>CM053503.1:106703233-107038960 GCA_028627145.1 Eidolon dupreanum | reverse complement strand
TGGCCACCTCCTCATATCCACAGGTTACTGGTTCAAAGAGTTTTTTAAAACAGAGTTTTCTGGATACCTAGTTGTCTGTCTGCCCTGCCCAAAAGGACAGGCTTTGCTCTCTCTTTTCTTCCAAAGCATATCATTTTTATTTTTTTCTTTTTTACTGGTAGAACAATACTGGGCATAGGGATTGTGGAAAGAAAAGTTGACAGCCCACTATCTCGAAGAAAAAAAGTGGTCTGGATCCACCTAGATATAAATAATCAGTATAATTCTGAAAAATTTCATTTGTTGTGTTCGGATAGTAATTATAAAAATATGACTTTCTATTATCTAGTTCTTTCTTTATATTCAGTTCCTGAGACTTAACCACCCACATTTGTATGTTTTGGGTAAAAGCAGTTGACAAACAGGTAATGCCCTTTTCGATGCCAGCTACAACAGGGAGTCCCACAGACAAAAGAAAGCTCAGGTGACTCATTCATCACACACTCACCTACCCCTCGAGGGGCGCTGGCACCAAGTGGCCCCAGCCAGAAGACCCCCAGGGCTCTAGATTGAGTTCAGGATAGGCCCAGGTCCCTGATAACCCGAAACCCAGGGCCCACCATGGGGCAGAGCTCTCTTCTATTGCAGGCCCACAGGCACATGGCCAGAAGCCAGGCAGCGGCAGGGATCTGCCTAGGGCTGCCCCAGACAGAAACCACCCTGACACCAGGGACTCACTTAATATTTATTTCTGGTAGTGAGTGGAGTTTGAAGAGCCGCCTCCTCCTCCTCGGATGGCATGGACAGCTGTTGGAGATGATGCTGGGTAGTGTCCAGGGCGGATGGGCTTGGCTGTATCCAACCAATAGAAAGAAGAGAAGAGACATTCAGAAAAGGCTTCAGCAGCCACACCCAGACACCTCCAGTCCACATATGAAAACCAAGAGGCACAATTCTTATCAACATGATAGTTCTCGACCACCAGGCCTTTCTGAACACAGGAGGACTGCCCTCCTGTTAGTATAGTCAGCCAATCCTGAGCACCTGACATTTAGGAGACAGAAGGAACTTATTTATCAATTATTTTAATTCAGATTGAGGAAAATTAGAAAAAAAGGACTTTCAGTTTTATCTAAGGTAGATCCATAGGTCCCCACAGGTTCCCAGGGCATCTGTGTAGCCCCTGAAATCAAATGCAGAATTCTGCCTGTGATACGTATTTCTATGGATCGGGTCCATATTTTTCAAACGGTATTAAAATTCGATAAATGCAAGAGTTCAAAATCCAATGAACCCCTAATCTAAAGCATAATCTTAAAACTAGAAATATGAAGTTACTGGTTTATAAAACATCTGCACAAACCTGATGGGCAATAACATTACATGCTATTGGAGATGTTTCAGTTTTTTTAAAAGCACTCTAGAGAACATCCCTAAATCCCTTTCACTCCTATGGCTCTATCCTAAGAACTATGACTCAGCAGCTACACTCTCATTCTCTGCATGGGCAAAACGCCCAAATCCAGATCTTAAAGGGGCTGGATGTCCAGGCCCCCTCCCCAGCTTTGAGCCACACCCAGCTCACTGATGCCAGGCCTGGGATCCAGGCATTTCCAAACCTGCACTTGCAAGCAGCTTTCCCTGAGGCTTCTGGCTACACATGGCTCCTTCACGGTTCCGCCCAGTGAAAGAAGGAAGGGGCCTTCGGGCCTTGCTGAGAAACAGCTGTGTGTTCTGCTATCTCTGAGAGTGCATCTCTGTTTACAGCCAAACACCTCTGCCGAGGCCAGCAGGTCTCTCTGCTCAGCTCCGCAGTTGCGAAGGCCACAGCACACGCCAGGATCTCTCAGTGTAAGAAGTGGGTGCCTGGTGTTCCCATCCTCCCAGGCCTAGGTCCTGCAGAACTGACCATAGCCATTCAGGTGACCCAGAGCAGACTGTCCAGGTGGCCTCAGAGCACCAATGCTTCTGGCCGGTGGTGTCCTTACCTTTTAGCAAGGGCCCAAGTGAGAAGGCACGTATAACGGGTGAGAGCACGTACCGATCTGGGCCGAGTGGGCCCTCCTGGCCATGTTCTTGGCTCGCACTGCCTCCTTGATGCGATCTACCTCCTGCTGGTAGCGCTTGCGGTCCCGCATGGCATTCTCCTTGGCCTCCTTCAGCGCACTTTCCAGAGCCTTGACGCGCTCCGCCGTGGCACGCAGCCGCTTCTCCAGCTTGGGCAGCTCACAGCGCAGGTCTGCGTTGTCCCGGACCAGCTGGTGCAAGGAGTGGAAGGTGGGGAGTTACCAGGGGGGCGGTGGGGCCGATAGGAGGGGCAGACCCACTGTGCAGGGTAAAGAACGTAATCAGAAAGCAGCTACAAGCAGACTCTGCAGCTGACTGACCCCGCGCCAACAGGTGGAAAGGCCACGTGCCCATCACCTCTGGGAGTACAAAGGGGAAAAAAAAAAACGCCATACCCTGGGACTCCGATTTGCTACATACAAGATTCACAGGAGTAAGGATGGGAGGAGAGGTATAAAATAAAATGAAAAGCCATTTCTAGCCACAGGAAACTTTCAGGCTTGGGCAGGATTTACTTCCTCTCTTGTACGCACGGGTAGAGCAAATAGTGTGAGAAAACTGAGTGCTCCGACTTTAGCAGGTGAAAGCTAAGAAATGGAAGGTAAAAGCGCTCAGTGAAAGGCATATTCTGGGGCTCTCCGAAGGCCTCCTTCCATGCAAGACCCACTGCCTACAGCAGCATGTGGTTTGCCCACTCTGCGATATATCCATAAACAAATAGGCAACTTGGGGGCAACTGCTCATTCTTTCATTACTTAAAATCCTCAGTGAAGAAGCAATAGGCTCACCCTGGGTTAGGAGTGGGCTCAGGAGCCAGTTCTATTATTCCCTGGCCATCTGACTTGGTATAAATCGTTCAACCACTACAAGTCTAGGGTTTTTCATCCATAAAAAAAAGGGGGGGGAGGGAAATAATAGGACCACTGTGGAAATCCAAGTGGATAAAGAAAAGTTTTGAAAATAAGTAAGTCCTATATAATGTCTGAACTATTGCTGGGTCCATATCTGTGTTCTTTATCCCTGTTTTCTCAATACTAGCTCCAATGCCTGGCAGAGAGTATGTCTTTAATAAATATTCATCGAATTCATATATAAAATAATGAATTTCAGAGCCCTATTCTCTGGCAGTTTTTGCTTTTGTATTCCTCACCAACAATTTGTTTGAATGACTCTGACTACATTGAATCTGTTGTCCTTGGTCTGGGGAAAAATGTCACATCAGTAATGTTAAAGAGGACTTAACAAGTCAAAGCGGAATGGCATCCTCTCAGCCATGTAGCCCATACAGATGGACCATCTCTATCATATCCCTAATCTTTAGGATTTAGAGAAAACAGTCATGAACATTCCAGCATTCAGAGAAAGGAAACAACTTGCATAAGTCACGGGTAGGTTTGGACATGGTTATTGCTCTCCATGACTCTACACAAACTCTAGGGCATCACAGGAACCTAAGAAGGTACCCAAGAAATAGAATGACAGAGCAGAGAGAGGGAGGGCCAGTCCTACTCCCAGTTCTCCCACCCATGGGATGAGGCAAGTCACTTCTTTCCCAGTCTGTTTCATTGGTAAAAGCAAGGGGCCCGACCAAGCTCAAAGGTGGCCACTTTGCCTTCTGTGGAGCCTTTGGGTCCACAGAGGGGCCTCAGACGTGTCATGCAAGACAATGAGGCCAACTCGGGAGACTGAGGTTGGGACTGGAGGCAGGATGAAAAGACAGGACTCATAACATCCCATTCTTCAAGCCCCAGAGAACTCGAACTCAATGCCTCAAATTTGGCTTTGATAAAAGTATTTTATACATAAGGGAAGTCACTGAGGACTAAAGGATTTCAAGCACCTTTCCAGCAGTAACATTCTTCAATATCAGAGCCTTCTCCCTGTACTGCGGCTAGCAAGGATCCTTGCCAGGAGAGGAAGAGATGCAGAAAGAAGCTGGCACAACTCTCCTACCTGCTTGTGAACCTTCGTGAGCTGCTCCAGGTTATTCTCCAGGAAGGAGATTTTCTGCTTCTGGGCAGCACTGCCTCCTCCATCATCACTGTCCAGCTCTACGCTCTGCATCAAAACCAAGGAGTCAGCAGACAAGCCTTCATAGAGCCCATCCTCAGCCCCAGCTTAGTGTGGACGACACATTCTAAGTATTTTTTTAAATTCTCAATCCTACTAAAGTTTATTCTGAAAATTAAAATGAAAAGAAGTTCTACAAGTTTAGACTTAATGACGTTCCCAATTATAATTTCCTTGGTTGGTGTCAAAAGCATTTTTTAGAGGGTTGGGGAAAAAAAAAAAAAACAAACGACAACTTCAAATCTTGTTCTGAAAGATACAGATTAGTTCTCCTTGTGAAATACATCTCTCCCTTGCAGGTAGGTAGACTTTTCTTTTCAAAAGGAAGTGTTCCAAAACTCATTAAGAAGAACCAATGTGAAAACATAAACCCAAGGCCTAAAGTTAATTGCAAACATCGCAACTGAGATAACAACTCACCAAGCTGTGGGCAAGTGTTTGTGGTCCCAATGAGAGGTCTCAGTGGTCTCTGCTCTGTCCTTTCAGATTCTACTTCCATGAAATTCCTTAATGAATCCATCTCAAACTAATCCCAGCAGCTGAGTGCTGTGCTGGGTAACTCTTGAAATTTATCAGATCTTGAGACTGGTAAAAACACTGCCCTACTGGCACTGCCAAGACAGGTTGGGAAGTACGTGTGCAAACACACCCTGGAGTCCAAAAATGACAAAGCAAACTTGCTTCGTCTAGTTACAGAAAAGATCATCATCCTTCTTCTGAGAGGTAATGGCTATAAGAGCATCTTAAGCCTGTGTCTCTTCGGTCTAAAACCAAGGTTTTCGAACTTCACTCAGATTGCTGGGCCCCACCTGCAATCTCTGATTCAGTGGATCTCAGGTGGGCCTGCAAATGTGTATATCCAGCAAGTTCCCAAGAGATGTTAATGAGCACCACAAGTCCTTCCTAGAGTTTCGTGAAATCAGGGACATTTGATCTCAAGTTCTTCACCCTACCTCAGACCACCTTCTCTCTCCAACTGAGTCTTTTCAGTTCTTGTCATAACTTCTCCAGTCTCCCTCTCTATCACTTCTGCTCTGGCCTCTCCCATCTGCTCTAGGTCCTATAGTCATTTCTATTTTGATGATTGTGGTCTCTACCTACCTGCCTGACCACTGCCATTCAGGCCTTGAAATATCCCAACATTTTCTACCCCTTTTCTTTATTTCTATTTCCAGGATTCCGAACTCCCTAGAACAATACTGTCAGGGGCCATGGCAAACCTGTGGTCTGACCCTCAGCTGGACACTGACACTATTGCTCAACAATCTTTTTACTTGTCCCCAGCAAACTCCCCCGACAGCTGCCTGAGCCTTCTCTGGCCTCCGTGGGCACTGCATTCTATTCCTTCCTTCTCCATTGAGGACAGAGCCTCCACATTAACTGAGAGAATCAGAGTCCTCAGATGCATCCTCTTTCCACTGTTACTACTTCCCTACAAATGTCTCCATCTCGGCTTCTCCACTTCTCTCTGGGAAAATGTGTCCCTTCCCCTTACCAAGCCTAACACATCCTTCTACGCTAATAATTCTATTCCCCTCTAATCTGACTCTAGCAATAACCTGTTCTTTCTTTTACACATTTCACCTTCTTTCCTTAGCTCCTTCATACATGTGCATGCATGCGCACATATGTGCACACACTTTTCTTAAGTATAGCTTCCATCCAGCCTATTATGCCTCAGGATATGACCCATGGCTGCTTGTACCCATCGCTTTTAAACACTCTGAAAGAGTGGCCTCCTTGCTGTTTCCATACCTCCCTCCATCTTTAAACCTCTGTAGGCTGCTCTGGGGGTGCACCGTATGGCAACTCCCCAAGATCACCGTGTGTGGCACAAGGATCACAAAGAGGCTCAGATTTAGAAGGCACACAGACCTCATTCCAGTCCTATCTTTGACTCTCCCCAGCTGTGCAATCTTGGGAAAGTTATTAAAACTCTGATCCTATCTCCACATCTGCAAAACAGAACACCAAGAACCACTTACAGAATGTCTGGGAAGAGCAGATAAGACACTGGATGTTTCAGTGCTTCATATACGCTGACCTAGCTCCTAGTGGCCTCCTAACAAGACAGCAGGAGGCTGTCACCTCTACCTTCACTAGGTGTCTGGCATTGCTCACCAGGCTTTGGGGTGACACTGTCCGACAAGACCCCAATGGGTTTTCCCTAAACTGTACAGGGTGGCTTATACACTACGGCCAGATAAATATGCGGTCTCTTAAAATGAAGGCCCAGGGAGAAAATTATAACTTCCTTTTACTAAGAAGGAAAAATCAGATGGAAAAATGTTCCCAAGTAATTTTTGCCTCTAGCACATTCTTTTAATAACATTCTCTGGCATGAAGTAATTAATGTTTAAGCATAACCAGCCCCAATTTTAGCAAGCAATATTTCAACTGAAAGCGATTCTTTCTGGCCATCTTTTCTTTTCTTCTCAGTCCTAGTCACACAAAATAGAACTCACTTTTTTAACCCGGGCAGTCAGATCCTGGACGAAGAGTTTACGGAGGTTGTGCAGAGTCTGCAGTTCCCGAGACTGGAAGAGAAGATTGTTAAAACGCCACTTAATTTATTACCCATGTGGTGCTAGACCGTCAACCCAGACATTGCCATGCCTGCTCTGCAAGCCCACCATCAAGGCGACAGTGTCCTCGCACTTCCCTTAACTTGTCCACCACATGTTAGCCCCTCCACCTGGCATCATCTCAGCAGCACCCCAAGGTGCAGAAGCTGGCAACTCAGTGAGCTGCAAACCAGAACAAAGCCTGCTCATTTACTGTGTTCTGAGTGGAACCTTTTTTCCCCTTCCACCACAAAAATTTTAAAGTTTTCTCACAAAAATTCCTAGTGGATTGGGTTGTACTAGAACAGATTCCTTTTTCCAATTTCTCACATACGCATTATATACAAGGCGAACAAGGTTAAATGAAAATGTAGCCACAATTTCTCCCACTCCAATGACTAACAATTTTCATGTTTCTACACCCCCTTCTGGCCCTGGTCCACAGGTTCAACTGCTTTGCATCACTAGGCTTATGGATAAGGTAGCTGGTGGACTTTCCACCCAGGTAATGCCAGGAAACTTATCTAACCTTTTTGTGCCTTGGTTTCCTCATCTGTAATGTGAGGATAAAAAATAGTAGTTGCCTCATAGGGGTTGTCCAAGACTAAATGAGATGATCCTTATAAAACACAAGTTTCTAGCACACAGTAAGTGCTCAATAAACAATAGCTAGTGTTAATTTATTAATGCATTGAATCTGACAGCCATTTACTCATTAGGCTTTTATTATTTCCTATAGTTGGTGCAGTTGCTGTTATAACTGTCAGTGCAATTAACTTCTTAGGAGCATTTTTTCTTTTGGGTTACCTGGTACAAATGAACCCTTTGGAATTAGATTGCTAAGACGAGGGTCTGAGTCAAACATGCTGACGTCTGTTAACAAGATTAGAAAACCAAAATACTTCCTTCCATTCAAGTCTCCATGTATTATAATTCATTCCTTGGAAAATATTTTTCCATAAGGAAGGAAGAGAGAGACAAACTCATATCTGTACTTGTCAATATGTCTAAGTTGACCCACTTTGGTAGACAATGTCAAGGGATGCGGTTCATACATGCTCACAGAAAAAAAAAGAGAAACAGGCTATAAAGCTATGGAAACACTAAGTTTCTAGGAATAAAGGTTCCATGTTAATTTAGGTCTTATTACTGGGTCCAATTCTGCAATTGTGATGAAGTGAGACACATCTGAAGTCAATCGCTTCCTCTGATGAAACAAATTACTTTCTGCAGGAAGCCAAAAGGGTCTGTTACAGTGAATACTGAGCACACTGTGCCTGTCTAAAGCTTAGCCACCTTCCAAGGCAGGTGCAGGGGTGCAGCTCAGTGCTCACATTTCTGCAGACGTGCTCTTCCCCACTCCTGCCCGAGGGAGCTCAGACCCCAATCCTCTGCCCTGCATGCTCTCCCTCCCACTTCAGGGATTTTATTACCGACCAAACTGTAATTACAGTAAATATTTTCAAGAAAAATACCACCACACCAAAGGGAAATGAGAAGGTCACAGTGCCTGGCCAAAAGACCAGACATTTCCTTGGGTATAGGAATCCTGAGTTCGGTGACTTTCCCTCAAGTTTGTTTTTAGGTAAATCCAACAGTTTGGGAGGGGCAGCTAAAGCCCTTTAAAATAGCTTGTAAGTTATACTTATGACATTTACACTTAAGTGACTATCACTTGGCTTCGTGCAGCAACATATTTTCCTCTATCATATTCACTATCATCTCCCGCCCCTCAACTCTCTTCACTCAGATCTTCCCCCATGACAGACCACAGCCCTTTGTGTAAAAGCTCAGGGCTCAGCTTCTTGTCACAGTGAGGGTAGGACCAGAGGTGGAAACAGGCAGCCCATCAACACAGCAGAAGGAGGGTCCATCCCCAGAGCCCAGAAAAAGTGTCCTGTTAAAGCAAGATGGTTGCCTAGGGTGCCAGACGACCTCAGTGGGCAGCTGGCCTTTTCCAATGCCATTCCCTGGAGTGACCTTCACAGACTCATCCTGGATGCAAGTTCCATCCCTCATCCCACCCAAACACTCAAGGAGATAAAACAGGCCTTGAGCCAAGGAGGGCTCAAAAATGGTCAGCCAAGGACAGCAAGCCAATTTCTGAAGAACATTTATGGCTTAGAGAGGGTTATGTTGAAAAGTTAAGTGAAAACATCCAAAACTAAAATGGCACATACCGTGGGTGGGGTTTCAAGCTTTGGCTTAAAAAGTATCTGTGCATGATATGTGTGAGTGATGAGTGAGAGCGATAAAAAGTGGGAGTCATTGTGTCAGCGGAAAGTCTGTGAGTGACTAAGTATGTTGCAGGTGAGTGTAGGAGTGTGGAGGGGGTGAGCATGTAAGTGTGAGTGTGAGTGTGAGAATGTGAGTGAGCAGGTAGAAGGGAGGAAGAGAGAACCTGTGAATAGATATGAGGAGGCCAGTCAGGAAAATATGTTGTTAAAAATGTATTCAAAACATCAAAAAGGCAAAAGAATACGCTAAGGATGAGTTTAAAAGAGAGAAAGCATGAAAGTCTGAGATGAGTGTGGGGGCGTGTGAGTAGACACACGAGTTAAGCCGAACGAGAGTATTAAAACGAATGAGTGCATGAGAGTGACTTATGAGTGAGCAAAGGCGTGAATGTGCAAGTGAGAAAGTGTGAATAACCATTAGTGAATGTGAATTTGAGTGAATGTGCTGGGGCGTGTACTGAGTGTGTGTAAGTTGTAAGTACATGTATATGTATAAGCGTGAAAGCACGTGAGCGTGTGGATGAGTGCAAGCGTGAAAACATGAAGTGAGAGCCTATGGGTGTGAGAGCAAGTGACTATGAGTACTTGTGTGGTGTGGTACAAGTGAGTGTGGGTGTAAATATGTGTAAAGTGTGATGATATGTGTGTGTGAGAATGAGTGACTGTGCATGAATGTGGGTGAGGGAACTGAGTGTGAGACCATGAGAGAGAGGGAGGTAAAAGAGTGAACATCTGGGTGAGGGTGTGGAAGGGTAGGTATGGCAGGGTGAGAGCACTCAGGGGTGTAAAGGAAAGGAAGATATTGAAATGTCATTTATCTGGCTGGTGGAAATACAGTTAACATTTTAATGTTCAATATTTTTCTGAATTTTTATAATAAACTATAATTATGAATATCACTTCTCCAGTAAAACAGATGTAGATGAAGCAATTTTATGGCTTTATTTTAGTTTCTCCTATAGCCACCCTGTATACACTCTTGTCTGCCATGCTTGAAAGGTCTGACTTCCTTTGAACAGTCCTCTTAACTTCTGTCCCGAACGGCTTGTGCCCTTCGCTCCTCCACCTGGCTCTGAGGAGCAGCTAGCACTGGCCCAGGAGGCTGAGGGCAGCTTCACTCAAGTCCAGCCCTGGGCAACCACTGCCAATGGCCTGGAATCATCAATGCTTAGAAGTAGGCTTGGTCCCACATAAGTTCACATGACACGTTAAGAGAATCAAAATGTCTGACCATGTCTAAACAACAGTTTCTCTCTGCAGTTGTGTCATGTGAAATGACTGGACACGTTGCACCAAATAGGAGGGCCAGCCTTCAAACACAAGGTGTGTGATGCTGCGAAGGGCTGTCAAGGCTCACAGAGCCAGGCAGCCAGCCTCTAGGGCAGCTGAAAAAGTTGATCAGAGGAAACAAACCCAGTGAATTCAGATGCCAGACAGAGAAAGCCACCTGGGATTTCAAATGATGAGCCCTTCCAAAGGTAAATGGACCTTTTACCCCTCTCCCCCAAACCCTATAGGTCTCAGGGAGACTTGACCTCTCACCTTGACCTCTCTGTGCCCACCTCCTGCCCTCCTTTTTCACTTGGGCACAGCCACACTGACTTTCCTGCTGTCTCCCAACATGCTAAGCATGGATTCACCTCAGGGTGTTTTGGCACAAGCTTTTGCCTCTGCCTGAAAGGCTCTGCCCCAGACATCCCCATGGCTCACTCCTTCAAGTCCCCGCTCAAATATAGCCTCCTCATGGAGCCTCCCCGACCACTGTGCTCTGCATTTTCTACAGTCATCCAATGGAGTTCATGATTTACATCTTTACTGTTCACTGTCTGTCTCTGCGAGCTAAAAGTAAGCTTCATGAGAGCCAGGATCTTATTTTTTGTTTACTGGTACATCCCAAGCATCTAGAAGAATGCCAGCCCTTGGTAGGTTCTCCATAAGCAAATGCTGAATGTTGAATGGAAGTCAGTCACAAAGCACAGAGGCTGTAAAATTGCAGGTATTGATTTGCAATTTAGTTCAATTCTTTCTCAGGGGTTTCAGGGTTACAGCACCATGGATGACTAGGTGGACAGATTGGTGGGTGTGTGGATAGATGGATGGATGGATGGATGGATGGATGGATGGATGGATGGATGGATGGATGAATGGATGAACGGACGGATGGATGGACAGACACACAGACACATGGTCATTCTGTCAAGAGTTGGGGAATTAATTCTACACTCTCATTTTTCCAAAGGATATTTTATATCTAAAAAGGCACAGGAAAATAGTATACAGATAGCACTTTAGAATAAAAAAATTCAACAAATCATAAACTAATCTGATCTTTGAAACTAAAATGAATTGGGAAACATATTAACATACCACCGTCTCTTCCAGCCCTTTGAGGTCCTCCCTGGCTTGTTCCCTTTTGTCATTGAGCAATCTAAAAAATGAAAAGGAATCATAAGCCACCAAAGGGTCATCAGAGATCTCCTTAGGTACTGTTAGTATCTGCAGATAAATCAACAAAACAAACCAACTCACACGAATAACCACTGTCAGTTTCTAAATTGGCCCAAGCTAACCAGAATACATAACTATCTGAATCACAAAAGTAGACTTTTTAAGACCTCACCAGGATGAGAGAAAACAGAGGAAATATTTAAGGTATACTCACAAGAGCTTTTCCAGTTTCATTTCTCTCTCTTGGTCTTCTATTTTCAGCTTGTTATAATCAGAACTGAGCTTCTCTTGTTCCAGTTGAAGTTTCTGATTCAAACTGAAATTGAGAGGAAAAAGCAATATATTATTCCACATCAATCTGAAATTCCGAGTCATCCCACAAAAGACATGGTTCTGTTGCAACACCATTAGTTCTGTGCAATAACAGTGGCAATTCTGGAGGATTTTGAGAGATCAGAGAACAATCTCACAGCTTCTTTCCTGCCCAAATGAAAACTAATTTCTGGGGAGCATCTGAGAGGCATGAAACACATGGCTTTGAGGATGTATTTATAGTTGGCTTGTGTGAGAGCTTCAAGGGGAAAATAATGAGATGGATAAAGGCTGATATTTTCAAGCAGAGAAAGAGCGCCCGTCAGAATTCTGCCTTGTCTGCCCCACAGATGGCATACACCCACTCAGTGAAACTTATTTGGCCATTTTGACCTTCCCTGCTTCTCTGGTCCCATGTTCTGAAAACATTTCCTGCATCCAAGTTCCTGGCTGACACAGGGACAGTTCCACTCTACGAAGTCCTCGAGGAGGAGTGCAGAGAGGAACTACAAAGGAAGTCTAGGATCACCACAAAAAAGAAACTTGTCATCTGGTTGGGGGGCATTTGGTCAACACTGCCACCAGCCCAACACTTACGATCCCTTTCATAGCATGCTTAAGTGACTGTAAAGGAACAGATCATTTACCCTCTAAAGGAACACCCATAGCCCCTTCCAAAGGAGCAGACCTAGGAAATACCCCTACCCGCTAACTCACTCACCTACCCTTCCTCTTCTCCTTGTCTAATTGAACATTTTGAGGGTGATTAATCTGTATGAGGAACATGCTCAAAGGAAAAAGCATCACATGAACGATATCATGGGAGTGGCCCAGAGGAGGGGAGAGATGATGCTACCTGCTTTCCTTAGGTAAGCCGTGTGCAGAGCCCCATCACACCACCTACACTTTTGCTTCAGTTACCATTCTCCTCTTTTAAAATGTAAATATGCTGTGCAAGCAGCTCACAAACACTGAAAAGTGATTTAGATCAGCAGTCTGGAGAATTAACTCTAATTCCAGTTTGATTCCTATTTGGCAGTGTGACCCTAAGTAAATCATTTCACCTAGCTTCCCATAATTAGATCTGTTTCTTCATCTACAGAAAGTGGGAGGGGATGGGGACAGAACCTTTGGCCGAGACCTGGGGGGCAGAGGCAAAGTGGGGGAAGGGAGGGTCTCAATGGATAGAGAAAAACAAAAACAAAATTGGTTTTGTTTTACTATGTCTTCTTTGGGGGCATTTAAAAACATTATTTTGTAAAGGGGTTCAAAAATTGCAAAGGGGCTCACTGTGCAAAACACCTAAGAACCCTCAGAAGAGGCTCCTGAAGGCACCTCCCAGCTTGCAGACTGGCGTGACAATGATGCCGGAGGGCAAGAGGAGGAAGAAGAGGCTGTTATGGAGCAAGGGTTCCTCAGCGGCTGAGATACGACAGGAGAATGGCCTGAGGTGTCATCAGAGACAAGCTACAATGACATCATCCTAGCACATGCTGCAGGTCCCCAAATGCAGACCCATGACAGTGTGGGTGCCTAAGAGTTGTGTACGTGTGACCACGTGGCTTGGAGTGTGCTGTGACCATGTACGCACTGGTGTGAGGAGGTAGCCGGAGCCAACTATCTTCTCTGGAGCATTTATTAACCTATTAGAACCCAAGTCAAGACCAATTCAGGGTTTTTGTTTTTGTTTTTCTGTACTATCACACAGATAGTGTCCCCACCAACTGGGACATGTCTACCCAGCTGAGTCACCAACATAACCCTGCTCTGCGGGAACTAGGGAGGGCAGCTGGGCTCGCCTGCCACCTGCCCCACCAGTGTCCCTGAGACTCATCGCCAGACGGGGAACAGACCCGGGGAGCAGCATGCCCAGCCGTGGCAGCCCCAGGGCAAAGCCGAGCCCACAGGGCTAGGAGAGCAGAGGCCCCGGCTGTAAGCCATACCATCCAGGCTGGCCGAAGAGCCATGCCCACCCCCACATACGAGAACACCTGTGCCAACTCACTCCCGAATCTCATCAATGATTTTCTGCTTCTCCTCAATTTCATCTCGAAGCCTGGACAGCTGCTTCTGGTGAGCCTCCCGGTGGCTCTCCATCTGCTGCTCCAGCGCCTTCTGCAAACCAGGCCAAGAAAAATGTGTCATCTACTCGTTGGCCCTCAGCCCACACTGTGACAAGCTCTGGATCACTTCCACCTCTTACACACTCCTTGGCTGTCAGATCCCAAAACTGGGGGCTCCCAGAACCCACCATGCTTTACTAGGACAATAAAACCCAAAGATATATTACAAAACTGAGTGACCCCTCACCCCTGAGCAAGTTTGCCCATTAATTCAATAGTTTTCCCACTAAACTTCTACAGCTCACCTGAGCTACTTGGTTCTCTAGCCAGGTCAGTCAGAGGCACAGACCTCTTACTACCTGCATGACTTCAGAGAAGTCATGTAACCTGTGTGAGCTGTACTTCTTCACCTGTACAATTTAGGTAATTGTCCCTGCCCTGCCCACGGCACATTCTGATGATGTTCAAAGGGGACCTTTTCACCACAGCGGAGTGACATTAGGAGCAGGGCCCACCGAGGGGAGGCAGTAGGACTGTGCCACGGGCTTTAACTACGGGCTAGACACGATGGGGCTCCTAGTTTGTCCAAAACTAATCAAAATTCTCCATTTTCTTATATCTCATTTTATTCATCTAAAAGTCTTATTTCCCAATCATTTTACTACATTTTCTTTTACTGTTTAAAGTGTGCCCCGCCCCCCCCCCCAAAAAAGACCTCTGTCTTTAAGAAGGAAATCAATCTTTGAGGTGTTTCTTTAAAAAGCTAGTGGGGAGATATGTTAACTTCCATTCAAAGGAGGAGGCAAACATTTCTTCAGGAGTTACCCTGACAGCGTGGCCCAGGCAGGGACTGGCAGGTGCTGCTCTTTCCCTCTTTGTCAGGAGCAAGGAAGAAAAATGTACAAATGTAACATAGCTCTTATCTAAAGACATCTTAAGGTTTCTGGACACCTCCATCTCCATCTCACTTCTCAGCCAGCCCACACTCTGAGACCAGCTCTGATCGCCTGGCATCGGCCCCTCCCCCCTCTCTCCTGCACTGCCACACACATCTCTGAATGAGACAGATTTTCCTAGAACAAGAAAACCCAGGCCAAATGCATGCTGGGCTTCGGGGAAGGGGCGGTGCACGCACCTTCATTTCCTCAGCATCCTGCAGCCGCGTCAGATGTTCCTTTTCCTTATCCTGGAAGCTGACTTCATGCATTTTTTCTGTTTTGAATTTTAAATGATGACTTAAGATTTAACTGGCAAGACTCGCTCCCCAAAGTAAAAATTAAAATTGAAAAACAAAAAAAGAAGAATGGCAATGGGATAAACATCAGTTTATATCACCAACTGAAAACGTGGTACAAAGGAGTGTGCCACTGAAGGAAGACTTCTGGCTAAAGCAAGGCTGGCAGCTCAGGGACATTACTTAGGTCCTCAGGGGAGTGGCGATCTAGGGTTGCGGTGCTAACGTGGAACAGGCCATTCTAGAACTGACCTGGCTCACACCTTGGAGGACTGGTTCCCCACCTGGCCTCAGAGTGACCCCTGAGACAAAAGTACGTAAATGTGCCTTGCAGACAATAAAGCGCTGTGAACGTTGGTGGCGCTTAGATTGATGCCACTATTAGAGTTCCAGAAAGAGCTAATTTACCTCCCATGGGTAAGCTGTTTATTCTCTAAGAATCTGGAACAGGAAAACAATCTAAGGACAAGAACAAAGAAAATAGAAATATAAAGTAACGTTCTCCAGATTAAACAGGAAGTGCCCATATTTGGGCCGGGGCTGCTGGGCGCACAGCTGGGGGTCAGTCCTAGCCTGTTCTTGTCAGTGGCTCCCTGAGCACATCTTGCAATGCTCAGCCCGAGTTGGGGGCTGGGATAGAGGGAGGAAATGCTTTAAGGCAGAGACATTCAAGTCATTAAGTTTCCTCTCTAGTCTGTTCCACCTTATTTCAGGTCTTCTCCATTCTATTTCATTTCCACTCAGTGGTATCACTGAGCATAAGCCATTTACACAAGGAAAAGTTTTCTTCTGTGTCAGGTTTTCGGTGGAGTATTCTATTCCTAACATTCATCCATTTTCACATAAAGAAAATGAGACAAGGTCATAGTGGGGGTGGGCATATTCTCTGTCTTTTTCAATTTGCCTTGGCATTTGAAACAAACTGTATTTACTGAGCAAATAACTATATAACAATAAGGGAAATAAAAAAGGATAATATCATCACCAATCCTATTACCCTATCTAAACCATTTTCATTTCAAATACTAATTTGTAGGCCTTGAAATACAAGTATCCATTGATTTTTAAATGTTATAACCACAGTAAAAAATAAAATTACATATTATTTTTAATCCAAGGTTGCATTTTAAGCGTTGTTGTAGCCTTCATGTACTTCACCTCCAATAGGAAAAAAAAATGTTTTACTGAATAACATACCATAGCTCATTTAACTGTTGGATATTTATGTGGCTTCTTTTTTCTTTCCACCAATATAAATAATTCTGCAATGAATAGCTGAGATTCGAGGATCAAAAGGTATGAAAAGCGTTATGATTATTAATATGGTTTTCGAAATGCTTCCCAGAAAAACTAACAGCTTTCCTTGCAACCCATAATATGTGTGTTCCCATTTCACCACCACACAACCATTCTTAACCCTGTTCTGGTCTCTGCATTTCTAGTCACCTTCCTTGAATTTCTTCTATTTTTCATATTTATGGAGTGCTTCCTATGTGTCAGGTACTTCTCTAAGCAAAGGGAGTTGGGAGGCTGCCTGGAAACAGGGAAGAGCTTGCTCAAAGGATGGAAGGTATGGGTAAGACGATGGCAGAGGTTCAGACTTTATGTTAAAAGCAACAGGATACATGGAAGGGTCAGAGGCACAAGACAGAAGCTGACTTTAGGATAGTCCCTTGGGTTACACAGCTCAGTGGCCGGCCTAGAGCAGACTGGGGGTGGGACCCTCAATAGATCAATGAAGTCACAATTCTTAATTAGGATTAAGGACAGTGACAATAAAGACTGAGGAGAGCAGAACCAGAGAAGTATCTGGCAGGTCAAGTGGACAGGCCATGGAGACAGAATGGAGGCAGGAGGTAGAAAAGGAGGAAGAGGCAGGATGGTGGACTGAAGGAAAATGGGAAGAGGGGCAGATATAAGGTAGGGACAGTCTTCTAGATGTTTCTACTTTTTTTCAAATCATGCCATCGTTGTCAGTGTACCAAGAAATGCTTCAGTTGAACAAACTAAACATCATGAGTATAGCCAACTAGAGAGTATCTGGTTTAGGCCAAGAATATGACACCTGCATAATAGTCAATTATTTACCTTGGGCTCGGAGCTTGGCCAGCTCTTCACTGAGTGAGTCTTGGGACTCTTCCAACTGCCTCCTCTTCTGTTCCATGTTCTGCATGTAGTCTGTCAGGGACTTGATCTTGGCTTCGTGCTTTAGACAAACAAATAGGTGAAAAAGAAGAGTGAATGACTAGCAAGTGGTCATTCCAGCTTGCCTGGGGACTGTCCAATTGGAATATGCAATAGAGGAGGAGTTCTTGAGTCTCTTTTTGAGTTCCATCACCCAAATGGTGCATATTCTGCCCTTTGCTTGGGATCCAAGGCATTGACTCAGAGGGTCCTCTGCTTCATTCCCCACAGAGAGCGCTCAGGGCCATGTCCCTCCTTGCCATCCACATAAGTAAGACACCAAAACCCAGGATGGTTTTCCCGCTTCCTCATAGAAAATAATGTGCTGGAGAGAAAGGGGGTGGGAAAATGTCTGGGGCCGAGGGCTTCATTCTTTGAACCCACACCTCTGGATTACATCTTTGTAAATCAAATACTACAGCTTCTTCTTTGTCCTCAAACTTACCAATTCCTAGCTCATGGACTTTGCATTTTACATTTTCTTCTCCCTGGTAAGCTCTCCTATCAGCTCTCCCAGACATGGCCCTGGCTAGGTCCCTTATCACTCAGGCCTCAACATTTTCTTATAGCACCGAACTTACACATGATTTATCTATTTTCCTTACTTCTTAGCTCCATGAGGGTATAGAGTACGTGCTTAATCAACCTTAGTGGAATGAATGAATGGGAGCTCAGACTGAATAGGGACAGTTGTCACTTCTAGGCAGATGGAAATATGCAGACACTCCCCCTTTAGATTTACAGGGTTCACATTTAAGCAGAGACACAGGAAACTGAGCTCTAATCTAATGAAATAACCTCTGGGAAATGGGACTCAGTTGGGAACAGTCATTTTATAAGCACAGCTTTTGGTGAAGAGGATGAGTGTAAACAAAGAGGATAATAGCATTTTAGCTGGAAACATTTTGTCAGATTCCTTAGAGCGTGTCAGAAAATAGCCAAGGTTTCTCTCACTTTTGAACCCCAGGAAATAATGACTGAATCTTTAGCTTTGTGTAAATTGTAGCAGAGTACGAAAAGGCACCTAATGGAAAACTGCACTTGTTGCTAATGTAGAAAGCACTGCTTAACACAGGAATTCTTTAACCCCTCAAATATCCTAATATTCTTGACTCTCATCTCATATATCCAAAATCAGTGTCACTTTATGACCTGGGCAACTGGAACCCCAGTCCTGGGCCCCATACTTTAAAGTACCCTACTTGGGCCATCCGCTGGCTGCACCCCATTCCACTGAACAGAGTTCACAGGCCAAAGGAGTATGCCCACCGGGAACCCATGTCTCCTCTAGACTATACTCTGAATACTGGGAACCTAGAAACTCCCTACTCTGATGGCCCTACGGCCACTCCCAGGGCTTGCACTGCTGCTTCCATCATCCATTTACATAGATCACAGCTGACAGTTACAAAGCTCCCTCAAGTTCACAGAAAGTGCAGGCAGCACTTGCACGCGGAGGCTGGTACATCCACCTGGGAGGACACAACAGTGGGCTTCAGACTGCAGGGCCTTTATTTTACTGTGGCCTTGATCTCCAAATGACAGGGGCAGGACTGCCCAAAAGCACAGGCTACCAGGATAACAGGTGACCTGAGAATCAGACTTGAGGTACACTGTGCCCTAATGTTTATCCTTTTTCTTCTCAATTTTTATAAAGTATAAAAATGTGAAACAGTAAAGCAAATCCAGAAAAAGTGGTATAAATTTGGCCCATAAACCACTCTAATTTATCAACTAAGTTTGGCCCTTAAACACGGGTTTGAACCATGTGGGTCTACTTATACACAGACTTTTTTCAGTAAATACCTATATTGTTTTTGCTCCCCAGTCAGAAGCCCACAGATGCGAAGAGCAGACTCTTCACACTGACCTACACCATTTCATCAGGGGACTTGAGTGGGCATAAATTGTGGTATCCGTGGGGCGTCCTGGAACAATGCCCTGCAGCTATGAAGGGCAGTTAAGTGTTTGGAGAGTCAAAAGTTATACTTGGATTTTCACCTGTGCGGGGAGGGGTGGGGAGTCAATGCCTCCACCCTCATATTGTTCAAGTGGAGACTACATTTCTTGTTTGTATTCCCGCTCTTACCTATATGAATGCATATCTTATAAAGCTGCAAGGCATAGCACAGATATAACTCAGCATTTTCATTTTCACTTAACTTTATATAAGTATACTTTCCAAATGGCTGGGTTTTAGAAATTTTTTGTAAAAGCTGCATAATATTCTTCCATATAACTTTATGTTATTAGTCTATCAATAGATTAAGGTATTTATTTTATGGCATGTAAGTAATATTGCACTCATCATCTTCCATATAAGTTTATAATATTTTAAATCAGGAAATGACATAATATAACATGAAAATTTTTCATTTTCATTACCAAAGTAAACTATCATAAGGGAAATTACTGGACTAACATAGATTTTTATGGTTTTTTAATCTCAATGTGCTTTCCAAAAAGACTAACCAAACTATACTTTTCTCAACTCTATTTATAAATTTCACTATAACGCACCAGCATGAAATGATCTTTTCAATACATTTTTGCTTATTACATTAGTTATAAAATGGAACCTTTATGTTTTAACTTGCATCTCGTAAACTATTATTATGGCAGACAAGGAGGCTGGAGGTAGTTCTATGATTACATATTATGATGTTAAAAAGCATATCAGAAGGAGGTATGCCTTTGTCTGCCTCTCAGTATTATCTGATGCACCACTTCATGCTGGTATCTGTTTTCTCAAATGACCAGTGAATAGCAAATACTGGACCACTCACAGAAGCCTCAAATCCCAAACACCAACCTCAAATGATAGTGGCAGATCAGGAACTTTGCTGCTGTTTTCCGAAACCACCTTACTAAAATGAGAATGCCATTCCAATGGGAAGAAGGGCAGCCTTACTCAATGAGAGAATGAAATGTGCCCTGAGGCTTGAAAAATCCCTTCAAGGCTTTGGGTTTACGCATGTTGGTTTGAGTCTAAGCGCTGCCTTTCACTGGCTATATGAATTTGGACACTATATTTAATCTTTCTAAGTCACAGCTTCCTTATTAAAAAAAACAGGAACAATAATAAAACCTGCCCACTAAGATTTTTTTGAAGATCAAGTGAGATAATGCATGTAAAGTACTTAACACGTGTATGGTGCATTGTAAACAGTAAATAAAATGTTACCTACTACTACTAATAATGATAGTAGTAGTAGCAGTAGTTTCTGTTTTTACCTATTAAATTGGACATATGGTAGAGATTAAAAGATGAAAAAATGTTGCCTTAGCTGATTGAAGTTTTAGATTTTACCCAATTTTATCCACTTATTATATATTTCTATCCATAGCTAGCTACCTACGTACCTATCTATCCATCCATCCATCCATCCATCCATCTACCTACCTACCTATCTACTTACCCATAGACAGCTAGATAGAGTTTTACAGACATATCCTTTAAAAAGGAACTGACAGTAATCTATGTAATTCACACAACAACATGTAGCCTGGGTTAGGAATAAGCATGGGCTGTCATTGCCTGGGGAATCCATAAACAAGTACTATGTAAAGCAAAGTACATCAATATCCATATTCCGCACCATTAGCCCCAGTAAGAAGCTGGAGGAAGCAGATTTCGAGAGGACACGGATGTGAAATGAGGAGGAAAGGCATGACCTACCTGGGATATGAGCAGCTGGCAAGCTGCCAGCTCCCGCTCGCTGGCATTCATCTTCCGGTTGGAATCCATCTGGGCACTCTCAAGCTGTTTGCTGCGGTTCACCAGGGACTTGACCTCTGACTTCATCTTACTGATGTACAGACGGGCCATAGTGAACTCCTCTTCAATGACTCCATTCACATCTGCCAACTGAGCACAAGAGGAAGCAAACTCAACTACTGCCTACAATTCCCAGAGGTTCGTGGGGTCTCTGAAACCTGTCCATGGATCTTCGAAATGTCTGAGGGTTCCTAAGAATCCCCAATTATAGAATCACAAGCTGAAAACGATCTCTGAAAGGTACTATACATTCGACCTCAAGTTCTCTGAAACCTTTGGTTAAACTTTCAATTAAAAACCTCTACTAAATATAACTGTCAATTAGCCAGGCTTTTCTTTATGATTGATTTTTAGGATAAAAGAGATAATATCAGAAGGAAAAGACACTGAAGATTAAAAAAAGAGATAACTTTGAAGAGGTGTTCCATTCAATGTCCTATACCCTTACATTTCCAGAACAGCAGCAAGACCTCTGAGTCCCCATAAGAACTCAAATCAAAATTTCAATTCTGTTCTCTATAGTCTGTTATTCAGAGAGAGAAGTAGTCTAATGGCTTGAATATGTTTCTACAACTGAGGGTTGAGAATAAAAGGGTTTTCTATATAGTCCTCAATTAAACAAACAAAAATATCTAATGAGTAAGAATGTGCCATTACCAAAAGCCCCTCTAGAGCAGTGGTCCCCAACATTTTTCGCACCAGGGACCTGTTCTCCTTAGAGAATCAAGCCTGATGACTTGAGGTGGAGCTGAGGTGGTGATGCTAGCACTGGCAAGAGGCTGCAAATACAGATGAAACTTCATTTGCTCAACTGCCACTCACCTCCTGCTGTGTGGCCCATTTCCTAACAGGCCATGGATCTGTACCAGTTCACAGCCTGGAGACTGAGGACCCCTGCTCTGAATGAAGGTTTTCCTGCGTGATCTCTTGTTACTACCAACTTATGTTTCTCTGCCTCTTTGTGCCTGCCTCTTCCAAGCAGACAAGAATCTAGCTTATTATTAAATACACCTTTAGAAGAGAAGATTCTGACAGTTTTCCTGCATGATCTCATATTTGGTTTCTAAGTTTCAGAGCCCTATTGGAAACAAAATTTGAAGCAAGACACTTAGGACAGAAATCCATTTGCTGAGATGTAAACATGCTATTGACAGGCAGCTGACCAAAGGAACAAAGTAAATTGTGTGCATATTTTGTTTAACCACCAGAGGGCACCCTAGCACCTCAGGAGAAGATGAGAACGCTGTCCAGAACCCAGCCCATGTGAACAGAGGCTTCAATTAGCTTTAAGACAATGATTTCGACAATGTTTTTCTGATGTCCCACAGTATACTCCAACTGCCCACTTTGTCATTATTGCTGTTATTAACTCATCATGTGACTATTTTTTTGCAGTAAACATTGAAGAATTAGGAATATGGAATCAGCCCTAAAAACTGGTAGCAGATAGTAAATACACTAACTACACCAAGCTGAACACCTGTAACTTGATGTCAATCTTCCCCTAAGAATTCTATAACAGTATTTACTAAATCAGTGCCCACACAACTCAGAATCTATGTTAATAGCAAGAAAATGTACAAGATTCAACTCCTGGCTTCATTTTAATTTAACGGAGGTTCTTGCTAAGCTCGTTATATTTCTGACTGAAAACAATTTGTCTACCAACACCACTCCTTTACATACTCCCTTTATAACCTCACAGCATGGAGAAAATGGGTAAGAAAAGCCTACAATCTTTAAATTCAGTTCTGTTTCTCTACTTTTGTGATTGGTCTAATGTAGAAAAGAGATTGAAAGAAACTCATTCCTTAGCCTGACCAGCTATGCCCTGTATATTGCCCAGTTTCTCTGGAATGGTAAGGAAACATCCATGTCTTTTATGTGGAATTCACAACCCACAGGAGCTCCTGGAGTGGGAAACATCACTGAACCAATATGTAGGGCATACTGGGAAGGGACAAATCCCTCCTCCTCTCCAGGTCTGTCCTTAGACAAGAACACTTTTTATTCTATGCCCCGATCCCAAGTGCATTGGGGAAGAGTAAAAATATATATATACATTAACAAGCTTCTTCCAAAGTGATAGCTGGATATTCCTTTCCCCAAAAGAGAACCAGAACCTCTGAAGCTTACTCTTGTTGTAGGAAATCTAAAAAGAGATTGAGTCCATGCCTAATGGAAAAAAATAATACTCGAAATAAATGGTATTAACTGTAAGGTTTATTACCTCTTAAAAGTTCATATATTTAGTCATATAAATAAGTTCAAAGTTTTCAGTAATTCCAGTACACTATTATTTAAAAAAGAAGAATCAGAGTATGTTGCTGAAATGTTATTTATAATTCTCCCGTGGGTCTGGCAATGACTCCAACAGTACATACTAGACTGTGTGATGCAGTACAAATGACTAATCCAGGAGAAAAGGCTGCCTTCACATGGGAAGGCAAATGCTGCTTGCTCCTTCCACTCTGCCTAGAGGAAGAGTCACCCCCATACTCACCCTTCCCACTCCATGTCTCCAGAACATGGAGTGGCTGTGCAAGGTGACACTTTAGGCCAAGTAAAAGGTAAGTTAAGGTGACTGTTCAGATTCTAAAACAGAAAAGTCAGAATGATACTAAAAGAAGTCAGTAAGGGTCAAAAGAAAATTAGACAGCTAATCCATTCATTGCATTTACTCTATCTCTATTCTATTAGTTTGTGGCTGGATTTCTGGAAAACTTTGTTTTAAGGAAAACCCAGTGACATAGGCACGTTAAAAAAAAAAAAAAGAGGAGGCTCACTAATAAACCTAGATGAAGTCAACACTAGGCTCTTCTTGTCATTTGCTGGTTTCATCTTGTTTTGTTAACTAACAAAATATTGACTGGACTCTAAAAATGTTTCAAGACACAACTTAGCTGGAGAAATATGAGTCTTCTGTTTCCTTACTATTTAGGCCTGGTCATGTTCTGGAACTGAGGAGACTCCAATTGCCATCTTTATCTCCTCACACCACAGCACTACCAGGAGGGACATGGAGGGAACTAAAAGAATTTTTGGAACAAAAATATAAGTTCACTGATTTTCTAGATCAGCTCATTTTCTTACATCAAAATAATTATGTCAATTGAACAGTCCTAACAATAAAAGTATCTGTAGTAAGTGGGACTTCATCAAACTAAAAAGCTTCTACAGAGCAAAATAAACAATCAAAATGAAAATGTAACCTATAGAATGGAAGCAAGTATTTCAAATCATATATCTGATATGGGGTTAATACCAAAAATATATAACAAACTCATAGAATTGAATAGCAAAAAACAAACAATCTGATTTTAAAATGGGAAGAGGATCTGAAAAGACATTTTTCCAAACAAGATATACAGATGGCAAACATGTACATAAAAAGATACTTAACATTACTAATCATCAGGGAAATGCAAATCAAAAGCACAAATGAGCTACCACCTCACACCGGTTAGAATGAATACCATCAAAAAGACAAGAGGTAACAAATGTTGGCAAAGATGCAGAGAAAAGGGAACACTAGTTACAGCTGGTGGGAATGTAAATTGGTGCAGCCACTATAAAAAATAGTATGGAGGTTCCTCAAAAATTAAACTACTTAAAATAAAAATAGAACTACCATATAATCCAGGCAGGGAATTTCAAGGAATTGAAACCAGAATCTCATAGGAGTATCTGCACTTCCACATCCACTGCAGCATTACCGCCATAGCCAAAATATAGAAACAACCTAAGTATCTATCAACTGGGTAAAGATGGTGTAAATAAATGGGTAAAGATGGTGTGTGTATATAAATATATAAATATATAAATATATATATAAATATATATATATATATATAAATAAAATTATTCACCCATGAGAAAGAAGGAAACCCTGCTATTTGAAACTAGGTTCATCCCTCAAGTGAAATAAATCATACAGGGAAAAGATAAATACAGTATGATATTAGTTATATGTGGTTATCTAGAAAATCTAAAAAAGTCAAATTCAGAGAAACAGAGAATAGAGCGGTGGTTACCAGGGGTTGGAGGGGAGGGGAGTGGAGGGATGGGGGTTACTGGACAAAGGGTACAAACTTCCAGTTATAATATTAACTAGTTTGGAGATCTACAGCATGGTGACAATAACTGTATCATATACTTGAATGTTGCTAAAAGAGCAGATCTTAAATGTTCTCACTACATAAAAAGTAATGGTAACTATGTGATAAGATGAAGGTGGTAGCTAATGCTACAGTGGTAATCATTTTTCAGCATATAAATGTATCAAGTAAAGACATTGTATACCTTAAATTATACAATGTTATATATCAATTATATCTCAATAAAGCTGGGGGAGGGAGTATCTGTGCTCATAATGACAGATCTAAGAAACATCTCTCTATACGTCATGTAATTTCTCAGCTGACAACCTTCAAGATAACCTGGGTTCACCTTGTCATTTTATAAATTAGGAAAATGAAGCCCAGAGAAGTAAAGTGACTTGCACAAAGTCACATCATTCAATTTAGATTTCATTGCTCTAATGATTAAATCATAATTATGAGGTGGGAAAAAAAGAATGATTAATATTTTGCTCTATGAGAGTGTTATCAATGAAATTAACTAGTTCTCAATGAAACTAACTAGGGCATCCAATGTCTGGAATCCAAAAATATCTTTAAAACATCTAGTTGAGTATTTAAAAATAATCTCAATCATAATTCAGATTCCCAAAGGTAAGGACTCTTTTTTTAAATGCTGAAGCACCTAGACACTCCTTGATTTCATTAGCATTTCATCAGTTCTATTTTAGAACTTAGCATAAAAATATCTTCCTTTATCGTTATCAGCAGCAGGCACTAACTTCCCATAAATCAACTCCACCTTCATATTTCAAGGGCCACTTAATCACACCAACGTCAGAAGTTTATTGTTCAACACCAACGTATGCCTCCAAAAATTCTCCTGAATTCTTAAATATATAAGCACCAAACTGGAGCTTAATAGGGTTAATCCTATAGTATATGAGAATTCTATACTATAATTAGGTTCATTCATAAAGATTCATGAAATATTCCGTTACAATAGATATTCCATGAAAGAATAGTTAGGTTCACAAGAAGCCATGCCCTCTCAGCCTAGAGCTGTTGTACCATCCATGAAGGGCTTTCTAAGTCTCCAAGAAATGTCTATAAACAGAAGTAATTTGGGAAGCCTTTTCCAGTACAATTCCAGCTCAAAACCTGAGAACTCCCACAGAGCAGGCTCACGTAGAATCCAGCCTTTTAACAGTCAGATGGCTAAATTTAAAAATTTTTGATTTTAGGGACTTCTGAGGTGGAAACTGAGTAATATAGCACCATTCTTGGAGTTGATTAAATCCACATGCATTTATCAATAGCTACGCCGTGCAAGGTGTTGTTATCATAATGAAGCTATAGTAACCAAAATGGTATGCTATTAGCATAAAAATCAGATCAATGAAACAGAAAAGAAGATACCAGAAACAGTCCCATACACTTTTGGGGGTGATGGATATGTTCATTATCTCACAGTGGTGATGGTTTCATGAGTGTGTACATATGTCAAAATACCTTAACTGCACACTTATTTAAATAAATAAGTGCCATTTACTTCATGTTAATTATACCTCATTAAAGTTATTTTTTTAATGTACCTCTTATTTTTCAATGACATCTCTATAGTGTGGCAAATGATTAACTTTTCTTGGCTGATAACTTTGCTTATTCTCTTTTCTCTTCATTCCTAGTTTGTGGACAACTTTATACTATCCCCATGCTTCTTTCTTCTCACCTCCCTTACTTCCTGGCTATCAATGGCACCAATTCGAACAACTCCAGGGGATTTAATCATGGTTGGTTTAAGCCAATAATAGGAATCCTGTTTCTCTTTGCTCTCCCAGCTTCCCTTGCAGTTCGGGGTGACCACATGACCCAAATCTAGCCAATAAAGTATAAGGAGATACCTAGGGGACTTCTGGGATATAGTTCCCTCCTGCATGGAAGCTGGCTGCCTTTTTAGCCCATCCTGCCCTGAATGTAGTTGTGTTAAAACATGATGTTTGGCTATCTTGCTGCCATGAGACAAAAATCTACAGATACTAAAAAGTAACAGGATGAGGAAAGCAGGAAGGAAATAACTCTTGGATCCTTAATATTGTTGAAACACTGCACCAAACCAAAGTTTGCTCCTAAAACATTAATAAGCAAAAGAATGGCCTAGGGAATGTCTTGTTAAAATGCAAATTCTAACTCAGTAGGTCTGAGGTGGGCCTCAGAGTCTAGTCCCAACTAGCTCCCAAGTGATGCAAATCACAACCTGAATAGCAAGATTCTAAACTTCTCACACTGTGAATAATTAAATGTGGCTTTGTTTTTTAAGCCACTGTTATTAGAATCCTATTACTTTCACCTAAAAGCTTTCATACTGATTGGAGAATTTTCACTGTTGGATTCTCACAAAAAAGGAGAAATACAATTCTGAGACTAGAACTGTTGCTTAACCTATCTAATTCCAAATTTTTTTGACATTGTCAAACAAGTTTGAGAAGTAAACCAATTTACATAAGGTCGACCAAGATTTGAAGACATTTCCTATATTCGAAAGGCAAGTTATTTTTCTTCCCCTCCTTGCCCAATCATTCACTTAGTCATTCTATCAGCCCTTTGTTCATTCATTCAAATATTACCAAGCATGTGGCAGATGCAAAGCACTGTGCTAAGCATTGAATAATACTTGGAATAAAGCACAGACTCTGGTTGCTTAGGACAATGCCATTATAAGAGCAGGTAGAGAGGATAAAAAAAAAAGGGCTTACAGTCTTCACATCATTGGTGCCAATAATTCCACCTATCTCCCCCAGATCCTTCAACAGCAAATTCAGGATCTCTGTAGCTCTCTTTTTCTGGTGGTTGCTAAGCTCTTGCAGCTGGCTCAGCTCTCTCTGTGTAGTTGTCAGTGTAGTCTGAAAAACACATTTTAACAACAAATTAAAAGGGTTGCCCATCAATTTCATACATGCAGCCTTGCAAGAATAACAACATAATGTAGGATGGAGTTCTCTTATCATTTTATGTGATTTCGACATAAGTCCTTTGAAATCAAACTATAGTAGAGCACTACATTCACTGATAAAAAGAATTATTCTTGGCCTGATATGTTATGTCTACATATCAAATGACAACTTCCAGGTTAATGAAATAAGTTATTAAAAATAAAGCCCAAAAGGAGCCCTTAGGTTTATAGTGAGTAATCATATCTTACTACCTACCAGATGTTTTACGGCGGTCCACATTCTCCAGGGTCTAAACATACCTGTGAGCACCCCACTTCCACTCCCAAACAAACCTGATCCCTGGATTACTTCCAAATTCCCATCAGACTTCAGTCTGGAAGGCCCAGAGGAACATTGACAAGTTTAAAAAACAACTCAGAAAAAATCTAATCTTCACAGTAAGCTGAACTGAACATTCTATATCTCTTTTCAAAATTAGTCAACAAGAGAGGGCTTCTTAATATATAGCAGAAGCTCCATTTTATCGCCAAACATTAACAAACCCATTTATTTTCCATTTCTGATGTATGTTACCAAAAGGTATATATTTTTAACTAATTTAACGAACTTTGAACATCAATGGAATAGCCATCTTAGAACTCGGCCAACAAAGAAAATAATTCTCCAAAATTATGTAGCTTTGGAGATTAACACAAACAGACTTATTCAATTCTTCCATATGTAGCTATTTTACTAGAGCACTTTTTAATGAGCTGACTAAAAATACTACTCTAAATGAGCCTAGTAATACTTTTGACAGAAAATAAGAACTATATTCTGGAAAATGTTTCATTGTTTTAAGAAGCAAATACCAAAACTAAGTAAAGAGTCCTGTAGAAAACAGTAAGCAGAGAAAATCTAAGTCTCCTCCTTTCCTAAGTGATGTTTGATCTGTTTTGTTTTGTTTTGTTTTGTTTCTGTTTGCTTTTATTTTTGTTTTGGCATTGCCACTGCTTTTGTTCTTAAAATCCACAGAAGCAGTAGTTCCCATCTTGGGAAGCATTTAAAGTCTTCCTTCATGCAGTTCAATGTATGGAATGAGAAACCTTTTCTATCAGCTCTACAGTCAAGCAGATTAGAGCTTTCCTGCACCATCTGCTACTTCTCCTTGCCGGGGAGGACTGGATGTGTTTTCCACAAAGCAGGCTGGGCACAATCCCATGATACCAGACCACTGGGCCATGGTGCCAAGGGCAGTAGCATACAGCCATTCAGCTTCCTACCATCCATTTTCCAAGCAGAAAAGAACAAAATGGACACATCCCACCACCAGCCACCTTGCCAAATGTTCACTGGCCCTGCTGCCACAAACTCACTGTGCAGAACCTGCAGCTTCTTTCACTGGGAAATCTGAAAATTAGAAAATGTGCAGACTGAAGCACTGGTTTAAAACAGGACAACAAACCAGGACAGCTCAATCCTAGGATGGAACAAGAAGTTGTGGGAGGAACTGAATTTCATTCAGGAGGGTATAAACAAGAAGAGTGAAATCCATGCCTTCCACAGTCACCCACTCTCGCCTGCTGATATAACATTTTATTTATTGATATTGAAGCAAATGCACAGGTCCATGCTAAGTGCTTTCTGTAAACTGGTTATTATGTCATACAGGTTATTATGGCCATTTTTACAGATAAGGGAACAAATATTCAACAAGTTTAAATGTTTTGACTAAGGCCTAACAGTAGTAAAGTCAAAAATTTAACTAGGATTTTCCTGGATCCAAAGTCTGCATTCTCTTAAGTATCACAGAGCATCTCTGCTAACATTATAAATCCTCTGGATACAAATAGTTGTGCTATGTAGTTCTATAACGAGTGGACAAAAGTCACATAAAATATTTCAATCACTAGAGGATTTCAGAGAAGGTATCTCAGTCTAACACTGAAAAACCATTCAGCCAACTGCCTTCCTATATAAAGTCTGTCAACAAACATTGATATAAGTACAGGAATAGCAGCCAAGAAAGTCCCGCCCCCTAGACACAAATGTTCCAACCGTTTTCTGGGCCAGCTCATCTGTCAGCTGCTCATTGGCCCTGGTCTTGTCCTCCACTTCCTGTGACTTCTGGTCATAATTGACAGCCAGCTCCTCCAGAGCCTGGAGAACTTCTTTCACCTCATCTTTGGCTGCCTCATTTTCAATCTGGAGACGTGTCAGCTCCTCTTGGATCTTCTCATAGTCTCTTCTCGTGGATGCTAAAAGCTGGGGAAGTGAGATGGCATGGAACTGGTGAATGTAATGTTAAAATGGTTATGTTCTATACTCTAGCCAAAATAATTAAATAAAAACAGATCAAAGAAAACAAGTTGACAAAGCTCAGGATGACTAGAAATGCTACTGTACATCCAGATGCTAAATTAAAAAATAGCATGTTATTTCAAAAATTTGTTTATTCTTCCTTTTATTCTTTTTCTTTCCTCTTTTTAGTTTAAAGCTACATAGGCTTAACTCAAACAATTGATTAGACATCAAAAATCGCCACAGTTTATAAGAATAAAAAACAAAACTAACCACACATTGTAGCTGGCTGGCTATTCCACATGTTTAACAAAGTTTGAGGGGAATCATTTCTGAGGACTATCATACTTACATGACTTTTTAATATTAACATTATTTCACACTGTAAACTGGTCAAATTCAGGGTCAACCAAAACAGTATAAAAGGACTGTTATCGATTTTTCTTAACATTCATCACCAGTGCATAGAAGGATCTACTCTAAATATTAACACAAGTTAAAAGTGAATGACTGGGCTTGTGGATGGTTTTATCATCTTCGTGCCTATTTTTTCTCTGATTTTCCTGTAATGAACAGATACTGCTTTGACACTATAAAAAAAGAAAAATATTTAGATTTTTAACAGTAAAGAAAAGGAAAGTATATCAGAGGCAGTTATATCAAGTTGGAAATGCAAAGGAACAGAGTGGCAGCAAGAGGGCAGGAAAAACTAAGCGATAATAAACTAAGCTATAATAAAGAAGAAAATCAATTAAATGTTTCATCTGACTGCAAAGGCATATAGGATCTCCCTGCCAAGGGAAGTATTTGGGCAGGAGGCATAATCATTGCTCTAGAGAGATGAAGGGGGACAAAAAAGAAAAGGACGGAAATGGTTATAGAGTTGTGTCTATGGGAAGGCTGGGACTGGGGACATGAACCCAAGCCATCTGCTATAATTGCATCACATGATCCAATCTACAGCATTTTAGCAACAAAGCAAGAAGCACTCTAAAGCACAAAAGAGAAAAATAAAACTTAGATGGTCCTGAAGAAGAGACTTACAAATCATCTATATTTAATAGACTGGCTGTCTATCCTTTGCTTAGGTTCCTGTTTGTAAAATACTTGGCAAAGTGCAATGCCATAAAGGCATCTACTGCAGAACTGAATGCCATCAGGAAGGCTGAAAACAATTCGCCTCCTTTTTACTGTACCACATATATACTAACACAGCATTTGGACCCCTTTCCTCTTTGCTTTCTATTCCTCTACCTTCTGCTTGTTTGTTTGTTTACTTGTTTGTTTATTATTCCTACAAGATAGCACAAGAACATGGTGTATATCAAAGACATGAGCTGGCTCATCTACGAAGCTGAAAAATGTTTGGCTAAAACGGCAGGAAACAGGAGTGCTGGGCACTGGATATGAGGAAGCAGAACTATCCTTGCCAGACTATGACGCTCCTTCGTCTCGGTTCTTTAAAGACTAAGTGTAGCAACCAGCTACTTACTCTCAAAACCCCAGAGCTCTACAAAGTCAGACATTTATTTTCTACATTCAGAAAAAATCAGTGTTTAACAGGCACTGAAAGGAAATCTACCAAGAAATTTTCACATGATTCAGTGATTTCAAAAAAAAAAAATTCTTTGCAAATTAAGTTTCTGGAACAAACATCAACAGAAAGAGTAATAAAAGAACTTTGTAAAAAAAAAAAAATTTACTGCAAACTTTACCTCATCCTGATCCAACATCTGTTGCTTCAGCTTTTCAGCCAGCTGGCTCTGCTGGTTAATTTCATCATCCTGAAACGAAACATCATGTTTAATTCTTTTTGGTTAGTTATGTCACTTTTGATATCCTGGTTTCCCAATGATAGTCGGATACCAGGATGCCAGCTATAAACTTTCTAATAAGTGGAAGGGAATGGTGTGGTGCTTCTCCCAAAGAAGAGAAATTGGTTCTGGGATCTTGATTTGGTTAAAATACCTCTTCACCCATCTTTGGGAGCAGATGGAACATCTGGGTATTCTGGAAAATACAACATCCTTCACATTCAACTCAATCCCTGCTCTTCCAGAATTCAGAGACTGAAGGCTTGGGAACTGCTCTCTCTCCCAGTTCAAAGATGTTAACAGTAAATTCCTGGCTTGAAAAGTAAGGCAGTGAATTTCTAACCATCTGCACTGTGATATATTCATGTCCCAAATCTTATCAAACACATCAGTGACCAGGAATGTCGACACGTGACATATAGGTGAGACTAGTATTCCTACTTCAAGCCTCTTTCTTAGACAGATTGGAAAAACATTTACTAGGGAATTAATCTTTGGCATGAGCAGATCTCCCCCTTGAAGTTAATTTCCTTAGTTTGGGGCGGGGGGAATTAGGAAGCTGGGGGTACAGATTGGCCTGTCACCGAAGGGGGAAAAGGCTCTCCCACAGGTATATTCATTCTCTCGCTCTCATTTTCTGCCACTAGGTGTGTGTTGCTGCCACAGAGCCAGAGCTACCCACCCCTCGCTGCCCATGTAAATGCCTCTGCCTCTCCCTAGACACGGTCAACCCACTCACTTGCAAGCAAAGCAGCAGGCAGACAACGCCCAATCGCATGAGCTCAGTCTTTGCTACAAAGATTTTCATGAGTTCAGATGCACATCTGAAGCACAGCCTGGGAGAACAACTTGGCTTCACATACACCTCTCCCTTAGAACCAGGAGAAAATTCTATTTGGTGACATTTCTAGGGTCTAAACCCCAAACAGAGTCGGTTTAGCATTATTGGGCCCCTCTTTGTGCCAGGTGCTTTCATCAGCAGCCCAAAGAAGGGTGTGGGGTAGGGGGACCCTCACTGTGCTTTCTACCTTTTCTAGAGATGAGGTGAGGGGTGCATTCAAGGGCCTGGTCAGTGAACCTTGTTGGCAAAACTCAGTTTTCCACAGGATATTCCCAAGCTTATCTGGTCATGTCTGTGCATACACTTAAATCAGATTAACTCGGCAGCACACCTAATGCTCTCCATGGAGCAAGGAAATTGTAAAATCAATTATTACAGGATCTGTATCTGCCTTTCCCTTATGCAGCACATCTTCTGGCCTTAATTCTCTCCTCAAGGAGATTCTGTTTCTACTGAACTTTTTACACCGTTATTTCTTTAATGGTTCTATAAAATACTGATGACTTTCCACCCAAAATCAGATTTCTGGCAGGGGAATTAAGGAAATTACACCAGAGTGGAAATGCCAAAAATGGTACTTCCACAACTAGGAGACTATTTTGTAGGACTTATTTTCTCTTCTACTTTTTGAACTTAGAATGTCAGGCATCAGGAACGATTTTGTGTTTACGTTCCTCAGCACATAAATATTAAACAACTTAACATAAAAAACTCAAGGCTTTTAACATCAGGAGTTGCCATCTCTTCCCCTGGGACATATAAGTAACAGCTACGAGTGATGTAAATCACAAGAGAAGAAAAATGGTGGAATGAGTGCTTTGTTCTCAAACTGTGTTCATTTCAAAGCCTGAAAACGCAGGCTTCCTTCCTGACAGGTGGCAAGGCAGGATGATGCAGTAATTTTTGAGCTATAGTGAGAAACTAAGGGCCCCTAGCTTCAGCTGGGAAGAATGAAGGACATGAATCACTGTACCAGAGACGTTTCCAAAACTACACTTACCCTTTATTAAGGCAATTGCTCTAAGGAAGGAACATTGTCCATTGTTATTTCTAAAAAATTTTCAAAACTTTCAGAATAAAACGTGCTGTGCAGTCTACATCTACCATTCAAGTACACCTTGTGGAACATGTTTATGCATGCTTACTCTGATGCTATTAAGATCTAATCCGTGCATAGCAGATTTTAAAGCACTTCCCAAAAATATTCTTGTACTTGAATTTTCTTATACATGAAAAAGATGAGTGGTCAACAGGTCACTGGTCACCTTTAATTATAAAGATGTTTTTGTTGCAATGGTAATCAGTGAAATAAGGTTCAACTTACATTTCTACTTACACTTAATTCTGCTCATACATCTCCGATAGTACAGTAATATCAGAGAGGTGAAGGGGAATAAAAGACAGTGCCAACACCACTTTGCTCATCTTATAACTCTGCTTTCAGCCCACCTCTGAACCACCGCCCCTCTGAAACCACAAATGATGTGGCTTCTTCCTTAAGCAAACAGAAAAGGAGAAGACAGGAAAAAAAGAAACTAGTATTTATGGAGCATCTGCTATGCACTAGAAACTTTTAATCCCCATTGCAACATTTTGAGGTCACAGATATGAGCCCCGTGTTGCAGTTGAGAAAAACATCTCCAGCAGGGTAGGTCGGCAGCTCAGGCCTCGGCATTATTATGTCATAGGTCTAACTCCCAAGTGCATGCTTTTCTATCACACAGCATTACCTTGGGAGAGCACCTAGCCTGAGACCCCTAGACAGACAGCACAGAGGGACAGAGGGGCAGCTGGGAGGAGACTACATAGCCTTTCTCCCACCACATTCTACACAGATTCATTAGAACTGACAGGTGCCTCATTTAAAGGGGTAAGACTGGGGATGAGCACTGGGCTAGGAGTCAGAAGACATGTAATTTCATTACGGTTCTGCCACCCATGGGTGATGTAAACTTAGGGAAGTCATGCAAACACCCTGGGATAGTTTCTCACCTAGATCTCAATACTTTCAGCTCTACTACTCAATAATCTATAAAGGTACCAGGTCCAAATCCATGGGTTCTCAAAAGTATCAAACCAACTACACCATCGGAAACATAAAACATCCTCTAGAACCTTTAAGAAGAGAACAAATAAGAATGACAGTTGATAAGGCAGTCTATGGATAGAGTGACTAAGGTCAACCATTAGCTTTGGTGCCCTCTAAATCTGAGGCTTTGGGGCTCAGTTCTCTCCCAGATCTCTCATCATCACCCTGTGTGGGTCCACAAATACAAACCTTAAAATGTGTGCTTTACAAGGTTTTTAAGGCATATACTAAAGGCAAATAATATGACAGAAAATGTCCTAGGTTGGTCATCAGGAAGCAAAGAGAGATTTGAGGGTCAACTCTGCCAGCTACCAACTAAATACCCCCAAGGCATGGCATCTGCACCACTCTGAGCTCGGTTCTTTCTCATTACTACCTTTTGGAAGCTGGATTCAAAACTGTGAAGTCTTTCTCACATCAATGAAAGTGCCTCATGCTGCCAAGGTAAATGACCCCAATTCCAACCATGGCAGGTGTCTATTCATAGAGAACAGAATACAAAATCAAGTTAGCACCCTCATCCAGGATTCTTTGGGAGTTACTAAAAATGAACCCATCAATTCCAAAATGAGAAAAAATATTGCAATATGTTTAAATTATGCATTTCTTTGGAGAAATCAAGAAATTGCCTATGCTCGTAGCCTATCATTGATCTCCTTTTTCTCTTGGATTATTTGAGGTTCTGTTATAAAATACTTGGGTACTAATGGAAGGATACAGTACCTCAAGTGCCTAAAGGGCAATTAACCCAGCTCTCACTAGTATGAACAGCTTATTAAATATGTCACCAGAAGAGTAGCATGACCCCAGTTTAATGCTGTGTTTATAACGCGAACTCCCAGAATCACAAAAACAAAGCAGAACTAGCTTCCTTAAGGTGACCAGTCACATTTTCACATTTCTCTTGTAAAGGTGATTCCGGACTCTGAGTTTTACTCCAAACAGAGGCCTGTAACATTAACATAACAAAGCTGTTTCATCCCTGCCAGAGGAGTTTCCAGGGCTCTGAGCATAACCACAGCAGACAAAGGGAAGGTTACCTCTGCCCAAAAATATCAGCAATCTTCATGAAATCAACTGAATGGATTTAGAATATTCCAAGGGCAGCATGCCAAATCTGTGAAACATCAATTTGAATCCCTGTGCTTCTGGGATTCCTGACCTGATCTCCACCAGGGATGAATGATACACAATGTTCTGCAACGTCCCTTTACTTCGATTCCTTGTGCATTGACATGCCTATTCAAGCCCAAAAGTTTGCCACAAAATTAGACATCCCCAATCAGCATGCTCAAACTACTTCACGCAAGAGCATGCCCCTGAAAACAGCTCTACCGATAAGGTAGAAGCCGTAAGACCACATGCCACCACAATCAGTTTCTCATCCCAAGACCTGAGAGCTACATGATTAAGCACACACTTGAGTTTTGGGAGCCACTACCTTCGCCCCTATAGCTGGGACTATCGCTGGAGTTTCACAGAGGTGAGGAAAAGGCTCAGAGAAGAAGAGAGAATTAAAGATCACGCACACTCACACCCCAATCCCCCTCCTTTCATGCAGTGATCAGCCCCAGTCCAATTTCTAGAAGTAAAAACTGTCTATCCAGGCCAACAGTCTACTCTTCCAATCAAATTTCTATGAAAGTCTCCATTCCACATGAGTCAAGTTCCCTGAGTCTGCCCAAGCAAGAGCTAGAGCAAACATTAGGAAGACAGACCTAAACATCAGTCTGCAGCAACACAGTGCTTGAAGCCGCTTCTAGTCATTAAGTCTGGGACTTGCCACCTTTAGCCTCTGAACTGGAGTGAGAATTATAATCTCTGGCTACAGACCTTATCATCCAGCTGTCTGTAGAGACTGGAGATTTCCTCGTCGTACTTTTCTTTCTCCTCCGCAGAGATGCCAGCAACAACAGGGGCAATATTGTCGATGATGGGGGTGTTATCACAGGGCTCCAGAGTCTTCTGGTCCTTCGCACTGATCTGTTCATCTTCAGGCACAGCTTCTCCTATAAAACACAGCCGAGAGGGGCTCAGCATGCAACCCTCCAGGAAGAGTTCTAAAAATAGTCACCCCCACAAAAAAGACACAAAAGACACAATAAAGAGCTGTTGTAGAGAGTTATAGCTCGCGTTCCTTCTATTTGACAAGAAAGGTCATAGTTAATTGACCAAAACTGGTTCTATCAACCGCACAAGCTCTTAACTAATCCGGCCTGCAGTGAGATCCAGGATTTCTTTCATGCATTTTCCTTTTGAGGAACATGCTGGGGCTTTACTAGAACTGTAGTCTCTCTAGTGAATGATTCAAAGGGAAACAGACCTCTGAGGCATCCTAATTACCAATTAATTAGGTTACCGTTTCATTAATAGAAACAGTTGCATCAAGGAACAAATTCGCCATTGTTTATTAGAACACTGTAGCGCCCGAATCCTCTGACTGTGAAGCAGGAAGCCAGGGTAGCCATGGACAGGGGAACTCTGACACTGCACAAACATGCATTCCACTACCACTCTCTCCTGCAGGAAGTTGGAATTAATTGGCTCTGTTGGAGAGTTCAAACAGAATAATTTCCTGTCATGTCAGGTTGTCCCAGGAAAGAAAAAGCTGCCAATCTAGAATATCCTGCAGAGACCCTGCATACCGCTTCTCAGTTTGCAGAGCAGTATTGGGCTTTCTAAAAAAAGCACTACCAAATTTGACCATGCAAATTGAGGGGAAAGGTGACATTCTCAAGCTGGCCAGTGGCTCTCCCCAACAAGAAAATCACCTTGCAAAGACAGACTGTGAAAAGGATTCTATGAAAACCATGTAGCCCAACTGGGAAGCAAACCAAAACCAAACATACTTTCCCATCACAGTGTTTACCATCAACTTCACACTCAGTTTGCTACATTCAGTGAGTGTCTACAACAGTTCCAAGCCTTCCTGTGCCTCTCAGCCCATAAAATGCATTTTGTGGAAATTCCCCAGGAAAACTGCTCTGAGCCAGAGGGAAGTTCTCAAAAAAACAAAACAAAACAAAAACAAACAAACAACACCCCCTCCCCCATACAACTGAGATACTAATCCTGGCTTCATTAACAATATATATCCTGCCTCGAGGGACCCACCTGAATACTGTATACATTTATCTTAATGTAAACAAAACACTGCCATGGGTTAACTTTGTTGCTTAAGATTCCATTATCGAACTTGATAATCACAAAATAGTACAAGTCCTCCGTGTCAAATAAAAGTAACACCCAATGATTTCACTTTTGTGACACAGTTCCATTTCAAGCAGAAAACTAAAGCAAAACCTGTAATAAACTATTACTTTGCAAATATAAAACTGAGCCAATGCTTTTTTCCTCTAAAGCTCAACTAGACTATACTGTACCCAAAACTTTTTCTAAAATTACCAACCTGTAACAAAACCAGAACATCAGAGTAGCTTTTGAACTGAACCTGAACCAAATCAACATTTCATTTAGTTCCAATTCCTGGTTTAAAACTTCCATCAGCATCCTTAGTATGCTGACTGGATTTCACCCAATTAAAGGATCTATATTCTCTACAGCCTGCGAGATCCCCGGGCCATAAAAGCAGTACTATGTTCTAGTTCCTAAGAATTTTTTTTTTGCTTTAAAATTAAATAGTTTGCTTGTTAGTTTACCAATCTACATGCCCTTCTCAAATCATAAAGTATACACTAAAATTTGAAATTCCTTCTTCATCCCTACCTCCCAATTCTGTTCCTTCTCCAGATAAATTCACCACTAACACTTTGGTAATTGTCTTCCTACTTGGATCATGAATTTATCTCTAAATTTTCAGTATTCTAGCTTCTGAAATTTTTAAACAGGGAAATCCAGTGCAGTATAAATTTGATCTTCCAGCTTAAGCATGATGAAGGTGAAATTCTTAACTATACTAGATTGGAAACCAGCTAGAATTAGGTCATATAGTCTAGAGATCAACTCATACCAAGTCCAGAGGTAAGACAAAAACATCTAAAAGAAACATATCTATGTTCCAAATGGCCAGAGAGGCAGTGGTATCATGAGGCTGGTGCAAGCTAAGGAGCTGCCCAGTGCATGTTTCAATTCATCCAGGGGGCAGAAGCCAGAAATGAAACGCCATAACCTAGCAGCGAGTGACCTGCTTTAACCAAAGTCACAACCATGACTACTCCTAAAGCTGCCCTTCTTCCTTCCACTGAGGAATGACAGCATCACCATGGACCAGGCTTGTCCCAGACTAGGGAGGTTCAACAAGCTAATCAACGCTGCTCGGAGGTAGTCAGAAAGTCAACGCAGTCAGAAAGTCAACGCTGCTCGGAGGCAGTCAGAAAGTGACCAGCACAGCCCACATAAACATCTCCAGCGCCGTGGCGGAACGCTCAGCCACACTGCTCCTTTTGCAGAGCTAATTAATCGTTAAGCCCACATCCTGCTGAACCTCTTTGTTTGCTTTTTTATAAAGGAGAGGAAATAATAATGCCTCTAACACAGCATTGTTCTAAAGATGAATTAAAAGAGTATATGTAAGAGGCACAAAAGGTATTATTGTTGACAGTTCACCTCTTAACCCCTCCCCTCTCCCTGACAAACTGTCAACTTTTTCAGGTTCTGCAGATAAATTACTATTTTTACTTATTCTGAGATTAGTGTTTCTGGGGTCGTCACAATGCTTCTAGAGCTCATTTCTGAAAATAAAACACAATATAGCTATACAAACCCTTTTCAGGTTTATTTTTACTATTACTAAGACAATTATTTGAAACCTACTGCAGACTTTCTGGTTTCTCTTGAAGAATTCTCTGAATCAAAGCACCAACATGTCCCCCACAAAGCTACATCTAAACAACGAGCTCTTCCCAGTTTATATTCTAAAGGTCAGGCAGTCAGGATTATTTTTTGCAGCAGCCGTTCAGGCCGAGAAGAACAAAGCAGCAACACGCAGGAACAAAAGCAGCAGGCATCTGTGGGAGAGCAAGGCTCCTGCCAAGAGAGGAACCAAGAGCCGGGTTTCCCAAACACCACTGCCCTTCAAAGGACCGAGAAAATGACTTCCAGAAGCGTCCCTGGTAACTGCACTGTCCAGCTCACAAACACGTTTGGGGATTGTAAATTCCCAACACCATGCACGACCTGACACTAGGCAATCTGTCTCCATGGCAATCTCACCACTTTAATCGAGAATATTCCCTGCACTGCAGACCGAGTCTCCAGAGAAGCCCCCATGAGGTGATTACGGAATAACTGATTGTAACAAGGAAGACAGCTGCAGACGATCCCGGGATAAATAAGGCCCTAAAATCTGGTGATGGGAGAACGGGAAAAGACCACCAAATGAAGATTAGCATCTATTTTCATTTTTATTTTCCTTCTTTGCATTAAAAGCAAATTTCTCTTAGTTTATCCCCCCAGGGATCATACCTGCTGTATATAGGGAAAGAGCTTATGATATTGTAAAGCATTTGATTTTCTAAAATGAAAGCTTCCCCTCCCCCTAACTAGAAACCTTTCCCTTCTTTAAATAAGCATTCTGGCATTTCCTATTGTCAGATGTAATTACCTTTAAGGACTAAAAAGATTTGTGTGTACACAGGAGCATTCACTTTGAGCATACCTACAAGGTTTGCAGAGCATTTTAATTATAAAATGAAAACCCCCAGAGGGCAGAAATAACATTTCTACAAAAAAGTAGAAATCCATCAATTGCAATAAACAAGAATGACAGACTAATCAAAAACTCTCATTAGGGCTATCAGTTAAAAACTCCAAAACAGGCTTTTTGGTTATTTAAAAAAAAAAAAAAAGGAAGAAAAGAAAACCAGTAGACTGCCAGTAATTCATTAAAATTTCACACATGAAATAGCAACGAGCTAGTTATCCTTTTCATAAGTTGAGTACCTAAAGCCTCTGGAGGACATAGAAAGGTAATTGCATTCTCTCTGCAACTCCAGGGCAGAGATTTGCTGGTCACTCACAGCTTCCGCCAGAAACCACAGCAGATCTGGGAAAGGACATGCTTTCTTTTAATACCAATTAAACAGGCTCAGTGGCAGACCTAATGGTAGGTAATTTCTATATCAAAGAAACTGAAAGGAAATCTTTAAGTTGCCAGATGGGTAAGAGCAGCTGGCTACAAGATGTCATTATATAAATGTGAGGTTTGAAAAAAAACAATCATTCCTTTACGGGATTATTTTGCACGCAAATAGCATCTTTCACCCTAGTTCCTAAAAATATTGTAAGAAGCTTAAGATATTCTCTAATCCCTCCTAGAGTACTTTTCTAATAACCTCATCATCCAGGACTCTGCACCCTCTTCGCATTCCTAACCACCTGAATAGGCCACGCCATTCTCCTGATGGTCGGGACTTCTATTAGTGTTTGGCTGTGCTCTCAAAAGAAGGAAGAGGCCTAACAAATAGGGTCTCTCAAATGAAATGCTAACTCTTGAGCTCCTGCTGTAGTGATCATGAATCTGAGAGGGGGGGCCAGCACCTTCTACATATTTAATGTTCAGAGCGAACTGTGTTCCAACCACGGAGGCTGAACAGCTTCACAAGGCCTGGATCAGACTCGAGGTTACAGATTTAGCTAGTTAGGGAACCAAGCCTGCTGGCCTGGCAGGTTTTAAATTTGGAGAACAAATCTGCTTTAGAGACTGCTGACTTTTCCATGCCTTCGTAGTCTGCGATGAAATAATTTTTTTTGCGTGACTTCAGCAGATGGGGTAAATCTACATCTACTCTGTTATTTAACATGATATTTAATTATTCAAGAAACGCTGCAGAGACGCCATATTCTCACGTCATTTCCTTGCACTCCTGACACCTGGGTTTTCAGGGCCTCTTTTTCTGACTTAAGCCCCTATATTATCAATTTTCAAAGGGCAAAATTCAAAGACATATCAGAGAAGAAGGCCTGCAAAAAGACTGACCTGGCAGTGAAAGGACCCACACCCGCCCCTTCCGGCATCATGCCCTTGTGGTCTTTCAACCCTCCCTCCCCATCCTATCATCAAGATTCTTCTTGATGGATTGGGGGGAATGGGGCAGCGGTCAAATGGGAGCCGTAATTCACTCTGAATCCAATTACTTATATCTATCCCCATTTATAGGACTGTTCAAGTCCTTTCGATAATATGTGATCAAGAAGCAACAGAGCTGGAAAAAACTCTTATTTCTGACAACTACCTACTATATCTATCTGCCCTTACACAAGTAAGCTGAACAAATTTCCATGAGGCTAAAGTTGCCAGCAGAGCCTCCAGATTTGAAGAAAGACTGTCACTCAAGTTCAGCCCACAAGATGTCACTAGTAGAATGTAATGAACATGTGTTGTTTTTCAGCCACTTAACACCCATTCTCATAATAGCACCTCGACTTCCTTGTGAGGAATTATCCCCCTCCAATGTGTGCACTCTTGGTCAGACAACACATCAGAGTGTCCTGTCCTGTCCTTCTTCAGCGAAGCACAGCATCAAGCGCAGAGTCTCCCTTCTCTCCCGAGCTTCTATACCTCAAACATAAAATGCAATGACAGGACAAACATTCAGAGGGGATTCACTCCAGGCGTGGCCTCTTATAAGCCCGTTGATTTGTTCCTATTGCCTCTGTTTCTGGAGCAGCCTCAGCTTAGCTGGTTGAGACAGGTTCCTCAGCTATTCTTTTGGTTCTGTGAATTACTCATAGCCTTCTAAAGCTTTCTCTTTCTGTTTAAGCTGGGCAGGGTCAATTCCTGTGGCTTTCAAACCAAGGACCCTAACTAGCACTGTGGGGAATGGAACCAGAGAGTGGGTGGCATTCCTAGCGCCTTCTTTATAAAAACAAGGTGTGACCTCCCTTTAAAAGCTACTATGCGCATGCCCTGAGCCTTCCTGCCTTAATGGCAACAGTAAAAATGAATTAAAGCATAGTGTGGTATATATATTATGAGTCACAGGCGATATTCTGAGAATCACTGTTCTACCCTGCCCAGAGGAGAAAGCTGCCAGGCTTGCATGCCGAAGTAGCCCATTAAGCTATGGGGTTGAAAACTGGTATAGGTGGGAGAGGGGCGAAGCCTATAGCCATGTAATAGCATAGTATTTCACAACTCTTAAATGACATTGGACAGGGAATGCTCTCTCCTCTGGTGTATTACTGCTAACCGTATCAGACATACCTCCCCTTACTTATATTATCTGCCTGGACCCAATTTGCCATTGAGACATATTTTACCGTTCCTACTCCTTTATATTCCTACCTCGTTCCATATAACAGCAAACAGGAAAAAGTACAAGCATGCACGCGCGCACGCACACACACACACACACACACACACTTTTTTCTTTATGACACTCCTTCTCTCTAGCTTTCCTGCAACTGGAATTCAGCAGAGCAGCTTAACTTTTAAATTATAAAGACAGTGCAAAGAAAGAAATCTCTTTCCTGGGGGGAAAACATACTAGTGACAAAGCTCCTTTAACTTGCTCAGATCATAATGTGGAAATATCAGTACCCAGGAATAGCTGAGGTGAACTTACTGGCTGCTTCCTACAAGTTTAGAACCAATGTGCGTGTCAAATTTCAAAAGAAAGTTGCAAATATCCTGCCACTTGGTGAAGAGCACTTCACCTTTCAAAACCCCAGCTCTCTAGCTGACACAAACCAGCCATGCCTTCGTGGCCATGAGGAATTAGGACCGATGCATGGCGACACCAGTGAAGAGCTCTCCGTCCCTTCTTTTCTGGTGTTGTACTTCTCACACTCATCTAGCTGGCCTAAACACAAACCTCTAGGGCTATGCGAAGGGCTGCACAGACAATGGAAAGAGAATGAACTTAGGAGTCAAGCCCTCAAGGTTCAGATCCCAGTTTTACCAAGGAGACTAAATCACCTTGGGCAAGTCTTTTAACCTGTCAAAACCACGAGGGTTACTTGAGGATTTAACACCCAGTCTAGGAATATAACAAAAATCCTGGGGTTTTTGTTGCATGTGTGATGTACAGTTAATCCTCGATACAGACGTTCACTCGCAACTGGTCAAGGGACTACTCCACCACATCTCTACCTGCCTGAAATTTATATCAGTAGTCCGTTTCTCTACATTTAAAAACTTTTGCTTCCAGGAAAATTCACATTTAAAATGCAGCTTGGGAGGAAAGGAGAGCGCTTCCCCTATCACAGTCACTCAGAGATCACAGGAGGTGGCTCTCTCTCGAGACTATCTTCCCTCTTTTCTTCCTGATTCTCTCTATAGTATATAGAGGATCACACCCCTATCTTTCCCTTCAGTTACTTCCTAAAGATGGATGCCACTCGAATTTCTCCCCCTCGTCCAGGTAGTCCTCTCAGCTCCAGACCCTCACACTGAACTTTGTATCTGACATTTTCACCTGGATGTGAAATTAAGCAGGCACCTCACACTCACCTCATCATCCCCTTTGTTTCCGGTCTGGTTCTTCTCCGGCGCTACTTGCCTCAGTGCACAGTTCTGCCCTCCATCCAACTCAGCAAGCCAGAAAATTGACATTCACTCTCCCTATGGCCAGCTCCTCACCAAGCCGTGCTGATTTCACCTCCTAAATACTTCCTGGTCCAACCATATCTCTTTCCAATGCCCTGTCTCTCTGTCCAATTACTGAAATCTTATCCCTGGATGACCAAACTAATTTCTGGCCCTCCTCCCACCCTTTCCAGTCCATTCTCCAACACAGATCTTCAAAAATGCAAAGCTTATCATATGATCTGCAGCTTAATGTCCTTGAATGGCTTTTCACTGCTTCCACATAATGACCAAAATCCTGAACGAGGACTGCATAGCCCTGCATGGGAAAGGCCTTCCACCCATCCCGCCCATCTCAGGCCAGTGCTCCCCGACCCTAGCTCTCCACACTGGCCTTCCTGTCCCTGCCCCTCAGGAGCCTTATAAACGTAGCTGCCTCTACCACCTCCACCCCCACTTCCACCCTGAACCTCCTATCTCGCCCAACTTACTGCTTGTTTCTCTCAGATCTTATTCCCTGTGCTGCTTATTAGGAAAACCTTCACTGACTTCTAGATCAAGGTCAGGGCTCCCTGTCATAATAATTTTTAGCACCTTATACATCCCCTTTTTTGGTATGCAGCATAGACCACCATCACATGTTTACTGATTCTGACTGGAGTCTACCTCCCCCATCAGACAGTAAGCCCCATGAGGGCAGAGACCATGTCCTACTGTTCACCCTTTAATCTCCAGCACTGTATTAAAACATGTTTACTTAACATACATTTATGAAAACCCATCATGTGCCAGAACTCATACACTAGTGTCCCAAATTATGGAACTTAAAGGTTTCTGTAGGATCTCACTCTTTTGAGCACAGAAAACAGTAGATCTGCAAGGTGGACAGGTAGGAGAAACAGTTAAATTGGTGCCAAGGGCAGGGTCCAAGAGCAGGGGGAGAGTACCCAAGAGATGCGAGGTATGAGCTGAGTTAGGCAAACAAAGCAGGGGCCGGCCCCAACTGAGGGGTGGAAAACTGCAAGGTTAGAGCTTGGAAAAGAAGAGAAAATAGAACAAAAAAAACATGGTTATTTGCTCACTCCACAGTGTTTCTAAGCCAGTACCCCCTCCCTTTACCAAAAGGCTTAACCGAATGTTCCAGTCGCCCAGCAGAGAACTGACCCAAGAGGATCTCAGAAATAGAACAAAATTTCATACGGCTGCTCCCTGCCTCCCCACTCTCCTACTCCTGCCAAATGGCAAGGAACCATCCACCAGCCCCAGGTGCTGAATTATTCAATTATTCTAGCAGCTTTCAAAACACGTATGCAGCTAGAAAAATCTCCCGAAAAAGAAAAGAATTGTGTTATTTAGGCTACTAGGTCATTTCTTGAACCTCCCTTGAATCCTGGTTTGCTTTTCAATTGAACAGAAGCTCATCGACACCCCACCCTTCCCAGCAACAAGCAGTGGCAAACATATAATCACAAGACGATCTGCTGCTAACTCTGCAGTTACAATCAGGCAGGCTACCTCCCAATCCCGCACGGCAGCCCCCAGGCACCTACACTTACCCCAAACTGAGGTCTGCTGCAGCACCTTTAATAAATATCGAACACAACAGCAAAGAATATGAAGAACCACCTCCAAATATCTACTATTTCCCTACACACACATCAACCTGCCTGAAAATAAATAAATAACATCTACCTTCTGACTTCCGTTACAATGCTAAAACAACTGAATCTGCCTGCACTTCGATCTGGCAACCCCTCCTCAACGCCTCACCCACAACCCACCCACCTACTGCATGTCAGCTCTCCGAGATATTTTCTTCCAGTAGAACAAACTAAGGAGAATGTTTTGGGGAAGAAGAAAAGCTAGTCACGAAACAAGCCTTTAAGACTCCATTTTAGTACAGAGCTTCTTCAGGCGCCCTCTATTTCTGTGTTTCTGGCTCTGAAGAAGCAGAGCATGAAGATGAGTAGAGTCAAAAAAAAAAAAAAGCAAATATTTATCAGAGATGCCTTTTAACTCCACATTTCATTAATTATAAAACTCACATAAGAGAGAATGACATTCTCTATTGAATCTAAGCAAACTGAACCACAGAGTCTCAGGTCCTGCCCTCTAACGCTTAAATATGGCGTTTAGAGAGCAAATTACTAAAAGCGGTAGAGGGGCATCTCCTTGAAAACAGATTAAGGCAACTTTGCAAATAATCACTTGCCCACACTAAGAATATATTTCAGCCAAGTGACAGGGCGCGGGTGGGGAGCTGTGCTAGGAAATGAGAAAAAACTGCTTGTTCACAGAGGTTGTTACAAGGCAAGACCAAGCTCTGCCATCATCCCTATTTCCCAAGTGCACCAGGATGCCAACAGTCGTAGGAAAAAGAAAGCACACACTTATGCCTCATTCTTCCTCACCATTTCTCCATCGGTTTAGCTCCATCTCCAGGTGCTGGATAACATTCTTCAAAGTCTTGTTTTTCTCTTTCTCTTTTTCATATTTCTTCTTCCATTCTTCCGCTGTCAGTTCCAGGTTCACTGAGACTGTATTCTTGATGGTTTTAGCCCTGAGGTTAAAAATATAAGAGAAAGAGTCTGAGCATAGCTATTAGCACTAGCTAAATTGTGAATATATTTAAGCCTCAGATTCCTTTCACATGAAAAGATTAGGATTACAGGAGCAGGGGGTACCCTGTAAATTTTACCTTCCACCCCTCTAGCTTATTAATGGTACTGCTACTCCTAAAGCTCCAAACTCGCCTTTTCCTTTTCTCCTTTACCTCTTTCTAGTCACTAAATCCAATAGATTTTCGTTCAAATTGTCTCTCAGGGTCACTTCTTTATTCCTTGTCACCATCTTAGTCTGTGTTTTCAGCTCTGACTTATGGTTATAGCCTTTTTCAAACATTCAATATTCTCCTTTAAGCATCGTTATACCACTGCCAGATTCTTCTTCCTAAGTAGAGTTTCCTTTCAATTCAATTAACATTTATGAAACATGGGATATACCAAGACAAATGAGACAAAGTCTCTGACCTCTTAGAGCTTGCAATTTCTCCTACCAATAAAACACACGGACTGAAATAATATAATCATTTCTCTTACTCACATTTGGTCCCTAAAATCATCCCTGATGTGTTGAACACATGTCTATATATCCTTCCGGGCCAGGCGGGTCACTTAACCACATCAGGCTGGCCAGGTGAAACCATGGCTCCCTGCTGAGCACACGCCCACACTGCGGCCAAGGTTAACCTGGAAGCATGGAGGCCCACTGTTCTCAGGTCATCCCATTTTTTTCAAGAAGAGTCAAAAATTGAGATATTTACTTATATCACCTATTTAAAACAATTTTTAAAAATAATGTGTGAGACAAACAAATGTACCTAATGGCCACCAGTTTTCCATTTCTAGTATAGAAATAGAGTGACCTCCTAGTGTATGGCTAGGGTGGGGGTAGGGGAGCGATGCCACTGTGGATGCTTGGACAGTAACTCGAGGGAGACTGGAGACAGCTACGGCAGCTGCAGCTCCAGCCGACACTAAAAACAAAAAGACATGACTCACCTAGCTATGCACAGAAGTAAACACATAAGCACACCTGTCTAATTAAATAGTAAATTGACCATGGCAGAATTCAACTTATTACTTTTTAAGAAGGTAAAAACTTCGTTTAAAAATATGTGCAACCCTGTTTTGTTTGCAATTGACTCTTCCATTTTAAACTCCCACTGGTTCTTGTACTGTCATATTTGCTAGCACTATCTGATGTGTGATTCAGGTTAATTACTGTTGTCATCGAATGACATTTTGGACAGGATTTCTACTTCAGTGAAAGAAATTTAGCAGTCTTTACCAGTCCTTACCGCTATACATGTCATTCTAAAAATTAATTCCTAAAGCAGACAACTAAATAACCCAACTGTCAAAAGAGGAGTTAAACGATTTCAGTGTAAGACTCCACTTAAGAATTAGTATAATTCTCCCTCGTTCACTATAGCTTGAGGCTGCTGTCCCCAGAAGTGCTTCAACTAATTTTTCAAATAGCAGCAATCTTATTACTACTTTAAAGTCTATGCCAGGTTGACACTCTCACCTCGCCTTCTAACATCCTCAGGCGGTGTCGTGGATGTCTCTCAGATACAAGCACAAACACTACAGCATCTGTTATCAACTTAGTAAGTCAGAAACTGAAAAACAGCCTACAGCTAAATTTTCTTATGGACATTTAAGGGTACACTTTGAGGCTACTAATCTTAAAAAGAAAAACAGAGCCTCTGTGCTGTACTCAGGCAGGTTTAGCCAGAAGTATGTTTTTGTGAGCAGACCCAGCAAAGCGATCATTGGTGTAACTAGTCTTCATTCTCAAAGTTCTTTTAAGCTGTCCAGAAAATTATTTTTCTTCCACTTCTGTAGTAATCAAGGTCCTGGCAGGAAACAGATGACCCACTCAAATCACATAATTTGGGAAGAGTTTAACAAAGGTATGAGAAGAGTATTGGGAAATAACAAGAGACAATGCGTATCCCATATTAGCAATGGGGGGGTGGCAGCTATGATCAACCTTCCACTGAAGGGCGCCCAGAAGGAGGGAGCTAAAAGAAGAAGGCTGCCCACTGGGAGCACTCAGAGCCTTCAGCCTAAGGACCCAGCCAACCCGAAGTGACCCTGCAGGGAAAGAGCACAGAAATTAACACCCTGACCCCACTCTCTTCTCTCCTTCTGATCACCTGCCCATGTTTCTTCCCACTGGTCAAACTTAACTAGAAGCCAGAGGCAAGGGAGCCCACTGTAGTTGTCCAAACTGCTCACTGTCCTAGGGCCCAGAGCAGAGATGGCACAGAAACGATCCAGAAGAGCAGAGGGAAGATATACAGTCGAACTCCTATTTGGAACTTAGAACAATGGTAGGGAAACCATGTCTCATGCCACTGCCCGAGACTTCATTCACACCCCTCCAGCCACTAAAGGTAGAATATGAAGAAATCAGACAACACTGATAGGGAAAGATGCTAATTCTTTCAAAATTTTCTGTAGATTTAAAATATCCTCAAATAAAATCCCAGGAGGTTTGCATGTGGGTATAGAAATAGATAAGCTGGTTCTAAAATAAAATTTATAAGAGAAATGAAAAGTACCAAATAGCAAAAGTAACTGTGAAGAACAAAGTTAGAGAATGGAATATCAACCTTATTATAAAAATCACAGTAATTAAAACTGATTCCAGAAACTCTAGAATACAAACAAAATGGATTACCCAGAAACACTCTCAGCTATATAGTCATCTGATTTATGACAATAGTGCCCTTACAGTACAGTGGGAAAGAACGGTCCTTTCAATATATGGTACTGAGGGTGTGACCTTTATTCACTCCCCCAATACCACATAAAAAATTCTGTTCCAGATGGATCATACACATACAGGTGAAAGGAAGAATAAAGCCTCTAGAAGAAAACAGGAGAATATCTTCAAGATCCTGGGGTAAGCAAAGATTTCTTCAATGGAACATAAAAGATAAATTTGACTTCATTAAAATTAAATAAAAAACCTTCTTCATTAAAAGTCAACATTAAAAGTTAAAATGTAAGCCATGGGAGAAGATACATGCAATACATATATCTAACAAAGGACTTACCAAGAAAAACCCCTATAAATCAATACAAAAAAAGGCAGACAAGCAGTGAGAAAACTGGGCAAAGATTTGAAAGGCACTTTACAAGAGAAGTGCCAAAAATACTCAAAAAATGGGATGCTTGAAATCAATGGCCATTATAGAAATGCAAAATAAAATGACACCCCCAATATAATGGCTAAAACTTTTTAAAGTGATAATACTCAAGTGTTAGTAAGAATGTGTCAAGACTATAACACCCAATTGCTACTGGCCAGAGTATAAATTATTCTAATCACTTTGAGAAACACTTTGGTAGTATCAACTGAGTATCTCAGATCCTGTAAGCTAGCGATTACCAGTCCTGGGTATACAAATAGAAATGAGGATATGTTCACTTAAACCATATGACGACCAATGTCATAGTAACTTCGTTTATAATAGCCCTAAAATGAAAACAATCGAATCTCCATTAACAGAGAATGAATACATATATGTATGCTACATTCATACAATGGAATACTGTACAACCATAAAAAATAAACTACTACTATTACACCTAACAAAGCTGTGAATTTCAAAGATACAACGAACGTTACATAAAAAAAGCCTGCCTGTATTATTTTATTCATATAAAGTTCAAAGACAAGCAACAGTAATCTATGTTGAGAGAAGTCAGTATGACACCCTTGAGATTTGGGTACTGACTAGGAGGGTGCAAGAGAGAGGCTTTGAAGATGCTGGATGGTGGATCATGTATATACACATATATCTGTAAAACTTTATTGAGTGCCACACTTAGCTTATGCATTTTACTATGTGTATATTATACTCAATAAGAATAAATTAAGAAAAACAAACTTAAATAGAAAGAAATCAAGTCAGATACAAGAATTTCTAGATCATTTAATAAACTCAAGTTACTAAGAGAGATACTGAATTTTTGTGCCTGGAGTTCTTTTTGTAAAATAGAACAAACATTCTCTTATCTAGGATGCTGAAAACAACCTTGCAAAGTGGAATAAAATGTATCTCAGTCCCCCATTTCCATAAGAGACCTGGAGTAAAAAGATGCTGAAGATCTACAATTTCTTTTGCTTTTAACCATAAACTTTGGCAAAATTTGCAGAATAAAGGAGCCTAATGATTAGGTTCTAATTTTGCCACTCACAATTCCCTTTTCTCCTGTGTGAATGTTTAGCTGGTTGCCATCCATGTAGGTTAGAAATAGTGAGCTATTTGGCTCTGTCCACTTTAGGGCTTATCTAACCTTTCAAATTCTTTGCTCTTTTATTTTGGAATTTTCCACATACTTGCTAGCTGTAATCACACTAAATAGCATTGCATCTGGATTCTCTGTTCAAACACAGTGAATCAACATGGATCCTGGGCACCCAACACTGAACACGGACGCAATTCAGGGACTTGTCAGCACACATGCACACACGTTTATTTACTGCTCAGCCTTGATTCCAGAAGAATTTCAGCTAGCCTACAAAGCAGCATAAAATTGACGAGAGCAGAAATTAAGAAATGTTTAAGGTGGGTTTTATCATTTTGCCTATCTGCAGCTATACAGCAATAATGATACCTAGCTTACCCTGTAGTTCAGGGACATTATCTCCTTGATATAGGAAAACAATCCAATAATACACAGGAGTCTTTCTCTGCTATGAACTTACTGCTCACTCATCATCTTTATGAGTCAATGGGTCAATCTTACTGTGATAACATTTGATTAATCCAGTGTGATCTGATCACTCACAAAGAAGCATCCAAGTATCTCAGGTCACTTCCAAAGACTCCCAGGCTTTTCAAGACCCTCAGAGCCTCCAAGCTGTACACAGAAATAAACGCCTGATCCGCAAGTTATAACCACAGCAAACATTGAGCAAAATCCTAACCAAAGGCTACTTAGGAGAAGAATCTTAATTAATCTTAGGTTTATAACCTAACAGCAAGACCCACTTAGCACAAATGAGCCAATTCTTGAGGGTGTAATTATCAGAGTATCTGTTTTTTAGTTTTTGTTTCGGCTTGCTTCAGAAAGTCAAACATCACTTAAATAATACATAATCTAGGTTTCCCCAGATATATCTCTTCTCGCAGTGAGGGGACTAGGACCCAGTTTTTAAAAGACCTCAAAGCTAATGAATGTTAACCACCTTTGGAGAAGCCAGAACAAGCACAGCAGACAGAGGGCAGAGGTCATAGTATATCTTCCACCTAAATCCTCACACCAAGACAGCTAAGTCAGAAAAGGATTCTATTAGACATATTTCACTGACGAACAGGAGGAGGAAGACTCTGCCTCCGTATCCTTGAGCATTCTGTTATTTCCTCCCCAGCACCTCTTGATCTCTGTCACTGAATTTGTAGTTTATATGTTCAGAAGCATATGTCCAGGCTTCTAAGACTGCTGATTATGTCCATTTCTACAACCTAGGTTAAGTCCCCATATGTAATGACACTCTACAGGCATCTTCCTAATTTGGCACTCGAATTTTGATTTCTTGTTGAAGAGGGGAAGTCCTAGAACCACCTGGTTCACGTCACTTTGCATCCTGATAAATCCCATCTCCACCTTATTCCTTAATAATTGCCTATATATGTACTTTCTGGCCATGGTCAGTCCAAAATGATATACAGACTATCACTGGAGTTTCTTCTCATTATCTTGGCCTCTCTAGAAGAGCCAGGAAGATATTTCTTCTTGGTACCTTTCTACCTCTTGTTTTCAGCATTTTCCTTTAGTCTCCAGGTGTTCAGGATAGTCCTGGCATTTCAACAAGGAGCTCTAGACAACCTCACACCTTCAATACATAGAATAAACCTGTAATGTGTGTTTCTGTGCTGTGAATGGTGTGTGTGACAGAGAGACTGAGATCCTCGCACTGTGGGGTGGGAGACAGTAGATGGGCACCCTTCAGAAAAACAAAACCAGCAGGATATAGATAGACAGACAGACAGACAGACAGATAGGTAGATGGATGATGGATATACTATTATATTTTATATATATCATATATCCTATGATATATGTAAGACATACCTTCTGTCTATCTGTCTGTCTGTCTATCTATCCATCTATCAAATATCTATCTGTCTATCTATCTATCATCTAAAGAACTTGGCTCACATGACTGTGAGAACTGGCAAGTCTGAAAGCCAGTAAGCCAGGCCAGCCAACTGGAAACTCAGGGAGGAACTGAAGCAGTAGCTTTGAGGCAAAATTTCTTCTTCTCTGGGAAACCTCAGTATTTGCTCTTAAGGCCTTCAACTGATTGGATGAGGCCCATCCATGTTATGGAGAGTACTATATTTTTTATTAAGTTTTTAATTGAGGTAAGATTGGTTTGAAACATTATATACATTTCAGCTGTGCAACATTATAATTCGACACCTGTATACACTATGTCGTGTTCACCACCAAATGTCTAGTTTCCAGCTGACACCATACAGTTGATCCCCTTTACACGTTTTGCCCTCCCTTCACCCTCTTTTCCCTCTGGTGATCACCAATCTTTCATCTGCCTCTGTGTTTGTTTTTGTTTATTTTTTTGTTGTTTGTCCATGTGTTTTGTTTTAATTTGATGTTCCAATATGAGTGAAATCATATGGTATTTGTCCTTTTCCATCTGACTTATTTCACTTAGCATTATACCCTAAGGTCCATCCATGTAGTTACAAATGACAGGATTTCTAATGTGCTTTTACTTAAAGTCAACTGATGGCATATGTTAATCACATCTACAAAATACAAAGCCAACACCTAGATCAGTGTTTGATTAAATACTTGGATACTACATCCTAGACAAGTTGTAACATTTTAATCTGATCTGAGTCCTAGTTTCCAGATAAAACACCTAACCTTCTTCTGGAAACATGACTGCTACAAGGCATCTTCCAGTTTCTTGGTAAGGTCATTTCCCTATTCATGAGTGGGGGATGTAGGGAATGAGAAATTAAAAGCTTTAAATTTTTTCTTTTGAATAGCTCTAGTATCCAGAGAAACACTAAGAAATGGCCAACCTAGATGAGAATTTGGGATCTAGTTAAACTTCTATAACACACAGTACTTCTCCCTCCAAGAGCAAAAATTAACTCTAATAGTGTGTTTCAGCAAGAGGCCCTCCAGCAGGGGGTGATTTGAGTCTCTTCATTTTATGTCAAAAGTGTAACTAAGCGTCTCCATTGGCCAAAGTACTCACTCTAGCTTTGCAAGGAACTTATTATCATGCTCTGGTGATATGAATTTTGCATGTACACCACTCAGACCTTGGCTCTGCCTAATCTAGCTGCCACTAAACTGAGCAGGACATGGGATTTTTTTTTTTTTTTTTAAAGTGCACATCAGGAAAATAAGAAAGAATATTACTTCCCCTAAATTATCCATTCTCCTTCCACATTCAACATATAAACAAAGCCTTTGAATTATTCATGCTGGATCAATCAAAAGTCCTAGTGACAAAGATGTGCTAATTCAGGCCTTCTCTAAACTGATTGGTCTGCCCCCCTTGGGGCTCCCCTTTCCCTCATTACCACCCCAAATCAAGGTACATTAAATAGGCTTCCAAGATAATTGGGTGATTTGAGCTCATACTTCTAAAACTTATAAATATCCTTTTAGAATAGTGTTATAAAAGTACTTAGTAATTAAAGACTAAAAAATAAAACGCTGGAAGCCAAAGAAAAAAAGATCAATGCAAGTGCTCTAATTTGAGTACCCTATCCCTTAGAGCAGGAAGTATGCAGCTTTCCCACAGAGCCCAGCTTTTTGGCCCTCTGCTGCCTGGAAATTCAAGTGTTGCCTCCTCAACTAGATTAAAAGCTCGAGAACACAGAAAATGGTTTCTACTTCTTTATTAGCACAATGCTGGGCATTCAGACAACTATGGGAGACAGATCTGACCACAAAGAAAAGCCAAAATTCATCATGAAACCAAGAAACAGACACAGTGAACTTCTTCCTTTAAATTCCAGTACCTAACTAATCTAGAATCCTGGGGAGTGCTGACTTGAGAGGCTGCTACCCTCAGGCCTCTGTAGACTCTATCATGTTTCTACTGCTTCAAAGGATATACTATTGTTTCATTCAGAGCATCAATACAGTTATAACCTAGCAACAAACATGGACTTTCTTCCTGTCCTTGAAAGAACCGCATGGGAATAACTGAGGAATCTCATGCTGCCCTAAGGTTTGGCCATCACTGCAATGAGAATATAATGAACACTCATTACGCTGAATTTGAAATGTGCCCCGCAGTCTTTTCAGAGTTCAAAGTGCTTAATCTCATTAGTTATCAGATGCCATGTCTAATCCGACGTTCAGACTCGTGTCTGCTGTGTAACTGGGTTCAATGTGTATATTTAACAATAAACCAGGTATATTGGCTCCACAGAGAAATTAGATGTCTTTGAAGAATTCATTAACGAAGCTGGAGATAGAGAAAAGGGAACAAAACCTCATACATTTCCAATTATATACTAGAAAACAAACCAGATCTAAACCCAACCAAACTTCTGGACATAACGGTGCCATAGTTCAGCAACTGCCCTATTATTCTGTGGAATCCTACACAAAGAGCATTAGATTGATCTGATCATTCATTTGTTAAGCATGTATTTATTGACCACCTACTATATACTAGTTGTGCTGAATGCTTTGTTGCGACAACTGATGCCAAAGATAAACCTAGCCTCTGTCCTCATGGAGGATCCAGACGACTCCAGTAAAAGACTATAGACCAACCGATTTCACTTGAAAATATAATTGGCATACTTTTTATTTCCTGGAATCCCAAATTATCAGCAGTATTTATTTAATCATTCATTCTAGAAACTTATTTCCAATTCTACTTCATTCAGTTTTGCTCTTATATTACAGTCCTATCCTGTGCATTAGATTACATTCGATCCAGTCCATTACTGTGACCTTCCAAGCTGCAAATACATCAGATTGTTGAAGACTGCTGAAAACGGAAGAAAAGGAAAATTTGTAATCCCTGAATGCCTATTATGTGCCAGCATTTTGTGCTACGTAAAAACTGAAGCAATTCATTTAATCCTCCCAACAACTCTCAGAAGCGGGCATTATTATATTTCTTCCTACAGGCAAGGAGGCTGAGGCTGAGAGAGAAGTAAACGAGAAGAGAATGGGGCAGGGAGGAACTCAGCATCAAAACTGGAGCTACTGACCCAAGAGGCCTGTGCTTACCAAGGTTCCTGATCAAGCCGCCCACATTAGAGGCTGTGGGTCGAATAACAGTCTCCATCCTACGACATTCTACATGTTTAGCTCTTTACTGGCTGTGTGATCTCAGGTACAGTACCTAATGGCTTTGAGCCTAAGCTCCAATTTCAACCTCTGCACAAAGGTGAGAGAAGGCCTACCTGATAGAATTATATGAGGATTTTCATATGCCTGGCACAAGCTAGGCCCTAAATAAAAAAAAAAAAAAAAAAAAAGGTGATAATGATGATGTGGATCGCTGCCTCACAAAGATCAAAAGAAAGAGAATAATCATTTGGATTTGTACCTAAAACTCTTCCTACAGATAGCTGCAAACACCCACTAATGGCAGCAACCTTGAGACAGCCCAACATCCCAGGATGACTCTGGCTTACAAACATTCAGATGATTTTTGCTTTGCAGGTAAGAATTTTTTTTAGAGATGTTTCCTTTATAAATGTATTTGGTGCTGGTTTGCTCAAACACGTCTTCAGAAGAAACAGTTCAGCTTAAGCTTAGAAAACCAAGGGAGTGGGGCATGCAGGATGATCGGCATAGTGTTCTGATTCCCATAAGCAGATACTGGTTTGCAAGTATCCTGTGACCCTTGAGAAAGGTAGGTGTTATCCTACTTCAATCCACTGACTTCAGCATTTAATTAATCAAGGAAGTGATCTGAGAGGTAAAGAATCCAAATCCAGTTTAAAAGATGTATTAGTTCTACAACATTTCAGTGTAATTATTATTTATTTAGACATCCCACAGGTGCCATGAGTATTCTATGTTCTTTTGAGGGCTCAAGAAATGAGTGGAGTTTAATGCAGCTCAAATAAGCTACACAATTTCCCATACAGAATGCTCATCCCCATCTGTCCTTTATCTAGGCATCTTAAATTATTTCTCAGGCATTAACTACACAGCATGCTCCCAGGAGAAAGGCAGGGAGCGCTCTGTGCATCCATTTACAAATGAGGCACCTGAAGCCCAGAAAAACAGGTCACTTGTCTAAAGATCACACAATTGCTCAGAATCGAAGGGAATAATGGTAGTAGACTCCACATCTCCCAGCCTCAGGTCACTGAGCACTGGAGATGCTCAGATCATCTAAATCCACAGCCCCCAAGCACTCGAAGAACTAGCACCTGAGGTAACCATGCTAAGAGGATAGGGCTAACCACCTGCAATAGTGGGACCATGACTGAAGGAGATTAGGCCTAGGGCAAGGCGAGGGGTGGGCAAGGAAGGAAAAGCAAGGTATGAACTAACCCACACACATGAATGCTGTTTTAGGGTTACTGATGTGCCTGCAGCCCAGCTTTTAACACTTTCTAGACACCTAGGAAACCTCATTTGGACATTTTTGAAGGTGAGAAAGATGGCAGCCGTCTTCACCTTTCCTCAACATACACTCTGCACCTCCTACCCCCAGGACTGGTATGAGGATTCCTTTCCCCCGTTTTAATACTTATGCAACTACTGTACATTCATCTAAGTTTCTGGTTGTTCTATCAATACTTTTGTAATGGATCCCAAATACTGGAGTTAAAGGTGGTTACCAGTCTCAAGCTGTACACTCATGAAATCCTGTGAACCTGAGTCACACTAAATTCCATGAGGAACAAAAGGAACACTTTGCTCCATTATCAACAATCGCATCGATAGTAAGTTTGAGAGATTTTTTAACATCATACTTCGACTGTCATATACCTGCCAATTATTTTAAAACATGATTATTTCTTTGGTCTCAATAAATGATGCCTCAAGTTCATAGATCACCTGTTAGATGCAATTTAGGAATCAGCTGCTGGCCTCCCCTTTCTGTTTCCCATCCTCGCCACTGACTCCTGACACCTAAGACCCAGCTCAAAGCATGGGTAACAAGAGATCACACTCGCCTTTGTCCAAACATCAGTGTTGACTTCGTCTCAGCTTCATTGAAGACAGACGGAGAACAGCAAATGACAATGGTAGTTCTACAGTTCCCACCCAGAGAGTCCTGAAGAATCCGAGTCATCTTGCTGTCCCGGTATGGCACATGGGTTTTCTATTTAGGAAAAAGAAAAGGTACTGGCTGTTACAACCCAATCAAAGAAAAAAACACAGAGGCAAACAAGTTAGTGATGGGGATACTGGGCTTAGAAAGACACGTGGAGCAATAATTTGTGGTCTGGTCTTTAGATCTTGCCAAAGTTTAGAATGTCCATTCTGGGACCCAGCTCTCAGGAAATTAGCATCACCATTCACACATTTTAATGAACTAGATCTCCAAGCAAGCAGCGTGTCCACAGCCAGGATGCCCTCGGTCCCACTCCAAATGAACACAAACTAGTCTTTGGGGTATGTAGCAAAAAGAGTGCATGGACCCAAAAAGGCGACTTCTTATAATATCATTTAATTGATGGGGACAGGATCACTTACTGTCCCTTCTGCCAAGGCAGAGATCACATTTCCAAGAGCAGACAAAGACTTATTGATATTTTTAGCTTCATCGAGAACAGCTCCCTCGGCACCAGTTTTGCTGACCTATGAGAGAGAGAAAGCAGTGAGTTGCACAGGACAGCAAAAGCACAGAGCAGAAAATTCCAATTCACAGGATGGCAAAGGGGTGGGAGGATGAGGGGTGGGTGTGAATCCCCTGGAATGTAAGGAAAAATAAAAGTAAGTAAGAATCACATTGATAAAATCTTCCCTTGTGTCTGAGGCTGGGGATTTGTTCTCTCTTGTCATTTTCCTCTCAATTAGGTTTTAGGGGAATGGCTGAAATGCCTCAAGTGGTGAAGCTGCAGACGCTTCCCTGGGGGACATCCATTCTGGAAAAGCAGGCTCTAAAAGCGCTGTCACTGCGGAAAGGCCAGGGACGGGGACACTGAACCACAGTCTCTACTCCAGAGGGAACCCAGGGCTTTGAGAAAAAATACTGTCCTGGCCACAGTGGAGAGACATGTTGGGAAAGTGTAAACTGCAAGCTCCAACTTCAGACAAACGACAAGAGGTGGCGGGGATGGTTGCTCAGACTCTGTTCCTTCCCTATGTCCCCATGGCGAGGAAAAAGGGAACAATTATCCAAAAGGAAAACTATTTTTTTAAGTTATTAGCACATAACTTTAATTAAAATTAAGAGTTTAGATGGAGAACTAGACTAGTGTTTAAAATCAACTTCTGAAAAATCACATTTACATAAAGGTAATAAAACAGACCAGCAGAAGTCCAAAAAAAGGTGTATCTTGTATGACTGCGCTTGGATGAAATATACTGTTCAGGGTAGCATAATATTTAGGCCATACAAGGCCAGGAGGAGGAGACAAACAGAGAGGACAAACCCTCAGGTAGTATTTATTCCGAATTCCAAACTTTCCAATGGCTTCAAAAATGTTTCACATTTTCAGAACATTCAGCTAGAGCTCTTTACAAAAATGGCTACTGTGTCTTCCACATTTTTTAGTTTAGGCATGAAAAGTCAAGAAAATATATATTGCACTGTAAATTTGTTTTTTTCCTCTGCAGCCAGAGGGAGTGTGTACAGTTTCTCCTCTGCTGTGTTATTACTGGTAATTTTATATTTACAGTGTTTGCTGTAGGGGGAGAACAATTTACAGATGTTAGAAAAAGGGGAACTCAACATGATTCATAGCTCTGCTGACTGGACAACCGACAAAGGGTAAGCAGCTGCTCTCTAAAGAAAGAAAAATGAGGAAATAACTTGCACAAAGACAGGTTTCAATTATGTATAAGGGAGAAACTCCTAACAATAGAGAGGAATGTATGTGCAGGGAAAGATTCTTTTCAAATAGGATAGATTCTCATCTCTCTGGGAATTGTGTGTGTGGGTGCCCCTGCTTACAGATAGAGAAATAATATAGCTGCTAGGCCACAAATAATAATAACAGTCTATTTATATGGTATTGTTGCTTTCATATTTGAGCATCTTAACTCCATGAAATAATGTAAGACAGGTACAATCACCTCCCTTTTATAGACAAGGAAAATTGAAGCTCCAAGAGATCAAATTGCCAGCCCACGGGAAAAACACCATTTAAGGGAGTCGGGGACTAAAACCCAGGGTCTGTTCTACTAGATCACACTGACACATTCATGTAGATACATCCAGAGCAAAGGAAAACAGATGTGAGCGAAAGGAACAATATGCAGAACCACAACTTAAAGATGCCTCATAAATACCGTTAGCAAGAACCACCAACCCTGTGCAGAGGACAGGCCTCCTCTCTGAACTGCCAGCAGTTAGCATTTCTTCAACTGCATTTATGTCCTAAATATTCCCCCTGTGCTCTAAAAGGAAAGAGGACAAACTTGGGAAGAGTGAGGGGACAATGGGCTCCTCGTCTGGACCCTTACAGTTGGAGCGGCAGCAAAGTGGGTCTAGAACTAAGCAATGCTGCTTTGTACTCCTGTTCTGGTGGATGTCTGTTTATTAAAGTCACGAGCCCATACCAGTAAAACCAAGAATATCCAGATGATTTTCTGCTCACGGCAGAAAGTGAATTTGAAGGTGTACAGGAGAACAATTCAAGTAGCTGTTACTTACATGGATGTTAGTAGCCATAATGGCATCCAGCAATTCAGCAGTGGGTGCAGTTAAGTGGGAATCAATTACAGTTTGGGACAGTGACCAAGCTTCAGGGCTAGTAGCCCTGATGGGGACACTGAGCACAATGTCAGTGATGATGGAGGCCATATGCGATTGTGCACATGGACTTGCTCTGTGATGTCGACCGAGGCAGGCAAGGCCCCCAAGCCAGGGTGTGGCAGCAGGAGCTCTAATGACGCCATGGAAGTGAGGCTGGAAGGGGCGGGTGGGAGGTTCGGGAAGCCTATTTGGTCTGAAGTGTGGACTCAGCCAGCGCCTGGGAGAGCATGGAACAGCATACAGATGCCTAACAAGAGCCCTGACAAAACCAAAGGAGGGCTGGGGCTGTAGCTAAAACACTAGTTACAGGCCTCACAGTCTAAAGGAAGCGAAGCCAGGCCACCCACGAGAGACACAGTCTCCATGCCCGGTGCAGAGAGGAGCAGGGAATGTGGGGAGAGCCCCACGTTCCAGATCTCCTATCAGCAAACACACCTGCAGAGGCAGGACGGCTGCATTCCAACACAAAGCCCTTTCCTGGCCTATTGGTGCCTAGTACAACATGGGGATCTTTCCTTTTCTCAGGAGTACATGTCCCTCCTGCATTTGCAAAGCTGCCTTTGCCAGGCTAAGTCCACACCGACATTTGCCTAATGTCATCATCAGAGCCTATAAAGCATAAATCGGAGTTGGTATTCAAAGCACCTCCTGTGACATGACTAGGGGACTTCAGGACCAGAAAAGAAAGAGAAGGGAAACGAAGGTTAAATTTAATAACATCTTGACGCAACATCAGAAATTTTAAAAGCTCTTTAAAACCAGGAAATAGAAAGGCATAAAAATTATACCATTGCACAGTGAAGCAAATAACAGGGGAAAATTATAGCTAATACAAATAAAGAACCAATTACCTTTTCGCTCCCAGCCAAATCAACTAGATAAAGCTTCCCACTGAGTTTTTTTTCAGTCTCTACATTCTCTTGTTTAATATTAATCAGGAAGATACTGTGACTTCTAGAGCTGTGTTCATTCATGTCTGAAAAGGAAAATAGTTTACTGCTCTACAAAGAACATATAAATTTAGGTAGCAAGCCTCTCATCTAAAAAGCACAACAAATTATGCCTAATAGCTCCGTTTTTTAAAGAAACTCCAGACAATTTCAAAATTTATCGGAGACCACTTCTTAAAAACAATGCTCATTCTAAAAATGAAAGATTAAAAATATCTTTAAGTGGCAAGGAGATTAATCTAAAATCTTAGGCAATGGTTTAAGATAACAGATTCTCTAGCTCTGCCTGAAGCCCCATCCTCCAACATCCCCAGCCAGCTCGACTTTCTCCTCGAAGAGCTCCCTCCACTGCCTCATTTTAAGTCCCTCAGCCATTATCATCGTGGTTACTACCTGATGTGTTCCATCTTCTTCACATGTGTAAGTCTTGCCTTATCAGTAATATCATAAACTTTCTTAAGGAAGTATTATAAATTAAGACATACCCTTCTATAATCCATGCAAAGTGCATAGAAGGTCTCCAAGATTAAATATGCTCCATTAGGACCAAGCATAGGAAATAAAAATCTTTTTGGACCCCCTTTCTTTGTTCTCCAAGCAGGCAGAGACCCCAGTGACGATCTTATTCAACCTCCACCAGCAATCATGTCTTAAAACCATCTTACCAGATTATATGGAAAAAAACCCTAAAGATTTCACCAAAAAAATATGTTAGAACTAATAAATAAATTCAGCAAAATTGCAGGATACAAAAGCAACACATAAAAAGTTGCATTTTTATGTACTACGCAAAAAAAAAAAAACTAAGAAAACAAAGTAGAAACAAAATAATAAGATACTTAGGAGTAAAATTAACAAAGGAAGCAAGAATTATGCACAGAAAACCACAGAATGTCAGTAAAAGAAACTAAAGAAGACACAAATAAATGGGAAGACGCTGACTGTTCATGGACTGGAAGACTTAACTATTGTTAAGATGACAATACTACCAAAAGTGATCGACAGATTCAATATAATCTCTATCAAAATCTAAGTTATGTTTTTGTAGATATAGCAAAGTCCATCCTAAAATTTGTATAGAATCTCAAGAGACCCCGAATAGCCAAAATAATCTTAAAAAAGAACAAAGTTGAAGGTCTCATATTTATTGGTTTCAAAACTTACTAAATTGTGTATATATATCACATCTTCTTTAGCCATTCATCTATCAGTAGACATGTAGGTTGTTTCCACATCTTGGCTATTGTAAATAATGCTGCACAGAGGGTTGCATGTATCTTTTCAAATTAGTGTTTTCATTTTCTTTGAGTAAATACTGAGAAGTGTAATTGCTGGGTCATATTATATCCATTTTTAGTTTTTTGAGGACTCTCTATACTGTTTTCCATACCCACAGTACAATTACACTTTCTCCATATCCTCGCTATTGTTCGTTGACTTTTTGGTAACAGTCATTCTGACTGATGTGAGAGATATCTCATTGTGGTTTTGATTTGCATTTCCATGATGATTAGTGATATTGAACATCTTTTCATGTGTCTGTTGGCCATCTGCATGTCTTCTTTGGAGAAATGTCTTTTCATGTCCTCTGCCCATTTTTTAGTCAGACTAATTATTTATTTGTTCTTGAGTTGTATGGTTTCTTATATATTTTGGATATCAACTCTTTATCAAATATCTCATTTGCAAATATAATTTCCCATTCAGTGGGTTGCCTATTTGTTTTGTAGAAAATGTGGCACATGCGCACACAATGGAATATTATGCAGAAATAAAAAAGGATGAAAACTTGCCATTGTAACAATATGCATGGACCCAGAAGGCTATGCTAAGTGAAATAAGTCAGGAAAAGAAAGACAAATACTATATGGTTTCACTTATATGTGGAATCTAAAAACAAAGCAAAACAAAAGAAAAATAGACTCAGAGAAACAAAGACCAAAAGGATGGTTAGCAGAAGGCAGGGGGTGGAGGTATAGGTGAAAGGAGAAGGAGAATATAGTCAATAATATTGTGATAAGTTTGCACAGTGACAAATGATTATTAGAATTAGTGGAGTGATCACACTGTAAGGTATAAAAATGTCAAATCACTATATTGTACACCTGAAACTAATATAACCAACCTAAGATTGTACACCAACTATACATATACATATTTTAAACCCTCATATAATACAGTCAAATAATTTTCGACAAGAGTGTCAAGACTTCAATGGGGAAAGGACAGTCTCTTCACCACATGGTGCTGATAAAATTAGCTATCTACATGAAAAGAAAAAAAAGTTGAACTTTTACCTTAGGCCATATATAAAAAATAACTAAAAAAGGAACAAAGACCTAAATGTAAAAGCCAAAACTATAAAACCTTAGAAGAAAGCACAGGAGAAAAGCTTCATGGCACTGGATTTGGCAATGATTTCTTAGATATGACACCAACACAAGCAACAAAAGAAAAAAATAGATAAATTGGACCTCATCAAAATGAAAAACTTTTGTGCATTAAAGGAAATTATCAAAAGAGTGAAAAAGCAACCCACAGAATGAGAGAAAATATTTACAAATAATATATCTGATAAGGCAGTAGTCCCTAACTCCCGAGCTACAGACCAGTACCAGTCCATGGCCTGTTAGGAACCGGGTCGCACAGTAGGAGGTGAGCGGCGGGCCAGTGAGCAAAGCTTCATCTGTATCTGCAGCTGCTCCCCAGTGCTAGCATCACTGCCTCAGCTCCACCTCAGATCATCAGGCATCACATTCTCACAGGAGCACCAGTCCCTGGTGCCAAAAAGCTTAGGGGCCGCTGTGATAAGGGACTGATATCCACAATATATAACGAACTAAAAATCAACAACAACAACAAAACGAACAACTCAAATTAAAAAAGGAGCAAAGGACTTGAGTAGACATTTCTCCAAACATGTATAAATGGCTAATAACCACATAAATAGAGGATCAACATCACTAATCACTAGGGACATGAACCACATTGAGATATCACTTCACACTCATTAGGACGGCTATTAAAAAAAAAAAAAACAAAAAAAACAAAAACAGAAAATAACAAGTGTTGACAAGGATGTGAAGAAATTGAAATTCTTGTGCACTATTGGTGAGAATACAAAATAGTGCTGCTATGGAAAATAATATGGCAGTTTCTTAAAAAAAATTAAAAGTACAACTACCTTATGACATAGCAATTCCACTTCTAGTAATACACCCAAAGAACTGAAAGCAGAAACTTGAATGGATATTTACACATCCAGGTTCATAATAGAACTATTTATAATAGTCAAAAGGTGGAAGCAACACAAATGTCTTATCTATGGATGAATAGATAAATAAAATATGGTATATACATACAACGTAATATTATTCAGCTTTTTAAAAGTAAAAAGTCCTGACACACGCTACAACATGGGTGAAGTTTGAGGACATTGTACTAAATGAAATAAGCAAGTCATAAAAGGATTTGTATCATTCTACTTATATTAGTAGAAATTACAGTTGTCAAAATCACTGAGATATAATGTAAAACGGTGGGTACTAAGGGCTGGAAGGAGGAGTATGGGGAATTATTATTCAATGGGTATGTAGTTTCATTCTGGGATATTAAAAAATTCTGGAAATAGAGAGTGGTGATGGTTGTACAATATTGTGAATATACTTATTGCCACAAAATTGTACACTGAAAATTGTAAAAATGGTGAGTTTTATGTCATTATGCATATTTTACCACGATAATTTTAAAAACCATATTTCCATTTTCCTACCAGAAAAATAGCAATGTCCTGGACCAACAGTTCTGAACCAAAGGGCCAAGATGAATTGTCAGTTAAACCATGAATAATTCATGACTAGCTTAAGAAACCAAGTGAATAACTTCTTTATGAATGAGAGATGTTATTATTATAAGAATATGAGTCTTTCCTTCCTTCATGTATGAGTGTGTGTTTTAAGCAGGAGAGAAAGTGAGGTTTAACCGATACTGTTTGCAAGTCTAGGCTTACCTATGAAATTTGACACATATGTGAATATCATCTGATATGTCTGTTGGGGTAGAGAAAAAGTTGGGAATTACAGTGCTGAATCACAGAATCATAGAACCTTGGGTGGAAGAGACTTAAAGAGGCTAGTCAACCAATCAATTCTTGAATCTCTTCTACAACATACAGAGAACTCGCTACTTCTTCGGGTAGCAGGTGTTAACTGGGGCAGCTATAAAGATGAGAGAGTTCTTGAGGTAGGTCAAGATCTGCCTCCCTGTGGCTTCCACAATCCTGGGTGGTCTGCCCATTTAATCAAACCAAGAGAGCTGACTATCATAACGTCAGCACTTCAAAAATGTTAAGAAATATTGCACTGTCCACATGTCCTCACCAGATTTTTCTTCTCTTCTAAGCTAGAAATCCTTCCAAGCTAGAAATCATTAAGTTCATTCAGCTTCTCTTTAGATGATCGCACTCTCATTTTTCTAAATCCCTCTGAATAAGACATCTTTTCAGGGAACCTCTGCTGTTCTAATACCATATGACCTGCTTCCCTGACATGTGCACCATGGTAAGGAAGAAACCGCAAAGTAAACAAGTTGGCCTGAATATGTTTGTAACAGACACAGCATCAAAAAGTTTTCAATAAAGCTCTGCTTTTCCTTTCATAAAGAGGGCAGAAATCTAATATGGTTTTCTTTCCATGTGTGTGACTGGCATGTAGAATTTGTTGGTTTGGATTAAAAAAAAAACTGAACAATAACATGGTTAAAATTAATAAACTTAGAAGCTTAGTTTCCCCTCTTTGGCTTGTTGGTTGGTTGTTTGCCCATGTTCAGGCTTAGGCTCTTACCAGGGTCCAAGGAGTCTCACCCAGTATCTCTAAGAGTTCCCTGGACAGCAGGAGGCGCTGCTCCCACGACCTGCCTAGACACACTCACTGCACATCCCTTGTGTGTATGTTCCAGACACTGCTTTTCAACTGCTTCCTGTGCATTGTTTTACTTAGATCTCATTCCCACCCCTCCTGGTGCGTAGGCAGACACCTATATCCTAAATTAGAGGGGAGGAAACACCACACCATGCTTACTTGTTACAGCCACGTGTCGGTTTGCTTTGCCTTCATCTATCACATCCATGACTTCCTCGGGGCTGGACACAAACCGCTCGGTGCACCCCTAAAGCAGAGTCAGTTCGGGTTCACCATTAAAAAATTGAAAAGCAACAATATTTTGAAACATCTAAACATATTCCTATTTTTCTTCTGGATGTGCAAATCAAGAGAAAGGCTGCAATGTGGATCCGACAACTTTTTCTCCTTGCCTTAGGCTCGAATTACACATGAAAAAGAAATCTGAGCAGCCCCTAGGAAACTCAGAAAAAAAAAAAAAAAACCAGAAAAGAAATGCCGACTTCTTTGGGTTTTTTAGTACAGATTCAAACTCAGCAGCAGTGCAGACAGAAATAAAGAAGAAAATCAATGGCAGAAAAAGAAATGGATGAAGTTTTGTTTGGCCTTCCATCTTTATTTATTACCATCTAGACACCAATTTTAATTAGGTGTTTTGAAGTGCTAGACATAATGCTATAATAGGCTTTGCCTAACAGCAAAGCATAAACGATTATACTCAATACCAAAGCCTCTTTAAATGTGAATAGTAAATGTTTGTTCACTTCTACAATTCTTCCCTCATGTGATTAGACATCTGTGATACATTCACAAAGAGATGACTGAAGAAATTGTCAATTTTTTTAATCAGATGTATTGTAAACATAAGGAACATGATTAAATATCTATATGCACTTTATACAGAGAATAGTCTGGGCATCTTATGTAATAATTATTATGACAGTGACTGAAGAGAAATCAATTGCATCGTCAACCAAGTTTTCCTCATACCTTTACATACGGGACTCTGTTTTTATCTTCATGAACAGCCAAGTTTGTCTTGGATACTATAGAGATAATGAGGACATGCAAAGAAGAAAAGAAAAGTTAAAGACCCTGTACTGGAGGAAAAAACAAACTGTTACAGAAGATAAGCAATTCTAATCTCTCATAGAAATTTAAGCCTTGGCTGAGAATAAGCAGACAGCCTGAAGGCAAGAGAACATCTCTATAAATCTTTATTAATTCCTTAAGCAGAAGTGCTTTAAACTATTTCAACCTCTCTAGACTTTAACAAAACAAATAAAGAACAAGCATTCAGGTTACTACTCACCATCAAGTAAGTCCCTGATTTTGTCCAAGTAGATCTCAAAATAGGAAACCTGTTCAAAGCAAATTGAGTTTCAAACAGAAATGCCACCCTATGTTACAAAAACATCATTATTAGAACTTATAAAAGTGTTTTGTCACACATTAGCTAAGAAGTGTAAGGAACCCAAAGCAAAGATTCAGAGTCTCAGAGTGCAGAGCTCCAGCCCCCTCTCCTATGTCCTCCTGCCTCCTGCTTCGTGAACTTGCTCTATGAGTCCCTGTTCAGCTTGGGCTACTCCCTGTCCTCATACATCACAGCTCCCTATGGTTCAAGTCAGATGTTATTTAGATCATGTGCTAGACAGCCACTTACAGGTGGACTCTAGCTTTTAGCTTAGATGAACAACAAGCAAACTTCCAGGTATGACATTAGCTGGAATTAAACAAACATCCTTTGCAAGTAATTGTCAAAAATTGGTAGGCCTCACCTTATGCATGATATTGACAGCCTTAGCAGGCCAGGGCTAGAGCATGGTCCAAACATTCACATAAAGGAAGAAGTAGGGGGAGGCAGGGTAAAGGCACTTTGCTGGGAACTATGAGAGTTCAGCAAGGTAACTGGGAGAGTAAGCATGATGGTGGCAGGTTTGGAGTCCAGGAAGGATTTGAACAAAATGTGATTTAATGAAAGACAATTAAACTGTGAGAGGGAAAGGAAGCCTTCCAATTAATTATTCTCAAACCTCAGTCCCAGCACTGCCTACATCAGCATCTCCCATAGCATTTGTTTAAATTGCAGATCCCTGAACCTGAGGACAGTCCTCCTGAAACAGAATCTCCAAAACAGGACCTAAAACTCAGCTTCTAGACTCCCCAGGTGATTCATATGCTAGCTAACCTCTGAGAACAACTTTAACGAGATACGATCTTGAAAATTTAATTCACATGTAACCAATATTCTAGGCCTCAAATTTTCCCTCTGTCAAATGAAGCCATTAGACTTGATGATGTAAAAAATTCTAGAATTCACGTTCTGTCTACACCTGCCTTTTGCCTCCCAGATCAAATTTTCTCTCCTTCGTGGGTGTTTTGGAAATCTAAACAAAAGAATGGACAAAAAAGTTGTTTTAAAAAGGTTGAAAAAAGTAGTTGTAAAGTTGAAGTGTGACTACAGGTGAAACTTTATCTCCACATCCCAGCTCTGGACCAGTCCTGCCTCTAGTTGGGGCAGCAAGTGTAGACTCCGAAACCTGTCATTGGTCCTAATCCATTTCGGCCTCAGCTCATTATCTTTTGTCTGCATCTCAGCCTGGAACCTCCTGACTTCCTAGTTTTCCTGAGATCTGGGGTCCTGGCTTCGAACCCTAGAACCTTTAGCTGGACATCCTCTCCAGGTTGCCTGTCTCCTTGCCTGTTTGATTATCCCTCAAACTCCCTGGTCACTAAGCCTCATCTGTACAGACACAGCTACCTGTCCTTCAAAAGATGTGCTGCTCCTGCTCCCGGAATCTCATGGGTCTGTTTGGTCTCTAATTTCAGACACCTCTCTCTAACACAGCCCTTCCTGCAGCCAGCTCAACCCTGCTTCCAACAAATTCTACATATTCCAGAATTGTCTGGCTTTCATTAAGATGTTTTCATTATCTTTGAGATCTTAAAACATGTGCACTCATTTACACAGATTACAGGGAAAATTAATTACAACTAAAGAGCAGTCATGAACTAGATATTAGCAAATCTGGCAATTAGAATTCTGTCTACATTTAATATAAGTAGAAAGAGAATTCTGATTCTTTAATTTCTTTTTACCACAGCAATTACTGGCTGTTTGGCGGGGGGCGGCGGGGCGGAGGCGTTGATTTTGCTATTTTTGTCACTTCAAGTACTCTGTGAGGCCAGGTAAAAGAAAAATAAATAGGTACTGTTTGGCATGTCGCAATAGCAAGTTCAGAAATACGTTTAAAACCTCCGTGGGACCCACTTTAAGGAACAGATTTTCAATATTGCCTTAATCGAGCCTCTTTTTCTTAATTAGGCCTGTCACTCCTCAGTTCAAAATACGAAGTAGTCAATAATAGCTAACTTGCCCACTTATGACCATTATTTATGAAACAGTAGGTGAAACTACAAATGCAAAACAGAAACAGGGACTGTAAAATTCAGCCCTAGAGACCAAGATGTTATTCCTCCTCTCCTCTCTCTTCAGGCTGAGGCTGTTCTTATCTTCCTAAGATTCTAATGCAAGACTCTATTTTGAGGGCAGTAATTGGTTTAACGTCTTACTCCAGGATTATCCCATAAGAACCCTACAGTAGTTTGAGGTATTTACATACAAACAGCCTTAAAGATGCACTAAGCTCCTAAATCTTGATCCCATCAAAGCAACAAGCTTCTGTACCCTTAGATATAAAGAACCCTGGCAAGAAGCCACTTTAGTCAGAAAAGGGAATTGTAAGGAAAAAGATTTGCCAGATGTAATTTATCATTGGCAAACAGTTACTGCCTTGTTTTTATATATTTTAGGAAAGGTACTTACTTAGCAGAAATAAGTAAAAAGGCATTGCATGTGGAGCTGGTCAGATTGGGAGTTTAATCTCAACTCTGCCAATGATTTGCTATGTACCTTTGGTCATCTGTATCTATACCTTTGAATTTATGGTTCCTCAGCTCTAAAATGGTGGGCCTAGTGCACTAAGGTCCCAGCCTTCAAGGCTGATCAGCCTCTTGGCTGACCTGCTCAGCTCCACATCCTCGTAGAACTATCCCTTCCTCTGCCCCACCTGCTGTTAACCCCACCCCCAGTCAGCCTCGTGCATGCCTGACACAGCTCATCAGAGTTGGGGCATCACCTACTTCAGGCTGGGCCGGTGAGACACTTCTCTGGGAATTAGGAATTGGAAATAAGGGAATGTGGAGCAGGAGCTGCCATGATGCCTCCTCTTCCAACCAAGAAACAGAAGAAAAGAAAGTAAGCAAGATGGCAGAGAACAGAATTGGGGGGTGATGAAAATGTTCTGTAATTAGTGATCATCGAGACTCAAAATCATCAAGTTGAACACTTTAAAAGGGTAAATTTTATGGTTTGCGAATTATACCTCAATTTTTTTTTAAGTTGAAAAGAAAAACAAAGGAAAAGTAGGACCTAGATTTCTTGTTTCTCCACAACCCTTCCCCCAATACACCTGCTATCAGATTCTGTATCTTATAATAACTTTCTCTACTTGCTTAAACAAGTGGCTTTCAGTCACTTATAAGAAGTTTTAAAGAATATACCCCTAATACCAACATTATGAATTTAATCTAGAACGTAGGTTCTGGTTTTAAGAAAGGGGGAAAAAAAAGATGGAGAAAGAGAATTCCCTTCCCCAACACTTCTCAACAAAACACTAGTCTGTCACACTCCAAGGCGAAGGGTGTGGGGTGTGGGGGATATGTTCACAGTCAAGTTGGGAAAAGTAATATATTCCATGTCTCCTTTGCAGAATCACATTACACGATAACATATTTAAGTTTGTGATAAATTTAACATTGTTCAACAGAGCATTTTCCCACCTTATTAGGCAACATAAGCATTTTTCCTGGTAACCCACTTATTAATAATGTAAGGAATGCGTTCCATGAAACACACTTTGGAGAAACCCGAACAGGGACACATTCCAGTCATAGCTACAGAAATCTCCAGGGTAAAGGGTAGAAGTTAGGCAACTATCAAGATGATTCCATTATAAAGAAGGTTTTTACCTGACCTCACTATCTCAAGGAAACCATCCAGATAGCTAAGTATTACCTTAGCCATTAAATAAAAAATATGGCTCTACCTACCACAGGAATGTCATTTAATGAGATAAGATCATTTTTTACATGTCTAAAATAAAAAGAGAGCTAAAAAACAACTTTGGGGTGTTTCTTCTCTTGGGTCTCAATCAATGGCACTTACCTTAATATGAAACTCCAGGTTTTCATCCATGGAATAAATGTGGTCAAAGATGTCGTGCGCGATCCGTGGGATGATTCCCATGAGTTGAGGGTCATGCAGCTTCCCCTAGTGGGTGAAAAACACAACACAAGTGCTAATGAGTGCTGGGAAACATGAGAGAAGGGGGACCATACCTGGGTTTCTTACACAGAACTCCATGCAGCACCCACACATGGACTATCTGCATCTTGGAGCTCTACTGGACAGGCCAACATACCAAAAGTTAGTGGAATAACTCAACCTGTTGGTCTTTTTACCCAGCCGGGGAGAGGTTGTTCTGTCAGATCTGAAGTGCCACAATATTCCTTCCTGCTGCTACTCAGAGCAACAAATCAATGTGTATGTGAGTGACTGTGTCAGTAGGAAGGTGAGGAGGAAGGAGAAAGACCGAGAATATATGACTATATAATATATATGACTATAACATACTAAATATGTTTTGTTTTTGAATTTTTACAAACTGACCAGAACCGAAGAATCCATGATAATCTACTTTAATATAAAATCACCTTGGGAGCTAATACATATGTGGATGAAAAAAGGGATTTTTATGGAAAGTAACATTGCAGGGTGACCCGATCATAAATTCCTAACTGGGCAGGTCATGGTGCCTACTCACTGCCCCAGGAAAGTAACTTTTTAGTAAAAGGTTTATCTTTGCCTTAAGCAGGCTCTGTCCTTTGTTTCTATGCATCTAGGTTAACATACCTTTGAAATAAGCCATAACCACCCTCAAGAGAGCACATAACCTTGTTAACTATCCTGTAATCCAATCTGTGCTTTCCTTCACCCCACCTCCATGTAATGTTCCTTACTCTCTCTCCTTAATTTGAAATGCAATACAAAAAAAACTGCAAAACTGTTATTCTCCAGAGATCTTGCTCTCTGGAATATGTCATCATCAGTTTGGCTGAAAGAAACTCATAAAAATTCTCTACAGAATTGAACATTTCTTAACATTGACACATATATAGTTTCATTAATGTCATCATCGCTAAAAAAAAATTTCTAAGAATCTTATTCTAAAAATACTTTCAGTATCATTTTATAAACCAATCAAGAAAATCTGTCGTATCAATTTCATTTTAAAATCTGTAATTCCCAACCCAAATTGTTCCAAATATTTGGCTACTTCTAATATTTAAATCCACATGTAAGATATTCTCTTATTCTTTTTTTCTATCCATTTTTCCTATTTCTATTACTGAGAGGTAGAGGGATAGATTAATTTTTCTGCTATTTGGACTATCACTAAATCCACTTTCAGGATCTAGATTTTGCCACTTCTGAAGAAAGAGATGCCACGGGATCTGAAAGCAATTCCTAAAGAAGTCCAAAGGTGTTTAGCGACGGCCTTAGCACAGGTCCGGGATGGACAGCTCCCAGAGAGCTGTGTATGCCAACACTCAAATGAACACTTAAGTTTCATTCAGTCTACAGATCTAAAGTGATCATTGGCAACTATATTCCCAGAGAATTTTTCAGTCCTTTAGAAAATTATAAAACCCTAAGAACAAACAGAACTGAAAGAAAAGCACAAAGCCCAGTTTGCTCTTTAGTTTTCCAGGGATGTCCAATGACCTCTGCAGTTTTGACTCATATCCTTGTTCCAAAGCTGTCCAATACCTGGAATGTCAGCTTTGTTTTTATCAATCAAATCCTCTTTTTCCTTTAGGGGTTCGCCACACAGTGCCTCCCTGACAGGTTGACTTTCAAGCCAACATCTGAGCTGGCAAAAGCAAAAAGTCATCACGTGAACTCAGCACTAACTACAGGCCACAGAACACTTGACTAATCCTCCTTCACACGCCTGGTTCCTGACCTTCCACACTATGAAAAGTATGAGAAAAGCTGAATTCAGATATGTCTGGCCTCTGGCAAAGCCCTCCTTCCTGGGAAATTGGGTTACTCTCTAGAATGCCCCCCATCTACTAAGAATCCTAAGTTTTTAAGTTTGACTGTACACACCCTAAAGGCAGGGATGACTAGTGCATACACACTTCCCCCCACTGCTTATCATAATTAGTATAGTACCTACTGCACAGAATTATTGTAGAACTTAAGTGAAACAATATTTATGTGCTTAGTGACAGTAAGTGTTACCATTATATTATTCAGCTCATAGCAAGTTTTCGTTAAGCAGTTGTTGGGGTTTACTTGATCTGAAGAACCTAAAAACATTTCTATCACAGACCATTAGTACATATCTTATGAAACAGCACCAAAAGACTGAGACTAAAAAGCTCAAATGTTGCTAACTTTACTTCACATAGACTATCATAAACATGTAACAAACCAAGTACTGGACCCCATGTGCTCTGGACTGTGGAAACTGTAGGCAAAAATGATATCTGCAGCAAAAACACAGCTCTCTGTCAGGTCAAATGTCATGACACCACTGGGTCGATCTGACTCAGAGAGTCTGAAAAGTGTCCCCCACCCACGCCCTCCAGAGCTCTTTAATAATTCATCATAACCCTTTAGCTTCTCTTCAGTAGTCCATAGCCAAAGAAGAATGATTGATAATCCAAAAATCTTTAATAATTTATTTAAGTCTGTTTCCTTAGATGCCTTCTCATTCAACAGATATATCCCCAATTGATTCCTGGCTGAAAACGTACTGACATTACTTTGTTTGCCTTTGTTAGAATAAGAACCGAGGCAGAACCAGGAATGAGGCTAGGACACTCCCATTTTTTTCTTTTTCTTTTTAAATTAAATGTATTAAGGTGATACTGGTTAATAAAATTATATGGGCTTCAAGAGTACAATTCAATAATACATGGTCTGTATATTGCATTGTGTGTTACCCACCCAAACACGCTCCCCATTTTGCTTCCCTAAAGTCTACACTCCAACGTCACATGAAAGGGAAGCACATGTTCATTTGAAGAAGGTGTAATGATACCTCTGTCCCCACAGTAACAGAAGTGATCCCTAACCTACCACAGGTTTAGAGGCAGGGTCTAGCTCATAAGCCCAAGAGTGGTAAGGACCTTTATGTTCAGCAAACTGAGTCTGCCCAATCTGTGCACACTTTTGTGTGGATATGTGTGTGAATGGTGTGTGGATGTGTGTGGTATGGGTATGTAGTTTGTATGAATATGTGGTATATATGTGCTGTGGTGTGTATATATAGTATGCGTGTGTGGCACATGTGGTATATGGTGCAGTACATGTGTATGTAGTGTGGAATGTGATTGGTGCGTGTGTGCTGTGTGGTGTGGGTGTGGATGTGTGTGGTGTGTGTGTATGAGAAAGATCTTCACTACTTCTACATTGATTGCCTTGCAAATGAAATGCACATGCACACACACAACACATATTCACCTCAGGCAATAAAACATGGTAAAGGAGCAGAGCCTATTGAGAAAACAGAAAAGCTCCCTCCATCTGGGGTGAGTGATATGGGATGGCTTCTTATGAAAAACAAATCCTGAGGGATGAATAAGATTAAAGATGGGCAAAGAGGATGTAGGCAGAGAAGAGATGGCAGTTTACACAATAAAGGTACAGGAACTGATAAAGAACAGTGCCCATTTAGAGACCAGTGACACGTTTAGATGCTTAGAGAACTAGGGATGGGCTTGAGTAGAAAAGGAATGTACCACTTCATCATCTTGTCTCCCCCAGAAATCAAAAAAAGAAAACATGTTTTATACTTGCATCCTGTGTAATACTCTTCAAAAACTTTCCCCACTTCTGATCACGATCTTCTTGGAGCAAGTGTGAAAGAAGAAATCAGACCCGAGCCATTGGTCACGGAACAAGATTCCCTCTGTTCCAGCCCAAACTGCCTCCTCAGTGTCCCAAAAAGGACAGAGGTTTCTGAAACACTTAAACTGGGAAAGCAGGCAGCCTATCAGCTCAGAGGAGCACCAATGCACCCAGACAGACTCCTTGAAAATCCCCTGGCAGGCTCCCCGCAGCAGCAGGGCAGGCCTGCACCACCACTCGATGGCTTCCAGGTCTCCCTTTGGGCTGAAGGAAAAAACAGGGTGTCTCCATCCTTTTATTATTCATTCATTCATTCATTCATTCATATATTTGTATTGCAAGTTTGATTTATCATAGGTGCATACAAATAGTTATGACCATATTTTGCCTCTATATAATCATATTTCTAAGTAGTACAATTCCATCTTTTTCTATCACTGTGCTGAAGAGGGCCACAAAGTGGGGCACAGGGCCAAGAGAAGCCCTTCCTAGCATCACACACTGACAAAAGGCCAACCTTTCTTCCCCATTCAGCCAGCAGCCCCAGCAGAACCTCCTCCAAAGCTGGTCCTGTGAGCTCTGGCTGCGCATGCCGGGGCCCAGGGCACAACAAGCTTAGCACCAACACCGTCAAGTGTTTCATATTTTTACCGAAATCCGCCTTAAATGCTCCATCTTCAGAAGCTAATCTTTCCAATTTTGTGTAGGCTTATCTGTTTGTTCCTCTCAATAGAAGGTAATGGAATCACCACTGGATGTCAAATCAAAAATGGAGGGATTAAAATGAAAAACAGCTTTAAAATGTGACAGCTCTGTCCATTCAGGGAGTTAACATCCTCTTCTGAAAGCCTTTGAAAGATCTCAATGTGTAATTCCGAATACATAAAATCCTCCTTTGAGAGGGTGCAACCCTGCAGAGTTTTTTTTGTTATTATTATTTTTTTAATTTAATTGAATTCCAGGGTCCTGGATTTTTTGGTCTCCTACAGTCCCTATGAGTTAAGCTTGGGGCTCCTTCTTTCCTCTGTTTTCCTCTAAAATATCTTCTACCTTTTCCCCAATCTATAATCACCCTACAGAGAAAACCAGATGAAATGTGTGTGGGGGTGGGGGGTGAGGTGGAGGTGGCAGTAGGAAAGGCCTCACATCCATTCATGTAGGCATGAGTATGTGGTCTCCAAAAGTCACAACAAAGGAAAGCAGTTCGTTGCAATCAAACTTTTAAAACCAACAAGGAGGAAGACATGAGAGAATATGGGCAAGTATGAGAGTGATCTGCAAAGAATCCAGTCCCCATGAGTCCCTCTGGGCCCTCAGTACTTTTCCAGGCATTGTGGGTTTACACCATGGGACAAAGAGGGCTAGAGATGCTCTGATTTAATGAAATGCCTCCAACTTTGGTTTTAAATTGCTGGTATACCTCTTTGCCATCATTTTACACCCATGTGTTCTCCCCATATACAAATACAGACAAAGCTTTCACTCTGGGGTCAGGTCTCTTCTTTGATGATTTACAATTTAAGTATCAGACATTTAGCAAAAACTTTACATTATCCAAAGATGAATTAATCCCAAAGCTAAAAAGATCACTCTTGTAACCATTCCTTAAGATTTTGGAGGATTTTAAATCATGCATCTTTGCGGGGGGGGGGGGGGGCGGGGTTGTTGTTATTTTGTATATTATTTGGTAATTTTCCAAAAACCTAGAGACTGATTGATAGCCTCATGAGATGCTCTCTCTCTTTCCTATGCTTTATGATCTATGCAAGAGTTTTTGTCCATGGGTGGGACTTAGTAAATGTATAACCACGACTTTTCTAGCACCTAGAAGGTCAAAGGTCTGGGGCCCTGTAAGAGAAGCAAGCGAGGGGCTGGAGCAGCAGAGTGGCAATAGCCATGCCTGCATGTCAAGGTATCCTACTGAAGGATATGAGATGCATAGATGAGGGGCCAATAAAGCTCAGGTGTCAGAGAGAGGTTCTGCTCTGTCTAGAAGAAGTGGTAAATAAACCTGTTTCCTTTAATCTGTGCAGTCTCCGAACCTCTTTGTCTCCAGCAGAATGGTGAAAGTGAGTCAACACCACAGAAATGAGATCCCCTAGAGTCATACCCCATAGTTGAAATTGGTGTGAACAGAACAGCAGAGCCCTGAGGATTCTGGCCTCCTTGCCTTTGAAATCTCTTCAATAGGAATGACTCATAAGCTAAACTGATTCTGTAGCAGCCGTCTCAGTGATATTCCCAGAAGGGCACCGTAAATGAAAAAAACCTAAGCTTGAAAGATTAAGGACTCATCTTACCCTACTGCTTGGATTCATCTTACCCCATCCCCACTCTCCCACCTCTCCTCACACGTCAGGAGGGCCCAGCCTTTTGAAGAATGATCCGGCCCTGAAGACCTTCTAGGAGTCCACTAAAAGCAGAGAAAGAAGGGGTAAAAGGGGCCAATTCTGTCTGCAGATATGCTTTGTCTGGACGACAGACAGGAGCCACAGGGCTTCACAGCCAACAAATTGAGCTGGGGTCACACCCTCAAGCGCCCATAGGGGTCGAGTGTGTAAATTAACAAGGAAGGATACTGTGTGTAAGTTAACATTCACTCACGGTGTGCATGGAGTAGACGGGCAGACTGGAGAGTCCAGCCCCATATACATGGGTCGGCCAGGGCCACCACGAGGGTATCATTTTAACAACTATTTTATCAAACCCCTCCTACGTGACAGCCGCTGTTCCAGGCACTAGAAATGGGAACAAGATAATGGAGATTTCTGCTTTGGTGAAGCTTATGCTTTCTTTATATTATGATGTTGCTTGATCTTCAGAATTTTCAAGCAAATTTGGAAACTTAGAATTGTTTGAAATCATCCCATTTTAACCACTGCTTTATATTTAAAAAAACAATAAACAAACAAACACCACTGTGCAGGCCAAACAAAAATATGTCTGTGGGCTGAATCTGGTCCTTAAGCCAACTTCTTTATTATCTGACCTACAGTTTTTTCTTTCTTCTAAGGAGACTTGCTTCCCCAGAGGCCCCCTTTGGGGTAAACGATTTTTATAACAGACTTCCTCAGACTGGATGGACTCCAGTCCACAAGGATACTTAACATCGCTATTTAGCTTGTTGATTATTTTTTAATAGAATTTATTATTATTATTTTGACAGAGCTATTAACAAAGGATTTTTTTAAATACTGAACTTCTGAGATTTTATTACTCACTACTATTTTAAAACTCCTAAAAGACACAATAAATTGGCCAAACATAATCATCCCCTTAATCATCTCTACTGCCCAGTAAAAAAGCCACATGGCACCTCTAATTTTGCTGGGAGCACCATTCTGTTCAGTCGTCCCAGAGCCTGACATCACAGCATGCTGCACTCTTACCTCCATGGTATGCGTTTTTCCCGATGAAGTCTGTCCATATGCAAAAATTGTCCCATTGTAACCTTCGAGGACATCTGCAAAAAGGAAATAAATTAAAATTAACTAATTACTTTAATCATATGCATATTTTTAAATTACATTTTCTAAATGGTCCAGCTCCGTTTGCATTTTGAGTAGAACTGTGAGACAAAAGCAGAAATGACGGCCTCCACTGCTCCACAAATAAAGAGAAACAGACTCACATTACTATAGAATATATTTAAGAAGGAGGCAGATACACTTTCTCCCAGTAATGTTAAAATTAAGACAGATATTGAGCAGTATGCTTTCTTTTTAGTAGAAAGATATTTGAGTTTTCTTCTAAGTTGATCTCTTGAGGTCGGTCAGAGGAAAAAAACATTATCCATGCCCCGTGTCTTTGGAGTAAGGTACAGAATAGGATTTCTTTCCTGAAGATCTGATTTGGGTTCATTTAAACCCTGGCTCAGGTGAGCTTGAGGATATTTCTAGTGAGGGCTGCACCAGAGCTCCTTCGGAGAGACCTAGTCCAGAGCTGGGGGTGGGGCAGGGGGGGAGGCGGGGGAGGCAGGCCCCACTCTGCAAACTGAGCCACACGGTGACAATCCAATTAAATCGGACCAGAGACCTCCAGGGCCCTGAGTCAAAGTTGACACCTCTGTTTTTTCAGTGATTGTGCTGGCAAGAAAGCCCAGGCCCATCAGCACTGAGAACATCTTTTAATATACAGCGAGCACACTGCGTGCGCCCCCACGCAAGGCAGGCCGGCTTCCATTTCACACAGGGACAGGGAGGAATGTGAAGGAGGCTACTTTGCACTAAAGATTATCTGTGGGAATTCTTTCAAAGCAGCGGAGGTGATTAAAATACACTGTGTGCTTGTTTCCCTCAACCCACCTTCATCCACATAAACCTCATCAAAAGGGGAATGATGGATAATTAATATCCTTGACCCACCATCTCTACATAAAGGGAGGAAGTCTTCATTCTTGAAAGGACAGCGGGGGCAGGGAGAGGAGCCTTACACTGAGGTGTCCTCTTCAGGGCCATGTACAAAAAAATCAAGCCAGGCAATCAGCTCCATCTATTTCAGGTCTCGATTGGGTTTGTTTGTTTGTTTTGGTCTCTCTGAATTTTACAATGCTGGTTAGTTTTTGTTGTTTTGTTGGATTTTCTAAAATCTTTTGTAATATTCATTTTACTGATCTGAGGTTACTGAGGTCTGAACTGGGAACAGAAAAAAAAAAAGCAGCATTTTCCTTTAGGAAGCTGAAAGAAGAAAAATTAAGTGGCAGGATTTTTTTTTTTTTTTTTTTAATCCTAGCAGCCCTCAAGAGTTTATGTCAAACTATACTGAGAGAGAAAATGTTCACACGTATCAGACTTCTGGTAATGGTTTCCCTGGTAACAGGGGAAGCAAAAACTTGAAGAAGGGCTCTTGGAGATTCAAGCTTCAGTTTTCAGAAAAATTGAAATCTTTTCTCTTTCTCCAAGAAAAGATTCCTCAGGCCTGAAAATGGGTGGCCCAAGCAGAGAGCCTCTACATGCCCATGAATGTGATGTGCTTTGAGGGACCCAAGGAAAAAGGTTCCCACCCTTCGGTTATACTTTAAAAATTCTATATTCATGGCACGAACAACTCCAGCCAATTGGGATGATGGCCACAATCGCAGCACTAAAGCTTCTATTTATTAGAAATTAAACATCTCTCCCAAACTGGAAGGTCTTCCTTACCTTAAGCCCCTATGTAGGAAGCACACTGGGAGCCATTAGCACAGGCGTTGGAGCAGGGGTTAAGGAGGCCAAGGCCAAAGGTCCAGCTCCCTCTGTTCCTCATAATGGGCCACTGGCCACCCTACAAGTGTAGGCATACACAGGAGGTAGCTCTGAGCAACCTGCCACACCCTAAAGAAAACTCAACTCAGAGCCCAAGCCCTATGTACTAGAGAAAACCCAGCTCGATTATTCTTCTGCCAGGAAACAATGGGGCCAGGGCATCTGAATTAGGCCTCCCTAGATGCCCCCAGGCCTGGTCCATCCCTCTGAATCCATCCTCACCCGAAGCAGAATGCACAATCCTACTATCTCCTTGTCAGTCACTGCTCACCAAACTCCTCAGGTTAAGGACTAGGACACGTACCTGAACTTGTTTAAGAGTAAGAAGCTGGGGAGCACATGCGACTATATACTTGGAGAATCCCTGATTGCTTGATGCTGCTATTTCAACACCGAGTGCAATTACCTTTTGGTTTTTTAGGAGAAAGAAAACACATAAAACCTCATTACAACAAACTCCATTTGCCCTTTAAAGTTTTTACAATCATGTTCCAATTAATTCACTGTTGAAGAACCCATTGCTAATGTTTATGGTTGAATAGAGCTTATATCACCCTCCATCAACTCAATTCTGAATTAGAAGGTAATTTAAAAAGGAAAAAAAAAACCTCTCTGAACCCATTGTTCTCTATTTTCTCCCAAACTCCTGGTTTTGGGGGTTTTTATGTATTTGTTTACATTTAATTATTAGTTGAGAAGGGAAGCAGGGAGAAGTGCAGCACAAACAACGTATTTGGGCGTTGGACCGCTGAGACGACAGGAGATAGAGGACGCAGGAGAACCCGCCGAGAAAAGAAAAGCGAGAGCAGGCCTGTGCCCAGCACCACACTGAGCCACACAGCCAACCCACTCTGACTAACAGAAACAGCTCACAAAAAGGCACTTTCATCATGGTGAATGACAGTTCCTGGGCCCGAGGAAAGCATTCGTTTTTTTAGAGTCTCTGCCGTAACGAAATGACCATTTCTATATGCCAGCCACGATCCGGGAACCAGCTCAGCCAGACAGAGCTTTCCTTTGTGACGGTGTCTGGTGTGATGTGATCTCAGCTCACACCATACAGCCAGCAGCACCCCACAAACACAGCACGAGTCCACCCAGCAGCCAAGCAAAGCCCAGAGAGATTCCACCGAAGGTGGGAAGAACCCTCTCCTTTCCCAGGAGGAAGGAGGAGGGGATACTTGAAAATACATTTTGCCTCTTGTTTCAAACTTCAGAAGCCAAGTTTCCATCTTAGATTTTACTAGTTCTGAATCCAGGTCTTACCGGAGCAGAGGAGTTAGTTCCATCGTCAGGTAAGAATTTGGGGAGAACATAATCATACTTACATATCAAGTGTAGGAGGCTGAGGAGGCTGCTGTGACCTCCACCAGTTCTCCAGGTGAAATGGTGGCCTGTTGGGGCACCAGGGTCTCTGACAACAGGAGCTGACAGGTCGTCCCAGGTTAGACCTACGGCTCTCAGCAGTCAACCAAACAACTAAAGCAGGCCGTGCGCAGGGAGTGCAGAGGCAGACCTGCTGAACACCAGGGCCAACCAGGATGTGGGGCCAACCAGCCAGCCTGAAGGGTCACCACTGAGCCCAAGAGAGGGTCCGTGGCATCTTCAGAACTAAAATGCATCTCTTTATTGGCACATAGTCAGGGCCACCTCGAGGCTCCAGAACTATAATCTCTATTCTCTACCCTCCTCTCACCCCTATCCCTGTCTTTTTTCAGTGCTTGGTTAACAGTCCATTTGGCCTGACAGAAAAAGAATGACTCATGAAATAATTGTTATTAAATGCTCATTATGGGCCCACCGGAAAAGTGGGAGGACAGTGCAGAAAAATCCAAGAAAGTCAAACAAACTCAGGCTTAAGTCCCAGCCTCACTATCCCCCGCTAACTGACCTGGTCAAGCTGCTTCATCTCAGTTCCTCTTTAGTTTATGGGAATAATAATGCTCGTACCTCAGAGCTGTTAAGATTTAAAATGTCATAAAAGCCCATCAATTTCAAGCAAACTCTGATCCACCCTAACTTTTTAAGTTTCATACTCCATGGACCCTGTACCATTCTAAGTTGCCCAAACATGAAATACAATTTGTGTCTTCATACTTATTCTTTTGCTATTCCTTCTGCTTATACAGTCTTCCAATATTCTACAGTCCTCAGGACCCAACCTTTCCGAGAAGCCTTCCTTACTTTACAATTTCCATTCACACCAAAATCGGTATCAAGTGACCTTCTTCTGTGCTCCCATAGCATTCTGCACACACTCACCTTAAATCCCATAATATTTATGTGTGTGATAATTATGAATGTGTCCATCTCTTTCCTTACACTCAAAAATTCTTACAAGACTCTGACATATCTTGATGACTCCAGTCTTCAGCAGAGGTTACCAAATGGTAAACACTTAATATACTTGCACAAGAAATGAATGAAAGAAAAAAGTAAATGAATAAAGTTTAAAGAAATTAGATCTGGAAAACAAGAAACCACCTTCTCTAGCACCAGATAGTCTATATCCAGTATATTTAGAAGGCAAATGCCCAGCATGACTTCTGTAGGCTGGGACATAGTTACTCATACTTCAGCAATAGCATCCAGGAACCATGGTTTTTAAATCCTAGGCACCTACCAGAACCTTCCTGTTTACCATGCTGGGAGTCACAAACCCTCTACGTCTTCTAGAATAAGAGGACAAATCCTACCTATTTTTCAGACAGCATTTTGAAAAACACACAACCAACAAAGATGAGAGTGTGGGAGATGCTGGGACTCTACAATCAAAAATGTTTTAAATATTTTTTAAAAACGCAGTGAAGTTGAAGGAAATGAAAATGAATGAAAATGAAAAAACTGAGTGAAAATAAAAGCATCCAGTTAAAAGGTATTGTCATGATCTCAAAAACATTAAGGTTTTGAAAGGAAAGCTCACTGCTCCACCACATTATCATGGATCATGGAGACTATGGTGACCTTCAGAGAAGCCATCTGATTCAATTCTCAGCCTCTAGGAAAAAGGCCACCACAGCACCACCTCCATTCCTGACTTAAATAGGACTCAGTATGGCAAGAGATAGCACTGTTGTACCTGGTAATCTAATCCAAGGAGCTCTTTCTTGTATAGCTATGTCTGACCTTGCTGATGCAGAAATCCATGGCCACTTCCCCCTCCGTTAGCCTCAGTGGATATTTAAAAAAGTTAAATCAGTCTTCATCATGCCCCTCTTAATTTCCTTTCAAGGGAGACTAAGGTACTCTTCATTGCTACAGAATGAGTAGATAGTATTTAGGGTGCCTGGAAAATATCTGTTTATTATATCATGTCAGCACCTACTTTTATTCTAAATGGTTTTCTTTGTGGCTCACCACATACTGGGGCTCAAGTTATCCATAGTTAAGATACATCTTCATGAGAATTCTCCAAGGACTGCATATTTCTGACATGTCATAGTGTAGAAAAATCCAAACACTGAAAGAGACCCAAACTTCTCTAGTAAATAAAGACTCAAAGACTATTATTATTGTTTGTTAATCACAGGATTTCTTTTTAAATGGAGTTCCTCCACCTCTAATTATAATGTCAGTTTAGGGAGGGTGGGGATGTATTTAAATGGCCCTCATGCTTAGCACAGTATGTGGTAAATACTATTCAGTTCTGATAATGAAGGAGGAGAGAAAAAAAAAAAGGAAATTCTGGCTCCTTTGTGATTAATCTTACTTTAATAAAAATATGAAACAGTCTAATAATAGAGGGGAAGGGGGGGGATGACTTGGAGCAAACTAGAACTATACACTCCAAAAAAGAGAGAGGAAACATGTTTAGATAGAAAGAGAAGCAAAAGAGTAGAAGAAAAGAGAAGATGAAAATTCCTACTAGTTACAGGTCCAAACTCTTAATTCAAAAGGAGCTCAAATTCAGGCATATTTTTTCCTTTCAGTTTTCTATAATAATCTTCCTGTGAAGACCTTCAAAATTAATTGATATGTGCAACAAGAATGTGAATAACCATACACCTCAGCAAAGAACATTACATACTGACAAGAGTCTCCCACGCAGGTGTCCAGGGTCAGAATTAATCTAACAGATGTACCCAGGGCTGATTTTCATGAATTTCAAAGCGTTAGGTTAGTCAGCTCAGCTTCTAAAAATAAGTAGATCTAACATGACAAGGTTGGGTGGTTTTTTTTTTTGGTTTTGTTTTTATTTTTTGCTCTTTAAATCCAGAGCTACTATAAAGGTTGCAGCGTCGACATCTGAAAGCACGACTGCCATAACATTCAAATGTGAAAGCAAGGATTTGATGATGAAAAGCAAAGTAGCAGGAGATGCCCCTCGGCTCTGTGCAGATGGTAAGCTCTGCATGTCAAGCTCCAACCTGTCCCTGATTTGAAAGGGCAAGGTAGAATGATGTGTAAATTACTTCATCTCCCTGCTGTTATTGTGGCACAAATCGTTCAGGGCCAAGGCCAGTCCCAGAGAAACAGACTAATCTCCAAGACACAAATTTAGGCTTCAGGCTACGCATCTGAAGGAACAAAGGTCAAGATCTGGGTAGGATGGTTGAAAGTGGGTTAGATTAAAGTATAATTAAGAAATGCTGAGTAGCAAAAACAGCTCAATAACCAGCAAGGTGATGTGATTTTATAATACTGTAGAGAATTCCTTGATGCCCAAGAGTTTTCCACATTTAAGGCTTCTTTCTGAAGAGAAAGATGCACAAAATAAATCAACCAAAAATGTACACTTGGAGAATCAGGAATGTATATATTTTTCTTCTTCAAAGGAACAGGAGGTCCTATACCTGCAGCAGTATTTTGAAACCATTACAGAAATAGTACAAGCATAGCTTGCTTTTAAAGCTTCTGGGTGATAGAATGGCTCTGCCAAAAAGGTGGCAAAAAAAAAGTAAAAAAATCTCCTTGGAAAGGAGGTATAGAGAGGTTAAATAACTTGCCTGACATCATAGCAAATCAGAGGCAGAACTCGAGCTATAATTCAGTGTTCCCACTTAGTAGGCCTCTGCTTACAGTCAAAGCACATTGATTCTTAGGCTGCAAATATCACTTAATGTTTTCAATTACTCTGAAAGGTCCTGGAGGAAATAAAGAAACAGCACTTACCTTTGACAATTTGCTTTGCACACGCATTGTACACCTGCTCTTGGGTCGTGCTGGGAGGCAGCACTCTGTCGAAGACATATGGCTTCCCTTGCTAAAAAAGAAAGATAAAAGAGGAAAAAAGGGACAGAGAAAACACATTAAATGGTTAGGAATAAAAAGCACTAATATTATTAGTTAGACCACAGGCAGTAAATCACCGACTATTTTATACAGCAGTTCTTTACCAAGACTACAGAACTTTTACAGGGTGAACCACACATACATTATGTGTATGTTGTATGTTGAGAATATGAGAGGAAAAAAAAGCATTTTTTTTACTTGAAACACTTTTTCTGACGAAAAATAGGTTGACTTGCATCATTCATTCATTTAAACAAATCTTTATGTATTAAGAGCTTACACTAAACTAGGCGCTAGACTACACACTGCCCACATCAGAAAATAGTCCTGCCCATGTAAAGTACTCAATCAAGTGTGGCAGATAGCTAATAAGAAAGCAAACATACAGAAAATACAAAATGCCGAGGTGTAAAATAATGGGACAGAGAGATGACATAGAGGGCACATAAAACCTCTCTGAAGAAGTACCAGTTGAGCAGATCTTTAAAGGATCAGAAAGACTGAGGCACATGAAGAGCTGTGGCAGAACATTCCAGACAGAGGGTGCAGCAGCCAGGAAGGGGTCTAGTGGGCTCAGGGAACTGGAGGGTGGTACAAGAGGAAATCAAGAGCCGGTTCACATAGGGTGCTGCTGGCAGAGATTACGTGTGTGCATTTTATACAATGGGAAGACAATGTGATCAGATTTAAGAAGCTGCTCTCCTTAGCAATATATTGTTGCTTTATCTCCCAAACAATTCTAGTGTTTTCTTCATATTCATAAGTGGTACCTTAACTGGGTCAAGGCTTCACAGACAAAGGAAGTCCTTCTGTATAGTAAATCAGGTGATTTCCCAAGTGTGAGGTCCTGGGATTTGGTCTGACGCTGGACTATGTACAGTTCATGGAAGCCACTGTCAGAGGAAAGGGGGAGAAGCACTGCATGGCACTGCACGAGCCCTGACTCCCAATCACTCAACATCCAGCCAGGAGTTATTGGACACAGCGCTGAGCACTGGGGAAGGTGGTGGCTAAGATGGACAGTCTCTTCCTGGGAGAACTGCCACAACAGCACCTGTTCTCCACCAATACCACCCAGGGCCCGATCCACTCAGCTGGCCCTTCATCCTCATTTTCTCCAAGTGGCAGAGGGAAGGGCAGGAAAAGAAAAGGAGGAAAGAAGAAAGCCCAGAGCCTCTTTTATTTCCACCTTGTGCCTCCTACACATGGCTGTGAATACCAGGAACCACCCAAGGACAGTCTGATGCCTTGAAAAGATAACTGTTCATGAAGGATCCAAGGACAAGGCTTGTTACATCCTATAACCTTCACACAAAAGTAAGTACGCAGCTGTCAGCCTGGCTTAACATTTTACTTATTTATGACTAGGGTAGAGCTGCACACAGGTAAGTAAGGTCCTATTCTTTACACGTTATGCTTGAACTTTAGTCTTTGAAAACAGGATTGAGAGAACTAGAAAATAAACTACTTCCAGGCTGAAGTAGGTTATTTCAAACTGAAGGAAAAAATAAGGAATTTTGAGATACTATAAAATTCTGTTTTTATACAAAGCAGCAGAAGCAGAGTTATTCTGTTAAAAGTGAGGAAAGGGATCATTTTCTGACATTCTGTTTCCAGCAAATCTTGTTCAATTAGTAAACCAAGTACTCGGTTGAAGAACCAAGAGACTATTCCTCACCACGATCTATTGCCAATGACTAGCCCACTACATTCTTATTAGCTGTATCTACTTGTAAAATTCAACTAAATGTCAGTAGGGTAAAAGGTAAAAATAAACATTTACAGAGTTTGCCTAAGTATTTGTTATCCATTGAAACTTCTGGAAAGAAAATGCAGCTCTGCCTAATTTAAAACAAATACACTATTTCTCCAAACTTGAGGAAAATCAGCAAAATAAACCATCTTGTTTACAGCATGATCCTGCTTTGGGTTTTATAGGAAACACACTTAATACAGCAGGAAAAATGACATATTATCTTATAGTATACAGTACAAAAAGACAGGACTCCCCAATTTTGCCCCCTGACTTAAAATGTTAGAGTTTATTACATTTTCAACTTTGAGAGGCAATGAGCAAGAATCTCTACTCATTTAAATATCATTTATCAAGTGGCAAAAAGAAAATACAACAACTTTGCATAAGTTGAAGTTAACTCCAAAACAGAAGCTCCCTTCAACAAAAGATTAAATTTAGAAAATTATTTGTTATGACATCTACCTTGCCAGGATTAGCACATTAAGTAGTTAAAAATATAAACACGTCTATGTATCTTTTCGTGCACCGAGTTGGCTATAGGCTTTTATTTTAGATGAACCTTAAAGTCTTGAAATATTAGAATTTAGGACTAAAATTTAGTTACTGATTATTTTCAAAAAACTGACTTGTATCATAGCCATGCCATTAAAATACAACACAGAAAAAAGAAAGGGAGGGAGGGAGGGAAGGAGGAAAAACCTAATTACTCTTTGTTCTTTGGTATAAAAGTCTCACAAGTTCTGATTGAGACTTGAACAAAGACTGTCTTCCAGGCAGGAGTCTCCCTGTTTCTGATCCCTGTATAACTGAGGGTTTCTGTGGGCAGATGTTGGGCTCAGCTCACTGTAGTTGTCACTAAGGTTGTAGTTACAGAATAAACTTTTGGAATTACATGTTGATATGGGTGCTGGGTACTAACACTTGAAACTGAATGACGGGGTCACCATTTGCTGCTTCTGGAGACACTTTCCTTTCCAGGCACCTATTCAGCACCTGGTTCTGTCCGAACTCTCTGGCTACTCTCTCTATCAGTGTCCTTTGCTGGTGTCTCTTCCAGACTTCTGAACGACGGTGTGCCCTAGACCCGGACCTCTGCCTCCTCTCCATCTACACTCTTGACCTTCATGTAACATTTCAGCCTTATCTCTCACCTAAGTTCCAGATTCATATATTCAGTTGTCTGCTGAACATTTCCACTTGGATGCCTACTCACCATCTCAAACTTAAAAAAAGGACATGACCTATTCTCAACCAATCAAATGAATCACTATAGGTAAAGTATTTAACTGGCTGAGACAGAAGTCATATAAATCCCAAGACCTGATTACATGTAAGTAAACCTGCTGCAATTCATGAAGGGAAACTGGATGGGACACACATTCTCTGCATACATCACAGCTGAAAATGAAGCGCCCCAGCTTTGCCATGAAAGCCTCCACGGAGAGTGGTATTAATTGCATAGGAGCAGTGTAACCAGGATCACATACAAAAAATAACAACAGATGGTTTTTACATTTTTATAGTTAAAAATTTTTTTTAAACAAATGGTTGTTGAGAGCAAACTGTCTGTGAACCATATGGCCTGCCTATTAATACATTTGACCTGTTACCCAATGAATGTTCCCTAGCCTGGATGGAATATTATTCTGGGAGACAGAGAAAAGCAAAAGACTCACATAAAGGTGTAGAAGATGGGCACCAGGAGGGATGTTAAGGAAACTGAAATTAATTATCACCAACAAGAGATCATCAAGAAGTAATCTAATAACAATCTCTAAGATCAATCAAGGGTTGGAACCAAAGGTAGCCAATAATTTGAATAATTTTTCTTCCACCTTTACTTAGAAAGAAACAAAGACTTAAAATCACTCTGTGGAATTACCTTCAAATACTGAGGAGGGACTGGTTGCTGAGATCACTGACTCTCTGCCCCAGGTGTTTATGGGACTTCATTCCTCAAAGTACAGGAAATAACAAGTTCTTTCAGCCTATGCTGACCACCAACTATCCACCAAAACCATCACCAACCACTATGGTCAAGACCCTTTTACATTTTCTCATTTAATTCTCACAGTAACTCTATGAGGTAGATGTTATTATCCCCATTTCACAAACTGGAAAACTAAGGCCTAGCCACATTATCGGCTCTCCTACTTTGGGGAAATAATGTTAAGGATCTGTTTTCAAGTGTTCTTTCTTTACACCATATCATTTTCCTAAGCAGTTTATGATTTATTGGAAAAGTAGGACACACAAAACAGTAGATGTGAACACTAATATGAAAGACTGAAGCAAAGTGATTAATGAGGTAATTAAAGAGACAACCCGACTACAGCCAATAGCAATCAAGAAAGGATTAGTCATGATAAAAGTGGGACTGACACGAAACCAATGACAAAAGAACGGCTTAAGATCAGAGAAGAACCAGAATAGCAAGAAAAATGGTGGGCATGCACAAAGCACCCTTCCTTGCAACAGAAGGAATTAAAAACAGGCAAAGGCTGATCACAGACTACGCAAAGACATGTAAGACTTGATATGAAAAGTTGAAATTATTTTTTAAAATTCTAGAATTTTTCAGAGCCAAAAGGTCCTTCAAGGTCATCCCAAACCAACATCATGTTTTACACACAAACAAACTTGAGATCAGAAGAGAGTAGATGACTTCCAGAAAGTTCCCCAGCCAATTAGGTTGGTAGCAGATCTGTGATTAGAATCCAGACTTTCTGGCTCCCTATCCAGTGCTCTAAAGTTTCTAGCTTTAGAATAAACTGCTCTCTCCGAACATCAAAGAAACAAGCATGAGCCTCTAGTCCTTTTTTCCCCTGCTTTCTCTCAATCAATTCTAAATTATTTCCAAATATGCAATTGATTAGTTCAATGAACAAAGAGACATTGCTATGAGAGCTGGAGTAGAAAAGCAGGAGAATTAAAATCACAGTCTCCTAGAGTTAAAATGAACTTTAGGGTCAGCCACCCCAACCTCCTCTCAATGCACAAATCCCATTCTCCATGGCCCTGACAGGAGACGGTCAACCTGCTCAAAACTCAGCTAGTTCTAATTGTTAGAAAGTTGTGTTCATATATTGACTTAAATTAAAATCTGCCTTCCTGAACCAAAATTGTCCTCCAGAACATGACACACCAAGGCCAGAGAACTGCCTACATCTATATCACAGTTTTGGGAGCTAAGTGTTCAACATCCAAATTTCTTTTATCTGAGAAAGAGAAAGACAGATGTGCTTCCTTCCAAAAAGTCGTATGGCTCTGTCTTGATGTGAAGGTCTCCAAGGATGTCCAAGGTTAAGACATCAGTAAAGCATTGTATTAGTTTGCACAAGAAGAAATTAAATAAGATAAACTCATAGACCATGAAGGGCTTTGGTAACAACCTGACAGAATGTTTCCAAAACATTAACTAAAAAAGCAGAAGTCCTTGGGTTAATGTTGATACTCATTTTTTATCAACATGAATATCTTGCCAGAAGTTGTTTCATTTTATTGAAATACAATTTGCATACCATAAAATTCACCCCTTTAATAAAAGTGAATGATTAGGTAAGAAAAGTCACAAGGCTGTGCAACCATAACCACAAATTCCAGAGCATTTTCATCACTCCGAAAAGAAACTCTGTACCCATAAGCTGTCACTCCCCATCCTCCCAATCCCCCCAGCCTTAGGCAACCACTAATTTACTTTTTGTCTCTACAGATTTACCCATTCTGGACATTTCATGTAAAATGAATCATATAATATGTAGCTTTTTGTGACTCATTTTACTTAACACAATGTTTTCAAGGTTCATCCATGTTGCATCATGAATCAATATTTCATTAACTTTTATGATTGGAACAATAGGCATTTACCACATTTTCTGTTATCTATTCATCAACTGATGGACATTTGGGATGTTTCTACTTCTTGGTAATTATGAATGCTGTTCTGAATAATCACATAAAAGTTTTTATGCTTTTGTTTTCCCTGGGCATGTAGGTATACAGGAGTGGAATTTTGGGGTCATATGGTAAAACTCTATGTTTAACTTTTTGAGGAACTGACAAATTATTTTCTAAAGTGACTGCACCATTTTAATTTCCCACCAGTAGTGTGTTCTCCACATCCTTGCTGACACTTGTTATTGTCTGTCTTCTTATTACAGCCATCCCAGTGGGGTACCCAGTGTTATTTCTTTGTGAAATTGATTTATATCTTGGAAGAAGTTTTTTAAATTGATATTTAACATATCATTATGGATACAGAGATCTTTCTAGGCACTGTAACACACTGTTATTGTGCGATTATCTTAACATTTATAAAATGGCCCAGAATGGGAGAATCAACTTACGAAAAGTATAAATTATACACACCCATGTACTTTAAGAAAGAACAGTAGACCAAGAGGAGGGAATTTATAAAGGGATTTATTATACGGTTTCTGTGCTCCTCACTCTAGTAACCAGTACTAAGTGTTTCCCAAGGAAGGCAGCCTATCTATTTGGGGTAGAAATGAATTCAAATACACTTGGGTGTAATTCCCATCTCTTTGAGGCTCAGTTTCCTTACTGTAATATAGAACCAATAATATCCACAATTCAGGCCTCCTGTGAGGATTAGATGTGAATAAAGGATCTAGTGCAATGGCCGGTGTTATAGAAGATGTTCAAGATGTGGTCAGTGTTATTCTGTAATAAAAACATTTTTGGACCAATTTATACCAGGCACTTGTATTATACTAAACTTACTGAGCAGTGACCCTTTAAAGAAAGGGATACTAATAAATGACAATCACTCACAATGTACCAGCTCAGAGACTTGGCATGCTGGTGCCCTTACACCATCCAAGTGCCAAATCATGCCTCAGGCATCTCTAGGCCCACAGATCTATGACTCATGAGCGCAGCTCCACAGACCATGAGGCCATTTAATTTCCGAGGGTCCTAACAAAACTGTTCCAAAGCCTTCCTATACTGGCCTTAAAAATAACTAAACTTTCAATATGCACTGTAAAGTCTATTCAAGAAAGGTGAGGAGCTGAGTCCAGTGCAAGTACTTGCAGACTCCCCAGCTTTGCTATTACAGCTCTGGAGCCTCCTAGAAACTTCTGTACTAATATCAATTGCAAACCTGAAGCAGATGCTTCAGAGTCCTGACCAACATCCTCTCAATCATCACCATTTCCAGGCAGGCTGGCCCAACCTCCAGCACTTGCGCCTCTTTGCCTGAGGGCTTCTCTGGCTGTTGGGGCCCTCTCGGTGACCTGCATTGGACCTTCCCAGCACCAACCCAGCAGTCCCCGACCAATGACTGATAGGTGTGGGGGTAAATACTTTAGCTCCCTCACCCAGGAGTGGAAGTGGAGGAGGATGACTCTGGGGCATGTATTCCAAACTGGCTCCCAGAGTTCCCCACTGGAATGAAACTCCCGTTGCTTGGGGTGGTAACATGCGATGACACATCCGACACCGGTTTCCTTCACTTCCCCACTCTTCATCAGTGCCTCCGGGACTCATTTCTGAAAGAAACTTGCACTTGAACCCTTGCCTCGGCGTCTGGGAAGCCCGAAGTAAGGCAAAATCCTAGACATTTTTTCACTGTTTCATTCAGTAGGTCCTAAAAGATTCCAGATTTGGTGAATCACCATCAAATATGGAGACACCACATTTGGCTGATGTCCAGAGAAAGGAGTGAGCAGAAATTAAAACCATTAAAAATTAACAAACTGTGAGCTTGGGACACTGGCCTAGAAAAGGGGGTGCCTTTTTCTTCGTCAAAGGATACTGGTCACTTGACAAGCCTTGAGCCCAGAGGTCCACATGTGCCTAGTGGATTACCAATTTCTAATTTACACAAGAGTGCTACAGGCTCCTGAAGGCCTTGGTGTAGCAGGGTGCCTTGTCCACAGGGGTACAGGGTAGGTGCTCATAAAAGTTGACTACCTGTGATGACAACTAGTCATCACCAGTGCCCGCCAGATGAACACCAAGGAGGTTAGATGTAGGGGCCAGGACACCATGAAATGGTGCTGGGGTGCTGGAGGCAGGAAGGGAATCTGTTCTTTCTGTGCCCATCCAGTGTCAGAAACTTTACATTTTGCTGACCATTCTCATCTCCCACCTCCAAGATTTTAGCAGAACTGCCCTCTCTTTTCTGCATCCCTTCACAGCTCTTTACCCCATCATCTACATTCCCACTTATCTGGAGCTAGCTTGAAAATTCCCAAAGCAGGAAAAAACACTGTTCAGAAACACCTCATACCTGGCAGTGACCATCAGCTCTTTCCCGTCACTGTTACATCCTCTGGGTCCATCAGTCTGCAAATGTAGTCTCACAAGATGACCCTAAGGACAAGCAGGCTGATTTTTCCTGTCAACTGAACCTTCCACTCCCGCTCCAGCTTTTCCTTGCCACTTCTCTGCCTGCCCCAGTCTATGCTGGGATGACTCTGGGACTAGGGGTATAAATGCTAAACCAGAGCTGGACCCAGACATTCCCATCCCCCTCCCCACACGGGCTCCATGCCCCAGGGAAGGCAGCTGGTGCGTGTTCTGGCCAAAGCCAAGGCTGTTCCCAGGAGAGGCTGCAATGAAACTGACGTCCATAAAGCAGCAATTGGCTTCTACTGGAGTTGCCAAGGCAATGCCAACCTCTGCAGTCTTGAGAATGAACAAAGGCAACACAAAAAGAATGAGTCTTGCAGGAGGAAACCAGACTAGAATTCTTTCCTTGCTGCCAAAAGTCCTGCTGTATGGACACACAGGCACTGTCAAGATCACAGACAGCTATGAGAAAACACTCTGGGAAGGCAAACTGCCCAAGTGATAATGAAGAAATTCAGGATTACTGCCTGGCTAACAGGCAAAATGAAGACAGAAGTGTTACTTCTGTTAAAGAAATTAGTGGAATCTGTTTCAAAAATATGGTTCTTATGGTTCTTAGTTGTATGTGATTTTCATTTCATATCAAAATACAATGAACTCCCCCCCCCCAATCTTTGCCCTTGAACTGCTCTTTATCTTAATCTACCACGATGCAAGGATTTAGTAGAGAATCAGGTTAACTGCTTCTAATCCAGAACCTCACCCCCCACCAACACACTTTACAACTTTAAGTAATTTACCTACATTTTCTGAGCCGCCTCCTCTCTGTGAAGGGAAAGACTTGATCTTTCTGGCTGTAGCACTTTATATAATAACAAGCAGCTCAGGGGTTCTGGGATTTTCCTCACAAGCATGGCTTCTATCTTGACCACATACAGCATGAGAGAAGGTAAACTGTAAACTAGAGCAAGCTCAACGTTCTATATATTTAAAGAAATGAATAAAAATTGCTGCTATGGTTGTTTCAGCCGATCTAGTTTTCTGCCAAGTCAAGTCTAGAAAAAAAAAATCAAACCTTCCTCACTGGAGAGGAGGTTGAAAAGCTGTTTCATGGAAGACAGAATGCAGGAATCATTTTGCCAAATGGAGGACGGCACAGACAACGCTGAGCCTTCTTTCTGCGGCATGTCACCCCAGCGGCAGCTTCCTGGTATGGCACTGTGCGATACAGTTAAACTGCTACTCTGCAAACATCTCCCAGTTATGCTAAGACTCAGGTGGCACTTCTGACACGGAAACCACGTGGTGAGACACATAAAGTTCTTTCCTTTAGTGAAGAAATGATATAAAAAGACTTCTGTACAGACCTTTGCTTACTAGGTACAGAGGATTCTGATACACGTACACTGCAAATATTTACTGCAAATAGAATTAATATGCTACTGATTTTTTTTTTTTACTCTGCAGTAACAGCTTATAACATAATTTTCCCATATATTAAATAGCAATTTTGCTTTTACGTTAAGTTCAGGTCCCTTGTCTCCATTTGTTTCTCATGATTTAGAGGCTGCGCAGGACATTAGTTTCCCTTTTCGGGAACGGAGAATAACTTCTCACAGCCATGTGAAAGGTAACGATTTGAGCTGAGACTAAGATCCAGACTCTCTAGTTCTCAGCCGAGCCTCCGATGACATCATACTGCATCTTGTCATTGATTCTCCGAAAACATATTTAACCCCCAACTATAGGTTTCCTAAGAATTTCACACATTTAGGTTTAGAACATGATACAGGGTAACCCAGAATGCAATAGGTTTTTTCATATATTATTGATAAAATAACTTCCATAAATTATAGAAAAATATGTCCCATACGTAGAATATTTATATTAACCAAACCCAGCAACAGTCATTAAGTTCAGGGTAGTTTATGTCACAATTACTGTCTAAGGTGCCACCTCCTTTGATCAGAGTACATTAGCGCTATAAAAGGGAACAGCTTGATGCAAACTCTAAATAACTCTTCCACAGCTCACTAAGTCTAGGAGGGATGGGCTAGAACTTGGGCTACACAAGCTTCATCAATCCCAGTCCAATGAGACTCTGTCTTCATCCAGAAGAGAAGTCTGACCCACAGAGGCAGAGATAGATTTCCTGCTCAGGACACTAGAAAGTGAACTCCGATAGCTGCAAACTAGGCATTGACTTGACATCCAGGAAGCTATAGTAAGGATGCTGGACGTTTGCTGCAGGAATGCTTCATGTTTCTAGTACCCTGTTTGCTTGCAGAAATAAGAAAGTTTTGACTTTGCTGTACTTCCAAACCTTCTAATGATAGAAACTAACTGCATCCAGAACACTAGCTATAAAGGTATCTCTGTGTCTTTCCATTTTTCCCCTCCCTTTCTCCCCTCTCCCATCTTTTAAATATATGAGTCAATATTTGTTCTCCAAAGAGTGCTAAACATTGCTGGGCTTTGAAAACTGATATGAAATAGGTCAATCCCATGCTTTTATGTAGTTCACAGTCCAGCAGGAAGACAAAGAGTCACTGGGAAAGAATTGTGCAGACAGGGCTTCAGAAACGGATTTCAGAAAAGGATTCACTCCAAATGGAATCAGAGAATGACTCTGATGTCTCTGAAAAGATAACTACAAGTACTTGGGGTACAGACAAATGTAAAAAAAAATTTTTTTAAATATGTAGTGTTACTGACTTCAGCCACAATTTTATAATCAGAAAATTAAAAAGAACCTGTTTTAAGGAGAAGCTTTGTATTTTATAAAAAACTTTTAATTTTACTTGGATATAGGATCAAATTTTTTAGTGCTTAAGGTGCTGAAAGAGCTGAGTGGCCACAAATAAGGTAGAATTTGAAGAGCAAAATCTCCCAACATGTCTTCTGCCTGTCCCTGCTCCTCTTCCTTGCTGACTTGAAATTCTACCATGTGAACCATTAATGATTAGACAATCATTAATTGTAGAGATACTACAATTCTGGAAGGCTGTTTTCAGAAAGAGCTTTCTAGTCCTCTGCCAGGAACGGCAATTAGCTTATCGGATTCATTAGTTAATAGAACAAAGATAAACAATTGTTCATTTCAGAGTAGACAGTGAAGGGGGCCCAGGAGGGTTGTCCCAGGCCAAGCAGGGAAAATCAGGGTGACAGGGAGAAGACACCAAAGGCAAATGCCATCTCCTTCACAATCAGCCTAAGATGGGCCAGCAGGTAATTGTTTAAACCGATTATTCCAGCAGCTTTGGTTCAAATATCTAGGGTAATGACTGTTTAATAGACACACACGCAGTTATCTACAGGACTGCTTATTGGTACCGTCTCCATCGAGAAAGGAATTCTGTATTCTTCAATTCTTATCCCATTGTTGCCTTTCAATATCTCCCTGAAAATAAGCATGTTTTAAGAAAAGGAAGGAGCATATGTTATCTTCTATTTTTTTTTCCTTTGTTTCTCTCAAACTACTGCTCCATCTCTGCCTTATTTGTCAAACCACTTCGAAGTGGTTTATTCCTCTCTTGCCTCTATTTCTTCACCCTTCCACCTCACATCTCACCATCTAATTTTTGCCCTCGTTGAGCTGCTTTCTTAAACAGATCCGTGGTCTCCTAATCACCAGTCTAAGACTTTTGACTAGTTTCAAAGTCCTCCAAATTTACAAACCATTTAGAACTGTACACCAGCCCACCTTGGTGAAAATCTGATCTGCTATCTGCCTGGATGCTGCAATGCCCAGCTCAGTGTCCTCTCCTCTTTTGACACCTCTTTCTCTTCCTGTCACTAGTTCTCCTTGCTGCCAACTCCAAATATAAAATGTCCCCAGTTCTCTCGCTAGACCTCTTCTCTTCTCCTTTGCAAATTCCTCTTGTCTCCCAGGGAAGAACTCAAACATTCCCATCATTTCAGCCATCAGCTGTGTGCAGATGACTCACAAAAGTCCATCTCTAATCCCGAGCCCCAAACGTATGTTACCAACTGTCTGATTAAAACCTACAACTGGATGCCCCCAAATATCCTAAACGATGTATGTTGAAGAGGGAGCCTTCTTCTTCCTCCTCCACCCCCCCTCCACCCTGTCTTCCACTGATCCCAGTCATCTAAGCTGAAAAGCTCGGAGCCATCATGCCCACTGTTCTCCCTACCGCTGTCACCGAGTCAATTGCCAAAGAGCAGTGATTCATTTCTTTGGTCTATCTCTTGCTTTGCATCTCAACTACACTTATTACTTTCTGTCTAGATTTGTACAAGAGCAGTTTAGGTGGTCTGCTTGTCTCTCCTTCCTCCAGTGCATTCTACATCATTTGCCAAATCCATCTGCCTTTGGCCCAGCTCCTAAAAGATGGTGCTCAATCACTTGCTAGTATGCCCTACTGTACATAAACCCCCAAGTTAGATGCCTTCCACAATTCGAAACCTAAAATCCTAACAACCCTTGCAGGTGCGTCTTCCCTAACTGACGATCCAGCAGTGCACTCCCAGGGATTTCCCGCACCTACCTCACTGCTCTATTCCTTCTAACTGCAATGGCATCTTGATACCTATACCTTGTTATCTGTCAAAACACTACCTGTTCTTCAAGACTCATGCCAAATGCTCTCTCTTCCAAAAGTCTTTCTTAAGCTTCTCAAATAAAAGCCCTCTCTCACAAGCTCTCTCGCTCCCTCCTTCTCCGTCTTTATTTGAACTCCCATGGTACTTTGATACCCCTCCACAAAGACTCTGATCATGACTACTTCATATTACAGTCATCTGGAAGCACCATGTGATGAAAAGAAAGCAGGATCCAGGGTCAGAGACTGGGGCAAGAGAGGGATAACATATTTGAGTGACTCCCCTGCCACACCCGACTCTTTGCCTGGGTTATCACATAGATTTCTTGAAACTATTCTCTAATGTAACTATCACTCTTGCCATTTTATAAGTGTCAAGGTCAGGTTCAGAGAGCTGCCTGACTTGCACAGGATCACAAAGCCTATATTTTATTTGCTTCATATAGTGGTAGTGAACCAACTAATAAAAGGCATATAAAAATCATTTTTAAAATTGCGAAGTATCGTACACATATTTGTTATTAGCATTACAACTAATATTATCCTTTTACAGATTTTTAGTTATTTAAGAACGTGTTTTCTATCTTACCTATCTTTGGATTCCCTTCAGTACTTATGATAATTTTTAAAAGAGCTTAAGTAGTTGTTTAATTAAATTGGATTTCTGATGCCATGTCTTGAATTAACAGTATTTAAAATTTTTTCTCTCCAAAACAAAGGTTGCCACAGACTATCTCTAATCTCCACAGCAATGCTAGAAGGCTTGTATGATTGTCCACATTCTATACATGGGGAAATAAAAGTTCAGTGATGATAAGTAACAGTCACACAGTTAATAAAGAGCAGAGGCAGGAAGGAGGATCTGATTTCAAAGCTCATGATTTCCCATTGCAGACGCCCAACCACAAAGATCCGATCCTTCTGGACGCCGTCACAATCCAACGATGTTTCCGCATCAGAGGTGATTCCTGTCGCTTAGGAGCACAGCAACATTTTTTTCCTTAAACTCACGAGACTGAGAGCTCCCTCTCAGGTTCCACTCAATATTACCACATCCTCAAGAACACTGGCATAATCAGCACTCTCCTCCACACAGCGGAACAAATTTCATGTATTTTTACAGATTTAGAGTATCTCTTCTCACTGCTTTATTCACAAACGTTGATAGAATCATTCACGTGCCAGGTACTGTTCCAGACACTGGGAACACAGCAGTGATGAGATACGGGTTCCCTTTTTTTATGAAGCTTTCATTCTAATGGAGTGGGAGGAGACAGGCAATAAAAACCAAATCATATCAAAGGTAATTTCTGCTATTGTTGTGATGTGATGGAAATAAAGATGGTCAGGGAGAACGGTCTGACCATGGGACATCAGAGCAGAAGCTTGAAGGTTTACCAGCCATGGTAAGAGTGATGGGCAGAGTGCTCCAGGCAAAGGTAACCAAAAAGTGCAGCCTCGAGTTAGGAAGCATTCACTGTGCTGGAAAGTGGGCTGGTATCTTTGGAGAGAGCAAGGAGCAGGATGGTACGGGATGATGGGGGAAGAGCCTGGCAGAGGCCGGTACTGGAAAGCCCTGTATTACACCCTTGTAATGTTTTGGTTTTTTTTTTTTTTTTTAAGGAAAGGAATGGCCTGATCAGGCTTCTGCTTTTATAATATTACTCTGGCTGCTCTATGGGGACTTGGTATTTGGGGAGGAAATGGGAAGTAAAACAAACATGAAGACCAGTTAGGAGGTCATTTAGAAGTCCAGAAAGACATGGAGCACCTTAGATTAAAGAGAGGGCAATGCAGATGTAAAGAAGAGGGTAGAGTTAGGGTAGAGTTGAGAAGTGGGCCCATGTTGCAAATGAGGATGACAAAGAACCACATGAACTCTTGCAAATACCCATGATTCTAATATGCTGATCTCTAGGTCAGCATCAAAGGCCACATACTACTTACTGAAGTCAGCCCAACATCAAGGTTCACCAGGCCAGGAAGGCCCATTCTCAAAACAATCTTCAGAGATCACCTGTCCTCCACTGACCTCTAAGTCCAAGCACATCAATTGTGGAGTCATCCAAATAGTCCAGAAATCAAGGCAAAGAGAGAGCCCAGAAGTACCAAGTACCAAGTACCTCAGGTCAACAATCCCATGGAAATGGTGTTGTCACCACCCAATACAACAGGAAGAACACACTGATTCCCCAACGTCACTAAACTGGAAGGTGGCAAATCCACAACCACTCCCAGGCCTGTCTGACCCTAATGTCCACACTCCTTCAACCACACCACATACAAAACCCAAAGAGACTTCATCACTGGGAGAGTGAACGTCACAGAGGCTGCAGTGACCATGAGCTGATCACATCCGCTCTACTCTGGAGTTCTACTTCTTAACTTCAGTTTCCTCCACCTTTTCAAAAAATTTCTAAGTAAAAATACTTTCACTTACTTAACAAATAATTACTGATGTTCCCTTGTGTCAAGGCAACCTGCTAGATCCTAGGAAGCCAACAGTGATAACACACTCCCCAAGCTCCAAGACTCTAGGGTCTGATGGGGGAGGCAAAGAAGCAGAAAGGGAAGGTGGTTTTTTGATCCTAGGTCTTTTAAAGTTCTATAAATGCTCAGGTTAAACTGACACTGGAAATTTAGCTATTCTTTTCAGGGACTTCATTCTTTTATGCCACAGTGGCCTATGTTATGCAGATAAATTCACAGATTCATTCTATTTGATTATTCTGTAAGAGTACTGTGTAACAAAAAAATATGTCAGCTTAAAAAATGCAAAGTCTCAGGCAAAGTAATTCTTTTCAATTTTAAGCAGCTTTCCGAATGGTAGCAGTAATCAACACCTCACTAGACAGTTATGACCGATTCTAAGCACAATGTGGAGAATGATTGTAAAAGAGAACAATTCTCAGCTTCTGGAACCAGGCACCATGGGGAGCATGCTGCAGAAACCTTTTCATTGAATCCTCAGATGACCCCGTGGAGTAGGTGACAGTAGAATGCCTGTTTTACAGGTAGAAAAACTGAGGCTTAGGGTGGTAAATCACTTGCACAAGGTTACTTGGAGATTAAGTGTCAGATGGAACAAGAGCCCGTTTTCTTGACCCCTCTTCTGTTCTGCTAAGGCCAGGGTGGGCCTTTAAGATGGCTGAGGGGTTAGAAATGAGCTGGACTGATGGACTTAGCTTTGTCTGGAGGGAGGAAATCTTAGAGGGTGCTTATTGCATATTCAAGCCAGTTTTTAAAAAATTGAGACAGCTGTTCTCCATCTCCCTCAGGGAAGAAGAAAAGGCTTCTACCCTTAGCCTGGCAGGTGACAACATAGATAAAATGCATAGAGACAATGTGGTCTTGCTGGACACTAGGGAGCTCTGGTGTCTCCTATAACTGTTTGCCAAGCCACAAATGCCTCTCTTAACCCTAACTGTTTCTTCAAGGACCATTTCAAATCTCACCTGAGAAAAAGTCTTTTTCTCTGGTTAGTTTCTTTTTTTGAGAATGTATGCCTTCTTCCCAGTTGAACAGCAACCCTTTGGAGGGAAGAGGCCAGGCCTTCCTCACCCTCCCTGTCTCTGATGCATTTCTCTAGAAACTTCAAATGGATGGGGATTCTAGAAGCAATAATCTGAGCTGCCTGGAAAGGTCTGCTTGCAACCCTGGTAAACGCCAAACTATCTTTTCCAGATCAACTCCATATCTGTGACTGTGGGGAGTACTGAAAGAGAAGAAAAGCCAGGCCACCCAAAACTTTAATATAAATGGTAGGAACAGCAACTGGGTAGGCTGGAAAGATTTGCGCCAGAACAGGCCAAAAGATACCCACCAGGACTTCCGGCCTGGAAACTATTAGCTAGATCTCCAAATGAACCAAAAAACTGGAAATCACTTCTGCCTTGAGAGAGCCTGCTGAGAGGTCCCAGCTGGACACAAGTCTCAGGTCTCTAACCACTTTAACTGCCTTGAGTCACAAAGTAAGACAGGTGCTCTCTTCTCCCTACCTCCTCACCTTCCTCCTTCAGGGCCACCTGAGCCACAAATGCCAGCTCTACACGAGTCAACTCCCCAACTTCATCACCACATTCTTCCACTGGTGCCCACAGGCTTGGATACGTGGTCAGGAAGCACCAGGTTTGGAGCCACACACAGAAAAAAACTTTCCTGTTCTCCCTAGAGTAGATATATTCCAAAAGACTTTCAGCCCCGGCTGTCATTCTGCTCTCACATGCTCCAACTTATCCAGGAAGAGGCAAAGGACACATGCACATGGGTACAGCAATCCACACAGGAAGAGATGTCAGCCTCCTGCGTTAATAAGCAAAGCTTGAGAACCTGTCACATGAGCCATGCCCACAATTCCACACCTAGGTACATGAAGGCCACTGTGTCTGAAGCTCTAGACCTTCAGAACAGACCACCAATGCCTTGAGTGAAGCAAGAGCAGGCTGTACTTCACAGGTCATATCTTTGAGGAGAAGGTAGTCTGTGTAACACAGGTGGAGACTTCCTTGCTTCCCCTCAGATGGCAAAAAGCCCTTGTTAAGAGGACAGCTCTCTTTACAGCACTTCTTTAATTTGAGAAGCCTTGCTAGACAGCACCAGAGGGCCCACAATGAGGGATGACTTTGGGCTAATCCCTCTCCAGTGAGTCTGAAAAGCAGCCACTACTGTCAGTCTCAGTTTTGTCAGTGTTCAAGTTTTTCTGAGTGCTAAACCCTTCCTGCAGTAAAGCACGTCAGTTCTGAACACCTCCCTCCCCAGGGACTTCCAAAGGATCACCAATAAATCAGTATTTGCATAGCTTCCCTCCATCTCCACTTTCACAGCCATTTGCTTCCCTCTAGGCACTTACACTTACTTGCTCTCCTCCCTCCTTTTCTGCTGAATTATTTAAACATCAAGAACTGATTAAATTTTACTTGCAGAATGTACTGGCAGAAGAAGAGGCAACTTCTCCCTCTCTCCTCCATCTCCCATCTTTCCTCCGGTCCAGGGGAAATCTTATTCTTTCTCCCTTCCATCCTGGGTAAACCCATCCTCCTGCATCCTGACCCTGGCTCCCACAAATTATCACCAATTCCTCGTCCATAAGCTAAAAACATGCCTGTGTTCTTGCTAAAAGACAAAAACCTCTCATCCACCTTGCTTCTATCTCAACTTACTATGCCATCATCACACACCAAGCTACTTGGAAAAAAGTAGAACATACTCCCTCCTTCCTTCCTGTAACTCCTCAGTTTATGCTGGTCCTTTTGCTAAACCGGCACCAGCAAAAGCCTCACAGTTGTTCAATCAGCAAATCCAACTGCTTCCCTCCGTCTTTACTTTTCTGTTGCATCTGTCCTTGTGCCCACCTTCCCCTTTCAGACTTCTCCTGCAGCTCTGCATTCTCTCGGTGCTCCTTCAACTACTCTCATTTCTCTTTTTTCTGAACACTGGCCTTCCCTAGGATAAAGTTTTTGTCCGCCTTCCCTCCCTAAACCATTGTTTCCCAACTCAGAGATTTGTGTGTCACCATCATAATTTTTGCTATAGCCACATATCATCCACAAACCTTTAATTTAGCATTTTTCTTTAAATTAATTCATTTTTCCTTCAATATACTTTCCATAAAACTTTTATATTACCATTATATATGAAAAATTAGTACATTTTATGAATAGAAGGCAGTAAAAATAAATACAATGAAAGCAACGCAATATTAATAAATTCCAGCTAGATACCATTTCCCACCAAAGGCTCCAAACTTAAGACCTTCTCTTTCCTTTTATTAAAAGGGAAATTCCAAAGTATCGGAAATTAAAGACTAACATCAAACTGAGGCTTTCTCTTTGACAGAATCAGAAGGCCTGAAAGAGGAACAAAAAGAAAATAACTTTTTACTATATGATTCCATGTTACCTAAGGCCATGAATGTGCACTGCCTAAAATTATCAACTATGAAAATAATTTTCCGATAAATAATAGGATTAGTTCCTACACCTCCATGGTTCTCTTCAGGGGACTTACAATTGTGACTTCTTTGATGGCTGACCATATTTCTCAGCTCCATTCTACATAGCCTTAGAAAATAAGATTATAGACATAAAATTGAAATAAGATAGACAACAAACAACCAAAATGCCAGAACTTGTGCAGAACAGTAGCAATCCATCCAGACTAGGGCACAGGTCTACACCAGATGAGGCTATCCATCAGGACTGAAGTCTGGAATGTGTTCACCACCAACATCTAACCAATCAGTAATAAACAATATGACAGCCAACATCTGAAAGGTTTATATGTCCAAAGGTGCATCGCATACCTTATATATGCTCTTTAATCTTTACAAAACCCTTATGAGCTTTATGTCATTATTATCCCCAGTGTGGGGAATCCAACATTTAGAGAAGTGAAGGAACTTGCCAAGGATCTCCAGTCAACAGCAGTTCCAGGATTTGCACCAAGTCTTTCTGACTCCAGAGCCTCTTCTGCTTCCTTGATGCAGAGACACAAAGCAATTTTAAACCTCACAAACCTCAAAATAATAGCCTGCTGCTTTTAAGCACAATTAAGACAATGGGTTGACACAACAGGAAAACCATTCGGTATGTAATTAAGCATAATTACTGGTGTCCTCTAATTGGGAAAATAAGTTTCTCCCAGTTGACAAGCTATAATTCTGGGGTGTACTGAGAGAATGTTCAAGTCTTCACTTCAATCTGTATATACCTCCAGCACATGCATAGATTATTGGTCAAATTTCATGGTGAGCACTAAGGTGGCTCAGAGATATATCTCCAATATGTAACTTAGAATCAAATAAGCTAGGGCTTGGAAGGATCTTAGTGATCCTACCCAAGCCTGCATTTTAAAGGTCGGATATCAGGGCCCAGAAAAGTATGTTCGCAAGAACATGCAGGTCTCTACCTCCTACTCAAGTGTTCAGAGCACCTCATTGATTAGACAGTTTAAGGTCAGACCACCTAAAGCCCAAAACCTGTCTTCACCACATGGCAGCTGTGTGACCTTAGGCAAGTTACTTAACCTCTCTGAGCTTGAGCAAGAAAGATAGATAATTATAACTATCTCATGGGGTTTGGTGAGGATTAAACGAGCTAATATATGTAAAACACTCAGAACACTGCCTGGGCATACAGCATCCTATTAGCCATTAACATTATTATTTAAACAGTAAGCTACACATGGATGACAGGCCTTGGAAATATTTCAAGGTTCCAACTGGGCTGCTAAGAACAGTAATATGAATGTGTTCTTATCTGCTGAGGGGCTGTTAAGAGTCCATTTCCAACATCTACTGCATAGAGGTCAAATAATAAAGCAAGGAAGCTTAGCCAGAGTTCTTTTAAGAAGGGAGAAAGGCACAGCAATCAGACCTTAGTGCCTTGTATTGTGCTACTTAAACACTTCAGGAATGAGCTTCAGTGTCAGTAGCCATGCTCTTGTGGGTAGACTTATTTATTTAAATAACCATGTTTCTAGAATAGCAAACTCAAAAAAGGCAACATGAGCAAATATTTATTGAGCACATACTTAGTAAAAAGCACTAGATGCTGTATGAGATGCAAAGAAATTCAGGGTAGGGATATCTAAGACATGCTTGGCAAATACCTAGAACTATACACTCACTTCTTTCTTGCACACCATGGCAAATATCACTAATCAATCACAGCATACGTGCCCAGAAAGCCCAAGTACAGCTTAAGTACAGCCTTACAACTCTTCTCAACCCAGTGTTCCAAGAAGCCATTGCCAGTCCTATATAAGCACTGAGTTTTAGGAAATGAATGTATAAGCAGGCAACTGGAGAATGACGCATGAGCCTAAAACTCAGCGGAGGCCAAGAATTATTTTTACTTAAGTTCTTTTATAAGACATTTGCATTTAAACCCCACTAAAAATACAAAATACATCTTGTATGTGTTGCAGGGAACAGGTTCAAAGCGTCTAAGCAATCATACACATAAGCAACATGAGATGTTCTTTTTATAAGTTCTTTGTCAGAATATATAAGCGCACCAGAAAACATTCTCCTTCTCCCCAGGCTCCCAGCAGAAAACTACCAGCATCTTCATTTGAAAGGTAAGAAATGTGAAAGAAAAGAGACTGCAAGGAGCTCATTAAGCTGTCCCCTGGCAGTTAGCGGCCACCTTGGTCTTACCCCCTATAGGACCAGTCTGAGGAGAATCCAGAACTCAGAAAAATTAAACAACCGAAGGGGGAATACAGGAATGTGAGTGGCATTTCTGCTGGTCTAGCAACCACAGAAGGTGCTGTTCAGCCTCTGCACATAGAAAGGGGAATTAAATGAGAACTTCTGTTATGTCCTGACCTAGAGCCAGTGAGCTCAGTGAAGCCCGCCCACAGGAAAGGAAAGAAGTAACAGACTCTATTTAATTCGAGTCCAAAGTCTTGTTTAAAAGTATACTTTGCTCACATTTGTCCTAAGTATCCTAGTCTCTGTAGAAGATGCTGACCCTTTAGAAAGTGATGTAACTGAACCATACCCCACATAGGCCATTATCCAGATTCCTTGAGGGATGACAAATAACCTCTGAAATGCCAAAGAGATTGATGGGAAGAGGTTTCCAGGAGCACAGAAGGAGTTGGGAAGACTCAGTGGGAAGGAGCACTATGCTGATAGGCACCTGCTGTGGGTGCACACAGCATGCAGCAGCACATATGCCAGGATAGTTGCCAGAGCAGGCTGAGAGGAAGTTGCTTAAAAACACTTAATTGGTAAATAACCTGCTTTAAAGAATGAAACATTTATATCTTCAGTTAACCTCCTTAGCACTATTTCAATGTGTTTTCTTTTTAATATTTTGAGTAAGAAATGTGCTTATATGATTCGAACATCAAAAAGTATAAAAGGGTATACAATGAGAAATCTCCCTTATAAACCCTGTCCTCCTTTCCCGCAGCTGCCAGTTACTCACGAACTTATCACCTCCCAGGCCAACTACTGCTACTGGTTCCACACCTATCTTTCCAGTGTTCTTTGTACATACAGAACACAACAAACAAAGATTCTTAGTTCTCCCCCTTTATGCCATAAAAGGTGATGTGTAATATATACCTGGCTCCATTTTGCTTTTCTTAATGTATCTTGAAGCTCTTTCCATATATTAGTACATAGAGAGCTTTCTCACAATAAATTTTAATTCCATATAAAAAATGCATAGATCTGAAGTATTCTATTAGATGATTTTGACAATCATGTAGTCTTGTGTAACCATCACCTAAGATAATGGAACATTTGCACCGTGTCCCTTTCCAGTCAACCCCACCTCATTGACCACCTCTTTGATTTGTTACCATGATGCATCATTTTTTTTATACATGTTCCAATGATATAATGATATCCAGTTCTTGTTAGAGATAAATAATGAGAGATTTCATGAATTATTTCTCCCCTCTGTGAAGGCTCCTCCAACACAGCTCCTTGCCCTACCTACCTGTCCCATTCTAGACCAGGTGCCCTCTAAAACTGCACCATAATAGCCTCTAAAATAATCTCTTTCTATCCCTGCTCTATAAGCTCAAGCGCCATTCTTTGTCACCAGTGCCCTTCTAGTATCTACTGAGAAAGCACCAATTAAATATTTGTTAAACCTTTCCCAAGGCAGTTTGTAATTATAAAGTTGAGGTATTCAATTCTCTGAATGATGCCGCTATGGAAGTGATTAAATGCAAATTTCATTTCACAATTAAAGTGACAGTCAGAAAGGAGGCAGGAAGCTTGTAAAGAAGCAAAGGTGGGCCAGCCCTGTGATAGGGAAGAGCCACCCACAGGACTCCATTGGCAAACAGGAAGAGGCCCTGGTGTCAGTCTTTGCTGAGAAAGAAAAGAATGAGGGACATTTTCAGAGTTGATTTCCAAGGTTTTGAAAACAAAGCAGAGGCCTTTCTTGGGCTTAGCATGAGACATTCACAAATAAGGCATTTCCTGCAAAGCGTGATCACTGAACTGTAAGTAAGCTTCAAACAGAAAACAGCCAGGCGAGGGCGAGTATCAGACAGAGTGTCCACAATACTGTGGTTTTAAGAATAAGGAGAGATAAGTTATCAGAAAAACCATCTGCTTCGAGGTCTGAGAAGTTTAAGGTATTGTCAAAATAGAGACATCTTTGGGGAATACTGAAAATTGAGCTGCAGAGAAGGCAAATGGGGGGGGGGAAATCACAAAATCAGCAGAACAGCTTTCCAAGGAACAAACAAGATACCTGACAAGTAGGAAAATGGTTCAATAAAGCTGACCAAGCAGCCCGATTCTGGGGCAGCTACAAACCTTAATTGTTTCTGTATTGGTTTCAGCCAAGCTTGAAGTAGGGCAGGATGAAGCGGCTGATCCCACTTGTTTTCAATGGGATCTGAAAGCATCCTGCTGCCTCAGTGCCTCAGGACCATCCCACATTTAGCCATGAAAGTAGGAGCTGTAGATGAGGGTACAGGAGAAAACAGGAACCCCAACCACAGAATTCAGGAGGAAGAAATCCCTATTACTTGGCTGAGGAAATCTGTTGAATCAGTTTTTAAGGAACTTATAGGTAAGAGAGGAGTATTAATTATCCAGTCTTTTTATGCAAAGCACAAGCATGTCTAGGATGTTCTCATTCAAGAGGATATAATCAATCTCTTTGTTTTACTTCACCTGGTTTCCATTTTTGATTATCCAAAAAGTGACTGCCATAGAACTCTTCATGTAGCCACTACCCACTGTGACAGAAGCATCTGGCTTTCAGGAAAGCCACTTCCAATACTTGGGATTCAAAGTTCAATCATGTCCCCCCACTGAGGGAGGCTGGCATGCCTCTTACTTAGACCTGCTACTCCCTTGTTTTCATGCTCACAAAATCACTCTCTGGGAGGGGGCTCCCCAAGAGTGCTCTTCTGGGGAATGTTAGCCTTGTTATTCAAAAAAGCCAAGAAACCCACCATGGGCTACAACCTCCAAAAAAAAAAAAGATCTGAGTTTTGTCATCTCTGAACCCCCTGCAGTGTGTAACAGGGCCTTAGTGCATATCACCTGTTTCCCCACAAAATTCATATGTTGAAGTCCTAACCTCCAATGTGACTCTGTTTAGAGATAGGGCCTTTAAGGGGGTCATTAGGTTAAGTGAAGACATAAGGGTGGGGTCCTAACCCAATGCGACTGGTGTCCTTAAAAGAAGGGGAGAAACACCAAAGATGTCTCTTTCCATCCATGTACAAAGAAGAAGCCATGTGAGGATACAATGAGAAGGTGTTATACACAAGCCAGGAAAAGAGGTCTCACCAGAAACCAACTCTGCTGGCACCTTGGCCTCTCAGCCTCCAGAACTGTGAGAAAATAAATTTCTATTGTTTAAGCCACCCAGTCTATGGTATTTTGTATGGCAGCCCAAGCAGACTAATACCGCAAGTACTAAGCTGGATTCGGACAGGCTATGTTTTTCTACCATTGGAATTCACACCAACTTTAAGTACCTATTTTGAAACATAAATTAAGAGAAAAGAGCAAGTCACAGAAAAATATACATAGTATTTTAATAAATATTTTATAGATTCAAAACCAAGCAAAATTAAGCAATACATCATTTAGGGCTAAAAAAAAATGTTTGCAGTAAAACCATAAATATTAGGGAGATGACAAAAGCAAAATTCAGGAGAGTGGCTGCTCCTGGGATGAGGGGATAACTCCAAGGGAGAGTCACATGCTGTTAGGTAGATAGTGGCCTCATGGGTGTTACTTTTATTAGGATATCTCACAAGTTATTTTTGTTATATATATATTATTTTATATGTATTAAATATTTTATAATTGGATATATAAAACAGACGTTGGAATAACATAACATTCATCACTTGACAGCAGTTATTCTGGAGAGAGGGGATATGGGACATTTCTACTTTTCACGTTTTACCTCCTTAAAACTTTTTAATTGTCCTAAAGCATGTATGTGTATATATATATGTGTGTGTGTATACACACACACACACACACACACACACATACATATTTAGAATAAGAAGTCAAGATAATTAAAGGAAGTTAAAAGAAGCTACTGAACACCTGTGGTTACTTTCACAGTTTCTTTAATATTCCCTCCCCTGTTCCATTTTCCTCAATAATAAGCTCAGATGAACAATTGACCATCTTTAAGAAAAATTCATAGGTTCATCTAAAATAATTTTTATCCTCGGGCCCTGTGGCTCAGTACTGATTTATTATACATATTACAATAAACTTATTTGAAATGTAAGCTTCATCTAAAATTAACCCATGCTCTTTTGAAATAAAAGTAACTATAGGGTTATAATAATTCAATCACTCTATAGCCTGGTTATTAGGAAAACGTCAGGAAACAGACATCCAAAAAAGGAAGTCTCTTATTTCTTTTCCCTTCAAGGCAATTTAGGTAAATTACATTTCTCTAAATATAAGGACATTTCCCTTTCAGAGATGAGACTATCAGTAGAATTTTAAATGTGGTTCATTTATCAGTGCCTTCAATTCTGAATTTCTTTGATCCTTTTCTTTATGATGCCAGTTTTTAGTTCAAATTAAAATAATTTTATAAGACTTCTAAGTTGCAAATCAAGAGAAGAGTACTTTGAGTATGGCTCATACATTCTGGTAGAAGAAGAAATCATTTTCTGTACTTAATGACTCTAATTTTCTTACTTTCTGGCTCTGCCAACTGAATAGCTGGACAGAATGAAACAGAGTTTGGATATTCAAAATAAAACAATTTTTATCCTTTGGAAAATAAAGCCACTTTGTAAAATCTGCCTCAACCTTAAAGGTGTTTCATGCTCAATAAACCTCAAGTGTTATTTAATCCCTTATCAATTGTATTGCTAATGTGTATGTGTGTGTGTCTTCCTAGACAGTGAGTTGGTCGAGGATGGGATAAATGAGTTGTGCTTCGTAAGGAATGCCTGTACGCAGTTTGGTCCAATTTCACAAAAGAAACATGTGAGCAGCTCCCTTAGTCTTCATAGTAAGTTTCTAGGTTGAGAAAGAATTTCAGAAGACACAGATGGGAATGGCACTCCAAGAGATGGGGACTTCCTGAACAAAGGCCTGGAAGAGCAAAAGAGCTGATTAAGTTTGGGATATAGTGTGTTGTTAGGTTTTAAAAAGACAGAAATGAAGTAGTGATCATGGCAAAAGGCTGAAGGGAACATATTGTGGAGGATTTTGTTGAATCACAGGAACCAAGTTTAGGAGTTCAAATTTATTTTAGTAACCAAAAGAGAGTCTTAAATGTTTTTGAGTAAAGAATTGACATATTCTGAGTAGTACTTCAGAAAGATTTTAGCTATAGTTTTTCAAGAGACTAGAGGAAGAGCAAGCAGGGAATATTTTTTCAAGACTATTCGAGGCAAGAGGTAATCAAGATCTTCAAAACTTGTTCATGATTAAAAACAAAACAAACTAGGAATAGATGGTACTTCCCTCACCTTGATAATGGACATCTAACTGTACACCTATATCAAACACTGCTTTAAGATCAAGAACAAGAAAAGGACGCCTGCTACAATTGTTTTTATTTTAGATTATCCTGGAGATCCTATCCAATATGGTAAGATAAGGAAAAAGAAATAAAAAGTATGCTTTGGAAAGAAGAAAACAAAACTGTCATTATTAGAAGATAATTATCTTCATGCTATATCTTTTAAAATCTACTGACGATTTTTTAGAAGATGGTTTAGTAATATGACTTGAATGTACATATTGACTTAGAAATCCAAAAAGCAGACATAAATTTCTCCCATTTTAAGACACAAAGAGCAGGGTGAACACATGTTTTTATAAGAAAAGAATCATTCTCTGGGGACAGATCTATGTAGATTATTAATCTACACTGAAACATTCTCTAGCTTATGAGGTTTCCTAGCAAATGCACCACATCCAGAAGACGGCATTGTGTTCAATGGAATGCCCTAAGCAGCCTTTCGGATGAAAATCACAGCAATAGCAAGAGAAGCTGATTCCGACTTCACACATAATTTGATATCAATGCAAGGGCAAGTGAGAGGGAGAAAAAAAATCCTCCACTTTCCCATGTAGCCCAAGTTTACAGCTACCTTCTTCTACAGCAGTTTCCACACTTATGTCTCAGCACAGTGAATTGCTAATGTAAGCACCAAGTTAAGTAAAACTAAGAGTGCTTATTTACTGCAGGATTGTTGATGCTGGGGCAGAACAGGTTTCCCAGAGGCAGAGAGTCTTCTTACATTTAACTGACATCAAACCCTTTTATCAGGGAATAATTCAAAGAATCGGTTAACCAGAGGAACTCTAATTTAGAGAACATGGCACACCTGAGCATCCTCAACTCCTGGTATTAACTAACCAACAGGTAGATACGACATAGCAAACAGTTAAAAGCAAGGACTCTGGAGCCACACTACCTGGGTTTGAATACCAAATTCGCAGCTTACTCTTATGTGGCCTTGAGAAAGTTACTTAACCTCTGTATGCCCCAGATTCTGCATCTGTGGAAAGGGGATAGGGTTGTGATAATAGCTACATCATAGGGTGGTACTGATGATTAAAATAAATGGATGAAAATATGTAAGGCACTTACATAAGTGTTAAGATTTCATTATAGGCTGTCACTGTTCTTTCAGAATTATGATATTATAAACAATCAAGGAAGAATATAACCCCATTCATCTAAGAAGATGATTACTCTTCATCAAATAGGTCTGTGAGAAGAGCAGTAATACATTGTCTACAGCTCTAATCAAGACACTCTATTAATTGATATTTGTACTGAACACATTTATGCCTAGAATTGTGTCTGGAGTGGGGTGAAATGGGGCAAACAGAAAAGTTTTAAAAAGGCTATCCTTAACTATAAAAAGATTGAGACAGTTTCTCTAAATATGGCCCTCCTAAGCATCCAAGTTGAATAGCACTTCTCCCCATTCTCCATACTCCCTTTCCAGAGTAAGTTCCATCTTCAGGAAGAAAATTTAGTGCTAAACAATTTCTCCTAGGATTAAGCCACTTTATAAGTTGTTTCCTATCATCTCTTCTCTTAAAATAAGCAAGACTAACAGACATGAAACTACTGTTGTATACTGAGGAGCCTTTGATGTGCTCAATATCCCAAATCGGATGTTTTCACCTACAATGTAAAATTCTTTTGTGAAATGTCATCATCAGAAAAACATTATGTTAAATATGATTTAAGTTATCTATACCTTACTGTGTGTCAATTTCTTAAAATTTGTAGCAAGAAAACTTCATCCCCAACTATTGATGTTAACAAGATATATTAATCCTTTTGGAAGATAAATCAAGGAACCAAAACAGTAGAAACTCATTTGGAATGGATGAGAACTGCAATGTTTTTTACTGTACTGCCAGGTATAGAACTGTGAAAAGCAAACTTTGACAGTACCTGCCTTCATGGGAACCTGAAAAAGGTTACTGGAGGCCAAGGGACACATGCATTAAAGGAGAAGTGTTTTGTGCAGGTATTTCTGAACCAGCTACAGGCTAGAGAAAGAAGTCAACCAAATCAAATTTCAATTACCCTAGTCTTCTTTCAAGTCCCTCCATGGATCCGATTCCTTCCTGCTCATGCCAATTGGACCACCTTTCTACTCCGGTACTTTCAGGCCTCTTGAATATGGGTTGCATGCTCCCTCCCGCCCTTGAACACAAAGGGATCACCTTTTCTTCCATGTAAAAATTCTTATCCCATCCTTCCTTTTCTCTTTCTCTCCTTCTGTGTTCTTTGATTTTCACACAATGAGTATGTCTAATTTAACGTATTATTAAAACCTATGATTTAACCAGTTAAAAGCAAAATTTTCATAAACCAATAAGGTTCTTAAATAAATGGTACTTAACATAATATTTAAGACATCAAAAGAGAGTGATTAAACCTATGTAGTAGAAAGCAGCACTTTGTATTCAAAGTAAATTTTGTTAAGAAAGGAAATGTGTCATGTCTTCCACATTAAGATTAAGAGAACAAAGACACCTGTAAAGGGGCCCACAGCACTCCTATTCCTCTTTTTCCACTCGCTCATGTTTCCTCTATGTAGTGCCTTTATTTTTGTTTACCTTATTCAGATTTTCTGTCCCAGCCCTGGGTTTGCTAGTGATGCCCATAGGATGCTGAACCTGGTTGGTGGGCTACCCCAGAACTAAAGAGCTTGCTGGTCTCTAGAGTACATATAACCATCAAAGCATGAGTCATGACTTTTATGTGGTTCCACACCTCCCAGGAGAAGAATGGATTCTACCAGATGTCCCAGTTCATCTAGCAAAATGTATCCCAGTGTGTGCTGCTATTAGGATAGAGGTCTGAAGATTACCCAATACAATGCAAGAAGTGATTATATCAGTAAGCATGGGAGATGAGCCCTGAATGAAACCTAAGTGTAAATCACCACCTGCAATCAATTCCTTTGACAGATGTTGGGGGACAGAGTGCAGCAACTTTTCCAAGTATTTCCTTCCTCTATATAGCCCAGGAGACACCCCATCCACCAGCCTAATCTTGGAAGTGCCCACTGACGGCAATATTCCAAATTCTAAAAGATCACTAGTTATACTATTTGTTTAAAATTCATACAAATCAGAGTAAATGCCTGAACAAAACCCAAGACACATGACTCACAGATCACTGGCTCTACAAATCACCTTCACAAATGATTCCTCTTGTTTACTTCAAAAATGAATTCACCAACAGATAGAATACCCACACAATCCTGGAGGCCATAGGAATTGAAAACCCCTATAGAAATAGGATAATATTTACTAGGACCAATATTTAAATAATATTTAATACTTAAAATTTCCACAGCAATGGGTCCAGTAAATTCACTTCTGGAGAATGCAGCCTCTAGAAATAACTCCACAAAGATAATAGCTCTGTGTATGGAGATGCTCACTAAATCGTTACTCAGAACAAGGGTAAATGAGGTCTGAATGACCAACCACGGTGGAATGGGTTAGCAAATTGTAATCTATCAGCCTAACAGACACTTAAGTCTCACTGAAAATTATAACCATGAAGATATTATACAACATGGAAAATCTTTTATGAAGTAAGCTTAGGAAAAAAGAAAAAAGGCAGAACGGTATATCTATGGTTGGAAATATATATATTTTTTAATGTTGGGTATCAACCAAGAGAGGAAAAAGGAGGATATAAAAATAAAAATGGATGATGTAGGGTGGTGAGATCATGGCTGATTTTGTTGTGGCTGGGCTTTCAGGTTATTATTATAGCTTTTTTGCTATTTACAAAGGAGGATAAGTCAATTCTGTGCCAAACCAGACAAACAGGGACAAGAGTGGGGGTAGAAAAGAGGATTTTTCTAGCACAGACCCAACTCCTTCTCCAAAGACCTGTGTGGCCTTCACCTGCGAAGCGACCTCTCCCCTCACAGATGCCAGGACCAAGAGGCACCTATGAGAGACAAAAGTAGCGTTTCCTTGGTTTCCCACAACAGCCCCGCCTCCCACCACTAGTTCTCCTAATGGATGCTTTTGTTCCACAGGGTGGGGGGACCTCATTAGATGAAGTCTCTGCTAAAGACAATGCATTTCCAGGACCAGGGGTTAGACATTCCTAGCATTAGCGAAAGAATGGAGACAAAAGGTTAATGGCAGATTTGTGATCACCATGGTGTTCCTTGCCCGGAAATTAAAAACCACGAGCCTGGGGAGGCTGACCTAAGCAGCATGGCCCACAGCAGACAGGCAAGAGGCCTGCAGGCCTGGTGTCCCATCTCAGGGCCTGCTAGTGTGGGAGCCAGGCAGCAGGGTGGCATCGTGACATTTTTCAAAGACAACATGCTGGGTCCCCTGTTGGTGTTTTCAGTGTCACCCCCTACAAATGCATCACAAACCTGCTTCCACAAATGGCTAGTACTTAATTAAAGGATTGGGGCGGGCTGTTCCTTCCAGCAGCTCACAGCAGCAATCCTCAATGTCACAATATTTGTGAGGGAGAGGGCTGGACCAGGCTATGGCACATGTCCCTTTTAACAGTTTTTCTCAATATTCAAAACAGAAATCTGTAAAGAAGCTACCCAGAACTGCAAAGTGACTGAAGGTAAAGAAGCAAATTTTACATTTGTGTGAAGGTACGGATCAAATGGTCTCTCTGCTGAAGGTTTATTTCCACGAACACTACAGGATGTTCATTCTGTCTTTTTAATTCCAACAAGACTGTTTCCTCTTCTCTTTAATGTGTCAATTTTTTTTTTTACTTGCTTTCTCCCATTGGATTATATATATGGTTATTGATAGCAGGGATCTTGTCTTACTTATCACGCACAGTGGGTCCACAATGCTTAGCACTGACCTTAACACACAATAAGCTCAACACATGGACATAGAATGGAAAATAATAAACAACAGCAAAAAAAATGTCGAGATCTAAATGTAAAAGCAGTGCTGGTCAATAGAAAAATAACTAGCCAAAGATGCAAGTCACACACATAACTTAAAATTTTCTAGTAGCCACATTAAAGTAAAAAGGAGAAATTTATTTTATTAATGTCTTTAACCCAATATATCCAAAATATTATTTCAGCATGTAATAAATACAAAAAAAAATGATATATTTACATTCCTTTTATCGTACTACGTCCTCAAAGGACAGTGTACCTGTCATACCTACTGCATATCCTAATGTGGACTAGCCACACTGCAAAGGGCTTAGCAGTCACATGAAGCTGTGGCTGCCAGATTGGACAGCACAGTATTACAGTGAAGTTCCACAAACGCTACAGACCATAAAAACACTCTTTATAAAAGGAAACGTTTTTCATAGTAATGAAGAACTCAGTCAATTTCAAGTTTTCCATTAATCTATATGTTAAGTCTGTATTTGCTTTTTTCTCCCTTTACAAGCTCTTTGGATAAATGTCTAAACCAGAATACTGTTTAAATACTGTTTAAAATCGATCTTCAAGCCATCTTTATCAAGAGCCATATTTATTGAGGAATATTTAACATATACACGAGCAAGCGTTGTTACTCAAGAATACAGTACTTTGGTGTTTTTTCCCACTTGTTTGAACAGATAATTAGTAGGTTGTGTTGCCTCATAATTATTGTGGAAGAACTAAACACTTTCCCTCTTAAGTCTACTTTTCACAAATACTATATAAACAAACTATCAGTAGTTAGAAGGTTTTGATGCTATCAAGATGACATTAGTACCAAGGACCCAGGAATGGCAGGGACCCAGACTCCCCTAACAGTCAGCCACTCCTTCTCACAAGCTGGGCAAGTTTGTATAACACGAAAATAGTGATACAGCAAGTCTCCAAACACAACCTGGATAGGGCCTCCAGCACCCATCATCCCAATACCAAAGCTGGCCAAAGCCTTGAGTAAGAAGGTTTATGTGGTCTCCCTACCCTCCTCACCTCACCAGCCACCATCCTGCAGCCCAGCCTTTTCTGAACCTTGAGACCAGCCCCCAAGGCTTGAACCTGTGGAACAGCCTAACTTAACCACTCAGCACCATGCAGAGAAATGGAAAAATAGCCCCTAAAGACAGGCCAGGAAGCCAGACTCTACTGAGGTCTGCTTACCAGAGGCCAGACACAGAAAAGAACTGACCTCACCTCACATGAGATCCTGCCCATCAGTAACCAGGACCAATAGAGGTTTGGACCAATCAGATTGACATTTGTTCCTCTCTATGGGGCAGGAGGTGACCATGAAAGAGAAACAGAAGTCTCTTCCCCTAAGACTAATCCAAAGTTTCTGATGTCAGATGGAGCTGTTCTTTCCCTAGGTTCTCAGATGAAAATCAGTAATCTCTGAGGAGTAAGGTGCCAGTTCGTTCAGAAAAAGTCTATGCTACAACCTCCTCAGAGAATTGAAGCAGACTGCTCTTCATTTCCTCAGGAGGCGAAAAGAGATATGGAAATGGGAAAGACCGCTCTATGAGAACACCTGGGAATGGAAGGGTCCTCAAGACTTGTCAATCCAGAATTGTATAACCAAGATCTTTAAATAAAATGCTTCTAAAATAATATTATTGATCCAAAGCTCTTCTGACCATGTAATAACTCTGCAGTAAAGGAAGTTAAAGTATAAAATATTGGGATTTTTTTCTTTTTTTTACACCTACAGTACCTGGTATTCCTCGGTGGTCAGATTTTTTTATTTGTACTTTTTCTCCAGTCACAGTCTCATTCAAAATTGTGCTCTTTTTTTATGAGAAAAGAAATAAGAAATAAAAAGAGAACTACAAACCTCCTTCCTTAAAGAACTATGTTGCACTGAATTCTGTTCTCACGTATGTGTTTTCCCTTCATTTCTGTGCATGTATTTTCTAGTATTCAATTCACATCCAGGATAGGTATACATTGACTGAAAAGGTAATAAATACTAATACACCTAGACACACCTAAAAGAATTGCTCTAAATGTAGTTGTAACCAAACTAATAAGGGTGGGTACGGAAAACAATTTTCTGAGTGAGAGTGCAATGCCAGTATTGTTTTATTTAAAAAGGTAACTGGTGTGTAACCATGGTTAAGAAAGATGGGCTGGAAACCTTGATTAGCCCTGACTACTTCACGTGTTTTCACTGCCACACGTGCAATATGTAGGAGCATTTCTTTCTCACCTCAGTTGTAATCAATAGTACCTAGTATTCTGATGTAAGTAAACAAAATATAGAATTTATGAGGCAATGGAGGTAACTGGGGTATTTGGCATTAAGGAATTGTTCCTATTTTTGTGATAATGTTACTGTGGCTTTAAGAGTCCTGATCTTTTATATACATATATATTAAAGTTTATGGATAAAACGATGTGAGATATGAGATTTCAGTTTGAAACAATTGAGTGATTTAGGGGGAAAGGTTAGGGGAATGTAGTAAAAAAGATTGGCCAATTTATTGATGATGGTTAAAACCGGTTGATAGGATCATATAGGGTTATATATTGTCATTCTTCTACTTTAGTGTATGTTTGAAATTGTATAAAAGTTTTTTTTAAAAGAGCACCTAAAAATCAAGGAGGAGGAGGAAAAAAGCTCCTTCTAGGTCATTTCTGATGGGGCTATTTTATCGTTTCTCAACTTACCACTGCCCGGATGATATCAGGCCAATCAATGCCAGCGTCAAGAAGAATGGATGCATCCATCCTCCTTTTCTTTAAGACTACAATCTTGGCCTCTAACTCTTTCCGCCTCAAGAGAGAGATTTAGCTTTTGATCACTACCAAGAAACATCCTTTAGGATACTGAAACTGACAAGAGACAGCCTGCAAAATCCTATGGTTTACATTAAAGTCTGAAAGCATTGCTGTGTTCTGCATCTATGGGTTAACAGTGCGTGATGAAGCATACTCCGTAAAAATTTAATTTAGCTCAGGTATGAAGGAAGGGGTAGATGCTTTATGAGACAAAAAAAAAAAAAAAAAAAAAAGCAATTCCATGGGCTGGGCAGGGAGGTAAGAGTATAAAACAGAAGACAATCCATCATCTCTCAATTGCTCCCTCTCAAAAACTATGGATGCCTTAAAAGCATCTATATCCTTTTATCCAGCAATCCCATTTCTGGGAACGTATTCAAACAAAATAATTGAGCAACTGCACCGAGAAAAGTGGACATTAATATTTATCACACCTTTGTAACAGAAAAGAGAAGCCCAAATGCTATCAGTAGGAAATGGTTAAATAAAGTATTGATTAGATATATGATGGAATTATATGTAACCTTTAAAAATACTGATATCTGAGCTATACCAATAAGTAAAATGGTAGTTCAAAAACAGATTTTATAAAGTCATATCTTTGTTTTAAAACAAGGTGTATTATTTTATAGACTAGAAAGGCACTGGAATAAACAATAAGATGTTAACGATGATGTTTTCTGGTTTGTAAAATTAAAAGTGATTTTTGCTTTCTTCATGCTTTTCTGAATGGTTTGAGTTTTTTCCAATGAGCATGAAATATATCGGGACCCCTGAAAAAGCTATTTATTTTAAAATACTAACAACAAAACCAAGAAGCTTTCCAAAGTAAGAAAAACAAGTTACCAGAGATGGACAAACGTCAAAGTGAAAACCTGAGCAAATAACCCCAGGCTGACATCTGACAGCCTAGAAGAGTCAGCATTCTATCATCTCTTTCAAAAGACATCTTGTACTGAGTAACTACTATGTCCCAGGCACTGTTCCAGACTTGGGGATGGAAATAAATGGAAATAAATAATAGCTGAAAACTCCATTAGTTTTCAGACTAATCAGGGGAAAGGACACACATACCCAAATAAATTAAATGCAGTACTGGGGGAATTCAGCTAGGAATAGTGTATGGTACAAGGGGTGCACAGAAGGAAGTATCTAACCTGGCCAGGGTGTAAGAGTAAAAGGGAGGGTCAAAAAAAATTCAAAGGAGGTACCATGGGATGAGATTCTAAAGGTAAATGAATGCTTGCCATGCAGGTATACTTTGAGGACCGTCATCCCAGGCATGTGAGATGTGAGCAGCTGGTTGGGGGTGAAGGAGGATTGACCTTAGACTTCCATGTCTGTCCAGTTTTAGCAGGAATCCTGCTAAAGGTAGTTTAGAGAGAATCCCACCACCCTCAATATCTCATCACCCTCAATACCAATATCTTGATATCTTGATATCTGGCCTGCCATCAGAAGAACCCTATCAGGTCAGTTTAGTAAGAATTCCTCCTACCCCTGATGTGCGCTTTTAGTAAATGTCCACCCAATGACTCCCCAGCCTGTTCCATTTGTACTTGTATTTGGATTTAATCTTGATTTCTCTTCTCTATTGCGATAGCATTGACATCCGTCACAATAGTCTTCTTTACTATTTTTGCAAGTGTCAGAATAATTTTTCTTTCATGCATCTTAAGGGTACTAGGGAACCTGTGAAGGGTCTGGGCTTTCCAAAAATTAGTGAGTCTGACGAGGGTGCAGAGAAGTAACCACTAGTGTGTCTTAGAATAATGTACACCTGTGACATGCCAGCACCGTGTTCAGCTTGTGTAGAGGTCACAATGACCCTAGAAAGTGAAAAGTGTTATTATCCTTATTTCACAGGCCAGGACACTAAAACTTAGTGTGGTTTACCAATCTGTACAAGAAAATCACAGAGCTGGGAGTTTGTCCTGAGCTGTGTGACTCACGTCCAGGCTTGGTGATACTATGATGAATCTAAAACTTCATTTTCTTCCAAGCTCTCTGTGATAGTTGCAAATATTCACATTCAACAACTCATTTCCTATTAAAGGAACTTGACTGATGTGAAGCAAATGGGTTAAGGGAGGAACTTTCTTAGCCACAAAAAAAAACAGGACTTTATGAAAACCTGAGAGAAATAAGGTGAAACTGGATCTGTTAAGGGGCTCTTTTTTTAATTCAAGAGAAACCACTAGGGAGTAGGTAGTTTTGTTTTCGCTTGTTTAATAAGTAGACACAGGTGAGAAATCTGAGGCAGGGACTAAAGCGAACCAAAGGTGGGGGAGGTTTCCTATTTTGAATGGGGGAGAAGAGCCGAGAATGGAAAACACTGTCATTAAATAGGGGAATTGGGCCAGATGAGCAAAGGTGGAGGCAGAGGGAAATCCCCAGTGATGTCCAAGTTATTTAAAGAAACGCAGAAATTGGCATTTATGGAGACTTGATTCTAGGCAGGAAACAGGAGAAAAGAGAACCTTCAATAATCAGGATACACTTACTAAGTAACCATACAACTACAGTAAAAGAGACAAAGACATGTAAAAAAAAAAAAAAACAGTCCTGCTACTGAGAAGCTTATAATTTATATGGAGAGGACACACACACACACACACACGCACACACACTCTCTCTCACTCACACACGTGCACGCTCGCTCTCTCTCTCTCTCTCTCACACACACACACACACCTATATGTGACCACTGCAGATAAAATAGCTGATATAGTCTATAAGTAAATGAAAGGTGAGCTCTGCCTTCATAAATCACCAGGAATTCTACAAATAAACTGAAGAGTGGCTATTCCAAGCAGGAGAATGGAGTGAACAAATGCCTAAAAACAAGGATGTATGAAGGGTTTTCAGGGGATAGCTAGAGTTAAGGGCAATAATTTATGGGAACAAAGCTAATTCTGAAAATGAGGGAAATTATGAGGGGGATAGGAAATATGGGAGATAATTATCATTTATTGAGCATTTTCTCTGTGCCAGATGCTGTTTCAACCACTTAGTTTCATTTTATCCTAATGACCCGTGTCCTAATTATCCCCACTTTAAATATGTGAACTGAGGCCCAGAAAAGCTAAGCAACTTGACAAAAGCCCCAAAGCTAGGTAGTGAATCCACAGTGAGTTCTGTACGACTCTCCCTGCTGCCTCTACCAACTCCAAAACAAACACAGCCCTGACCGTGTGCTCACCGCAAATAGTGATTAGCCTACAGTGACATGTGCCCGATTATGGTTTCTCTCCTGCGTTCACTTATTCCAGGGTTTCAGAGGGTATATTTACAGGAAACCACTAATCCAGGTTCAGATCATGTAAACATCTCTGAATTTAGAGCACAGGGGAATAAAGGACTGATGTAGTTAAAACACTACTAAATACTACTATTAATATTCACTTACACAAAGTGACTAAATCAACTCTTTAAATCCTAGCTTAAAATTGTTACTTTTAGGTGGGAATGCAAAATGGTACAACCAATTTGGAAAACTGCTTGGCAGTTTCTAAGAATTAAACATAGAGTTACAATATGATCTAGCAATCCCACTCCTGGGTATTTAAAAAAGAGAAATAAAAATTTATTCTCACACAAAAACTTGTATGCATAGGTACACAGCAGTTTTATTCATAATCATCCCAAACTGGAAACACCCCAAATGTCCTTCAATGGGTGAGGAGATAAACAAATTGTGGTACACACATCTAACCAAACACCACTAAGTAATAAAAAGGAATGAGCTATTGACACATGCAATAACATGAGTTACTAAGAGTTACTAAGTAAAAGAACCCAGACTCAAAAAGATACTGAATATATGATTCCATTTTTACGCAATCTGGAAAAGGCAAGATTATAAACAGAAAGAACAGGTAAGTGATTGCCAGATGGTAAGAGAAGAGAAAAGGTCTGACTATAAAGGGTAGCATGAGCATGAGGGCTTTTTTTTTCCTTTCTTTTTTTTTTTTTGAGTGTTAAAACTGTTTTGACTGTAGTGGTATGGGGTAAAAAGAACAATGGCCCTAAAGGATGTCCACACTCTAATCCCTGGAAACCTGTGAATATGTGAACATTACAGGATAAAAGGGATTTTGCAGATGGAATTAAGGTTGCTAGTCAGCTGACCTTAAAATAGAGAGATTATACTGGATTATCAGGGTGAGCTCAATGTAATCACACCAGGTCCTTAAAAGTGGAAGAAGGGGCCAGAAGAAACAGTGAGAAAGAAACACTACGAAAGAAGAGGCAGGAGAAATCTGAAGCATGAGAGAGACTCAACTGTTGCTGGCTTTTAAGATGGAGGAAGAGGGGCAAGGGGCTAGGACCTGAGAGCGGCCTCTACAAGCTAAAAACAGCCCAGGCTGACAGCATGGAAATGGGGATCTCAGTCCTATAACCACAAAGAAATGAATTCCGCCAACCTAAATGATCAAGAAACTGATTCTCCCCTACACCCTCCAGAAACAAATATGGCCTTGCCAACATCACCTTGGTCTTGGCTTTATGAGACTCTAAAACAGAAAAACTAGATGATCTGATGGACTACTGACCATCATAGATAATAAACTTGTGTTGTTTTAGGTCTCTAAATTTGTGGTAATGTTAAAGCAACAGAACACAAATACAGCTTAGCTACACAACTCCCTACTATATACACAAAAAAAATGACTACTGCATATAAATTTAAAAAGAAAAAATTTTAATGTTCTTGCTTTTAAAGACCATTACTGTGGACAAAACTAAAAGTTCTAGTCAAACTTCTTCACTTCTTCAGTCTTTAATCACTACAAAGATAACTCAGGCTTGGAATTTGGTCTCTATCTCAGCCTCCTGCCTTCCTTGCCTTTCTACTGTCCAGAACTAATCTCAGCTCCTGTTGACCGAGGCCACCTTCCATACTACTCACCGGCTCAGGATTTGTGGCTGATGTTTTGCTTTGGCTCTCAAACAATCTGGACTAATGTTGCCTCAGGAGGAAGCAGCCATCTTTAACAAGACCTGCTTTCCCAGGACTGCAAAGGGGAGGAAAGCTCAAAACAAAGAAACTTAAGTGTGGAAGTCCATTTCAAAGAACCTTACTGGGAATTCTCCAAGGCAGGGTTTCCATCAACACAGATGCATAAAAACCAATAGGCAAAGCCTGAAGTAATGGATGCCTCACCAGGGCTTTTAGCAGCTAATGTGAGAATACTCAGAGAAATGCTGTAAATCCAGTATTTTTCTTTGAAGAATTAATGTGTAGTCCCTTTTCTAACCACTATGCCACCCACACCCTGTACTTTAGCTCACCACAAGTGTCATTAGCTCTCCCAATTTTTAACAAAATTGAATGCAGTTCTTTCCCAGTTTTCTTACAGCATTTAAATATAGTATATGCTATCTTACCCGGCCTGCTTAAAGGAATAGCACTTCTCCTTAAAATTTTTTATTTGTTTGTTTTTTTGCTATTCCCCACAGCCAATTGAAAGTCCATAAAATAAGTTCAATATACCAAAGCAAAGATTTCTAGATTCAAGAGAGAGATCAATACTTAAGTGCCTTCTATGAGCAAGGCCCTGGGAAGTACACAGAAGCAAAACACAGATGGTCTTTGTCACTACACAAAGCTTGGAATATCATTAGACAAATGATCAAAATTAATAATAATCTAAGGCAAAAAGCTTATGAGGTAATATACAAAATAAATGCTATGGGAGCTCAAAGTGGGGTGAGATACTGGCTGGGGTAGTCAGGGAAAAAAGCTTTGTATGGAAGCTAAAAAATCTAAAAGGATGTTGGAGGTGATTCTTCCAAGACAAAACATTTTCCTAAAAAAAGAAATCTAGAAACTCCACCTGAAAATTCTCCCTCTTAGCATATCTCCATAAGAACTGAACAGGACTTTAAAAGAAAAAGCAAATGACCCAGCTTCAAAAACAAAAATAATTTCTGGGATTCTGAATTTGGATTAACAGCTAACTCCACAGAAATTCATTCTTTACTTGTCTCTGTTGGGGATGAAGGTGAACGACATTCTGAATGGTTCTGGCCTTCTTTGTTCATCCCCACTATCTGCATCGCTGTAAGGGAGTGCCCACCTCAGGCAGTCTCCACCTGCAACTGAGCCATGCAGGCTGGCTCCAAATGAGCCTACTGGGAGCCTTTCTACTTGGTGTACAACGCATGATACAGGCTGCCAGAACTGTTATTTCCTTTAGCTACACATTATTAATTAGGAATAGGTAGGGTCCTAGCACATGTCAACCCAACTCCCAACACCCTTCAGTATCTGGCGGTCTTCTGTTGTGTACATACACACTCACCAAAAGATGTGTAAAAGAATGTTCGTGGCAGCTCTGTCCATATTAGCCCCAAAATGGAAGCTATCCAGGTATCTACCAAGAGTTAATGGATAAATAAATTGTGGTATGTTTATGTAAGGGGATACTACAGAACAACGATGAACAAACTGCTGCCACAGACCACGACATGGATGATTTTGACAAGCATAATGTTGACCACAGAAGTCACATACAAAAAGCAAACATACTGTTTGCTTTTATGTATATAAAGTTAAAAAAAAAAAAAAAGCAAAACTAATCTATGGCATTAGAAGTCAGAATAGTGGTTACCCTGAAGCAAGGAAAGTTAGCAACTAGAAGGGACACTAGGGGGACTTCTGGGGTCCTGCAAGGTCTGTTTCTTAGTTTGAGAAGTGATTACAAAGGAATGTTTAAAAAAACTCATCAAGCTGTACACTTATGACAATACCTTTCTTTGTGAATGCTTTATTTTAATAATTTACCTTTAAAAATCTAAAAGTTGTATTGCATTAAAGGATTACAGTAAAATGAGCAAAAATTTAACTTTACAATTAAAGAGGTACGTGTGTATTCACATCCACAATTTTTTGATCAAATATTTTATACAGTGATCATTTTTATAAAATTTTACATAATTTGTTTTAATTTATTTAGCCAATAACATATATATTTAGATGGGAAATAAATATATATTCATAGGAATGTCATCTTAAAGAAAGATAACCATAAAATTAAGGATCTTTGCCTTGCACACCACCTCATTTGTCCTTGTATATCACTCTAAGAAGAATAAGGAACAGGAAGAAAAAGAAGAGGAGAAAAAGAAGAAACGTCTCCAGGTTGTTCTTTAAAATCTTCGAGAAAAAGATCAAGATAGGGTCACCAGAATGCGTTCTAGTGCTGCACATTTATTTGTTAAAAAATTGTTACAAGGCAAAGGGCAGGGACTAGATGTCCTCAATAACTCCCACTCTTTCTAAAAGGCAAGACTGGCTCAGGAAATAGCAAATCAGACTGTAGGCTGATCCCAGCTGAGAGGTGTAACCCAAACAACTTACTTTTTACCCCACGCGCTGGCCATGAATATATCACTATCCCATATCTGCCATTAATAACAGAATTTTCCTCTTCGCCAATAGTTGTATCATACATCTTCTTTTCAATTTAACACTGAGCAGAGAAAAAACTCTTTCTGACCATCACAGGTCAGCTCAGAATGAAGACCCATCCACACAGTACTTGGAAATCATGGTTTCCTGATGATTGTGAAAATGGGGAGGGGAGAAGAGATCTTCAAGGTGAGCTGCCTTCCTAAGTGAGGTGCGAGATGAAGAGATTTAGCCCGGAGGCCAGAACCTTGCCTAGGCTGCCCTCGAGAGGAGAGGCCCAATTTACTAGTACATTTAGCATCTACTAGTACATTTAGCACCTACTAGTCCCTGGGGCCCTTCGCGGGGACTGCGGCACAATCTTGGCAAAGATGCTGGGGACTGCTTGGGCCGGCAAACGTCGGCTTCTGGTGCTTGAAAAAGGCCTGGAGGACCCAGGCAGAGACCCACCGTTATTTGTCACCTGTCAATCACTTGACCTAAATACACCAGCCACTCTGGTCATGGGAAGGAGGGGGTTAGACCGAGCATGCTCAGTGATTGGGATGACATCACTTAATCAATGCTGGGGACGGGAAGGCTGCATCAGCAGCCTCGAGCGGGCTGCCAGGAACGTGTCAGCGGGGATAGGGAGGCTCCCATTAACTCGGTCGTCCCCACGCGGCTCGCGTACAAAGGGGACACCATCAGCTACACACGCTGGGGACAGGGGAGGGAGGGGGAATAGAGGGCAAGGCTGGTTTATTTCAGTTGACATATTCCTTTAAGAACAAAACTCATGGTAGTCCCTCCCCCACCAGCAGCCCCGGACGCAGAGAGGGAGCAAAGGGGGTTGGGAGGGAGGGGAAGGGAAGGGGAGAAAGGTAAGAAGGGAGATCAAGACCGGGGGTGGGGGGGCTCTAGCCACACAAAGTAACTTCTGCTCTTGGCACAGCAGGGCTATTGGGCTGCGCTCTGGGCCCTCCAGCCCCACAGATGTGGGTATACAGCCTCCTTTCCACCCAGCACCAAGCATATCCGAGGGTCTGAGGACATCAGGTTGGGGAGTCGCCCCACTGGGGCGAGGTCAGACACGGGCTCCACGTCCAGGGCAGCCTGGGTTGAGAAGAACCAGGAGACACATCAGGCCTCCCGGAACGCCAAGGCCACCAGTGTTCCCCGCAACCCCACGCCTTCAGCGCGCAGAGCAAGGTGAAACGACGCGTCTACGCGGCCGTGTTAGCTCCGAGGCTAGGATTTCTCCAGTACCTTTCTCCTCCTTCTTTTGCTAAGATCGTGAGAACAGGCAAAGTGTTCGATAAATCCAAACTGATGCCTGGAATCATTTATGGGTTTGCAGAGTTCATATTTGAAAGGAAGCCTGGGCACCCCGGCTTGAGCGTAACCCTAACACACTACCCGCGCGGCACGATCAGGGCGGGGAACAATAGGCCCACCCAGGCCCCCACCCCGCGAACAATGGCGGCGCCGAACCCTTCCTAACCCCCCACCCCCACCCTCACCACCAGGGGCCCGCCCCGCCACCCCCACCCTCACCACCAGGGGCCCGCCCCGCCACCCCCAGTCTTCCCTCCACCCTCCCGGGAGAGAACTATGGGGCGGCAGTAGGGGGTCTCTCGTTAAGTCCACCCGAGAAAGCAGCCCTATGGGGGATATCCGGAGGGGTGACCCGAGTATCACCGCTCAGTCTGGAGAGTCCGGGCGCCGGGTTGCGGCGCGAAGCAGGAGGGTGGGCCAGACGCCCCGGCCACTTACCCCGATTACCACGGTCTCGTCGCCTTTAAATTTGGGGATGAATTTGTCCCCGCGGAGGATCTCCGCTTCGTTGAGGGGCCGGAACCGGCACATCACTTTGATGCTGCATTCAGCTGGATCCGCCATCTCGGCCGGCAGCTGGGAGGGGGCGCGGGGAGGGCTGGGGGCCCAGGACTCGGCAAAACCAGGGAGGAGGCCGCGAACCGCACCGCCCGCAGCGAGGCCGCCTCCTGCAGCCTCCGATGAAGCTTCTCAGCAGGTCATGGCGAATTCGGCGGATGGGCAGCTGCGGCCGCTCGCAGAACGGGTAGGTGGGCAGTCTATCAGCCTCCGGCCTCGCGGGCTGCAGACCTACCTCCCCTAGTCCTGCCCCAGCCCTGCGCTGCGCCCCCGGCCCACCTGCCCGCGACCACGCGGCCGGCGGACGAGGCGATGCGCAGGGAACGAGCCTCGCCCGGCTCAGACCTCCCGGGCTCCTGCGCGCTCAGCCATCCTGCATCAGCACCAGCGCGCTCCGCCGCCTCCCGGGCCCGCCTCTCCGCCCTTCGCCCCGCCCTTCCCTGGTCCTCCCCAGGCGAAACGTCTATGCAGAGATCCGCCCCGGCTCCGAGCGCGGGGCATCCTGGGACTTGTAGTCACTCCACCAGCAGGTGGAAAGACAAGGATGCTTGGAGTTGGGTTCCGGGGACAGCGGTGGTACCCGGGGTGCAAAATCAAGAGCCTGCGAGTGAGATTTGACTACCCAAGTCAAGAAAAGGATAGAGGTCACACCCAGTGATCTCTATAAATAACCAGGTCTATATCTGCTCTTTACATCTTTTCATGCTCCCAAAGGAGAATCGCTATTTAAGACGGTGCCCAAACAAACAGTTACGAAGCATTTTCTCTGTGCTGAAAAGTTTTTTAAGAGTCGTGAGGGAGTTCTGGAGGAAAATAAGAATTGCATGAATATTTGAAGCCAGTTATTCCCAACGATGCCTGTAAACAGATAGTGGTTCATAACGTGTTTTGGGTCAGGGATTCCTTTAATATCTGAAGAAAGTTAGGTACCTTTTCCATAGCAAAAAAAAAGACAAATAAATCCTTACCCACAGATTCTTCGTACTATTTCAGAGAGTTTGGGAGCAACTGAAACTTGCCTGTGACTCCCGGGTTAAGAACCTCTTAATTACTGTTGCTTATAGTAAAGATTACAGAACTTCTGCCTAATTCCTACATAGAATTCTATGATATGAACAGACTATAAACAGGATCAAATCCAAAGTCCTTCACAAAAAACACCCAGGCCCCATGATCAAATTTATGCCTACTTATTAGCCTCATCTCTTGCCACTTCCTGTCTGGATGTCTACACTATGACAAATACTAAACTACTTGAGGCTTCTCCATTCACCTCTTGCTCTTCATGTTTCTGATACCATGTTTAAGCCATTTGTTCTCCTGATGTTACACATCCATGCCTATTACTAAGTAAGTGTATTAGGGCTCATGTAATGGAATGTGATAGAAACCCGATTGGAGCCACTGAGGCAAAAAGAAAATTTATCACAATACAGATTTATCTTGGTCTTTCAAAAAGTGACTAAACGACTGAGCCAGCAAATGGGCAGTCTACCAAGACTATCTCTCTACCTCTGGTCCCTGTTCTCTCTTTTTGTTGGCCTCACCCTTTCTCATTCCAGATCATTCTTTCAAATGTCAGGAAAACCAGCTGCCGACAGCCCCTGGGTTTCATTCTTCAGTTTCTACCATTAGATAAGGATAGAGATTTGTTCAGAGTTTTGGTTTGAAAAATCATAGGGAAAAGTTATAATTAGCCTGGGTTTAGGTTGGTGTCTACCCCTCAAGGAACTTTGTAATATCATGGAGGAATCTCATGGTGGGAAGGTTCCCAAAAGAAGAGGAATGTCATTCCCTCCAGTAATCTCCATTGGTGAAGTCTCTGCACTCCAAAGTCTTATGTCAGTGGTGCTTGGAGGAATTACAGCTCAGAGCGGGTCCAAAAAGGGCCACCTTCTCCACCAGCTCTGGGAGAGGCCCACATGGCCAAAGCAGCAGTATCTTTGCAGAAGGACCAGAATCCTGGAGGTGCAGGTGGTGACCAGAGCAGAGAAAGTGGAGAATCCACTGCAAAGCTGAGAGGTGGTTTAGGAGTGAAACCACTGAGGAGAGGTGGTCTTAGAGGAAGGTGATCCTGAAAGGAAAAGGAAAAAATAAATTATTCTGTTATACAGGGAAGATCCACATGAGTTACCCACCCTTACTGCTCACTACTTCCTTTCACAAACCTTCACTCCTCACCAGTCTCCTAACACTATACACATCTTATCAACTCTGACTCTTTACACATGCCCAGTGGATTCCTCTCACCTGTTTGCCACTCTAAGTCCAGGCTATCACTCAAGAGTCTATAAGACTTTCTCTAAAACCTCCTGATACAGGGTTTCCACTTGAGGTGATGAAAAGTTCTGGAATTAGATAGTGGTAATGATTACACAACATTGTGAATGTACTTAGTGCCACTGAATTGTACACTTTAAGATGGATACAATGGTAAAATTCATTACGTGTATTTTACTACAATAAAAAATAGAATTACCTGCATTCTCATGTTCATTTCATCATTACTTACCACAGCCAAGACATGGAAACAACATAAATGTTCACTGACAGATGAATAGATAAATAAAATGTGATATTATATATGTATGAATATTATTCAGCCATAAAAAAAGAAGGAAATCTTACCATTTACAACAAACATGGGTGGTCCTTAAGGGCATTATGTTATGTGAAATAAGTCAGATAGAGAAAACTATATACCATATGACTTCACTTACATGTGTAATCTAAAAAAAATACAAACCAAACTCACAGATATAAAGAAAAGATTGGTATTTGCCAGGGGCAGGAGTGGAAGGAAGGCAAAATAAGTGAAGGTAGTCAAAAGGTAAAATCTTCCAGCTACAAGAATTATAAGTTCTGGGGATATAATGTACAGCATGGTGACTACAGTTAATCATATCATATTGTATATTTGAAAGCTGCAAAGAGAGTAGATCTTGAAAACGCTCACTGTATGAAAAAAATTTGTAACCATGTGTGGTGATGGACATCGATTAAATTTATTGTGATCATCGTTTCACTGTGTGTGTGTGTGTGTGTATGTGTGTGTGTGTGTGTAGAATCATTGTGTTATACATCTGAAACTAATACAATGTTATATGTCAATTATATTGCAATTTTTGAAGGTATATAATATTGAAAGAAAAAAATGAATTAAAAAAACACCTTCACGAACAGCTCTAGCTCATGAGACTCTCTTAGGCCTTCAGCTCCTCTGATTTGGCCCCTGAGCATTTGGTGCCTTGTAATGATGTTTCTATTGCCTAGTACCATTCTCTAGCTTTTTCCATGTCACAGTAGTTTTCTTCATGTTAAATGTCTTGCATGTATGTCTTGTTCCTTTATCTATGTTGTAGGGATCATGTATTATCCACATGCTTGATAAATCTTTTCTGAATGATCAATCTATGTCCATCATGATCATGATAATGGCAAGGACAAACGAATAAATACATGAACCTAAAAATAATGATGTTGCATTGTTGATGGAGCCTTGGGCTCAGGGTCCTACATTTCATTCCAGCTCTGCTGCTAACAAGTTCTGTGACTTTGGAAAATGTATTCAACTTCTGTGAATTATTTTTTTACCCCATCTGTTGAAATGGTGCTAAAAATATTGTCTATTCTGGATAAGTGAGAATTGAAAGAGAAATATGTGAGAAAATGCTTTGGAAATAAAGTCTGGGAGAGGCTGTGAAGAGACTGGGGGAATCACTCCTTCCAAAAAAAAAAAAAACATAAGAAAAAGAAAGACAGGCATATATTAATGTAATATAAATATAATATAATACAAAGTTATTATTCCAAGGCCCGGCAAATACCAGGCATCAAAAAGCAAACTCAAGGGGTTGGCTCCATAGTGTAGTGGTTAGCACGTCTGCTTTACACGCAGAAGTTCCTGGGTTTGTGTCCCAGGTGGAGCCATGGATCATACCCCAGGTGCGCAGGGCCTGGGTGCACCGGGACCCTCAGGTGTGCTGGGGAAGCCAGGCTCCAGGTGCACGCCCGGAAATGGGGGGGCGGGGGGAGATGCCCGCCTTCTTAAAAAAAAAAAAAAAAAGGGAAATGGCAACATCCATAAGTCAGGGGTGGAATTAAAGTGGTGTGTGTGGGGGGGTGGGAATTAAAGAGGGAAAGAAAAAAGAAGCAACTCAATAATGTCTTTCATGCGTCATTCATTCATTCAACCATGTGGATTTTTCTGTCCAAGAAATGAATCCTAGAGGGTCTTAGTAAAATGAATCATTTGCTTCAGAGAATAACCAAGTCCTGCTGCTCTGATTTTTGCTCGTGGATAAATTAACAGGTGTGGCAAGCTCTTCTGGGACAGTGCTTACTCTATTTCTCACTTTCCTGACCCCGCAAAGCCTTCTCCAAGCAGAAATTTACAGGTCCTCTGAGGACAGTTAATGAACTAAGGAATTTACCCACTAGCACAGGGTAAGGGCCTCAAACAGACTCAGTTTCCAGGCCACAATTTCTCTCAACACCTCCACCAGCAACACTCACATGGCCCCTACAGCTTTATTGTTGAGATAAAATAGAAAATGGAGAATTATCTGGATCATTCAGGCAAAAATGAACAGTCTCACTTTGACTTGCTTGAGCCTGGTAGAAATCAAGGCCAAAGCACGTGAATCCCCCTCCATACTCCCCTTTTCTCTTCTGAGTGATCAGAATCATTTTCTGAGCACTCTGCTTCTCTCTATTCAGCCAACTCCTAGAGAGCAGTTTCTGTCCTAGTCTCTACTGCCAGTAAAAAGTATAAATTGAAGCAATTATCTGAATTGTTCAAAGAAAAAAAGCCTCAGAAATTCTTCTGCCTGAGTAATCTAGGTAATTGCTTCAATTTTCACATCAGCTCCCCATCTTCAGCAGTCACTGGGCTAGCCATTTAACTCCAACCCTGGGGTCTGCAGGTCCTGCGTGGGTTTAATCATTTTTGATTGCCCAGGCCCAGATCCATTCCTACAAGTACAAAAAATATCTGGCTCTAGTGAAGATTAAAAACCAAATGAACAGACGAAAATGTTTCTAAAGATGTTGAAAAATCCCTTTAAAACTTGCAAAAATAATCTATGGCCATGGAATGGAAAATCTGGGTGTCTTTTAAAATGTATCACCTCGGTTCAAGATGTTCGGGTAATCCAGCTCAGTGGGGAAGAAGTACAGACTATCACCCCGCTTTAATATGACATCAGCTGATCTGAAGGAGAAAGCTCTTTCCCTTCTAGGGGACTGAGATGCATTTCACTGGATTAGACCTGTAGTAGTAATGTCGAAAAAAATTCAGTGCTCTGTGTGCATAAGACAGAGAGCCACTCAGTTTAAGGAGGGAGAGGAGAGGAGAAAGAAAAAAACAAACTCTTGTGTCCTAGGGGTGGGGACGGGGCACCTGTGAATGAGGACTGGTAATCACAGGGTGGCATATGGGTACCAGGCACCAGGCCCAGGTAGGAGATGAGATGCAGGAGGTGTGAGGCATGGAGGCCCCTTTCCTTCTCAGGGTTGACACAGCACAATCCCAGTGTGACCTGGATGTCAGCAATACCCTAATTTACCAGCAGCTCTAAGTCTATTCAGGACCATCTGGAGACAGAATTCAGAGCTGGTAGTCCCTCTAAAAATCCACTCCCAAGAGAGCATTAAGAAGTAATATAAACTTCATGAAAAATCTACCAGGATTATAGTTGAGGAATTTCTATTGCACAGCCCACAGTGGACTACTTAAAAATCACTAAATAGACTTCATGTCTTCAAAGTCTCATTTCTATCATGCAGCCACAGAGGGTCCCTTTGTCTCCCGACACTCCACATACTCCTCTCCCTGGGTCCTGACTTCCCCTGCACTGTTTTTCCCTGATGCAAAGTCAAGCCATGGTGTCCCAGCTCTGGCCTAGGCTTGCAGCTTCAAACTCATCGTTGGGCTCAGCAAAACACACGGAGCTCCTCTAGTCAGCAGCTCCATTCTGCTCAGATGCTGTGGGAAATAAGTATAAATATAAACATACTTTCTATTACCCACACAGAGAAATATAGCTACATCCTCAGCATATCAGCCCTTGTAAATATGTTGAATAAAGATACTGAGACTTTCAAGGTTGGTGTGATTGCATATAAAGATTCTTTTTTACTTTTTGAAGCAGCTAATACATTGATTTTTTTTTCTTCAACAAAGGCTAGAAGCCTTTTTCTCAACAATTGTGTTAGTTATCCCCCAATACCTAGTGGCTTAAAACAACATTTGTTATTTCACACAAGTGGCTCAGGAATCCAGGCATCACTTAGCTGGATCTTGTGGCCCAGGTTCTCTCTCTCATGTGGCCAGGGCTGCAACCATTTCAAGGCTCAGCTGTGAAAGGATCCACTTTCAAGCTCTCTCATGTGGTTATTGTATTGGCAGGATTCCATTCTTCACTGCTCCTTAGCCAGAAGCTACCCTCAGATCGTTGTCATGTGGGCCTCACAAGAGCATCAGAATAAGTGAGAAAAGGAAATAAAACAGAAATCAGTCTTTTATAGCTTAATCTCAGCCAATCCTTTTTGCCATACTCCATTGATTGGAAGCAAGTCAGTAGGTCTGACACACATTCAAAAGAAGAGGATTACACTTAGGGGTGAGTATCAGGAAGCATAGATCTTTGGAGGCCATCTTAGAAAGGTGCATGTCACAACAAAAAACAAATAAATTTAGTCACTTACTAATCACTTACACTAAAATAAAGCAGAGAGTAGAGTCAAGGAATACTTCAGAAACAGACCCTTCTTTCAAAGAGCTTTAGTCTAGCTGGGAGATGAGATATACAGAGATTATAAGAGAAATAGCAGCCATGTTAAAAAAAAACCCTAAGATGACAAACATTAAGGGAAAAAAGTGACATGCTAAGCTTCATAAAAATATAAAATTCTATACATCAAAAAATCATACACAAAAAAATCATAACAAAACAATCAGCTAAGGAAGGTTTTTGTAACATATATGGCAAAGAGTAATATCTTTCATAAAGTATACTTACAAATCAATATGACTGTCATAAATGCACAGTAGAAAAACTAGCCAAGAACAGAAAAAATCAATACACAAAAGAATTACAAATTATTATTAAATGCATGAAAAACCTGTCAGGCTCATTCATAAACAAAGGAACACCTACAAAATCAGCAAAGATTACAAAGACAAATAATGCTCAATATTGTAATATATAACAGGAAGGCAGCCTTCTCTTATCCTACTGGTAGTAGGGAAGATTTGTATAATTTTCATGGCAGGACAACATAAATCTAACCCTGAAAAATGTACAGGTACAGACATCCTGCTGAAAGTGACAGAGGTACCAGGCACAGAAGAGGGACAAAAAGTACAACGTTATATGGAGACATTTGGGGACTAAAATTGGAAAAGTAGTTTTATGGTAAATCATTAAGAGAGAGCCCTGAACAACAGGTCAGAGTGTCTTGATGGCATTCAACTGGAAGTGGGAAGTCACTAGAAGTTTTTTAGTAGGGGAGTAATCAAATGAAAGAAGAGTTCTCAACCCAGTTACAAACACCAATCAGCTTTGAATCCAGAGATAGAATTGGAGAGCTCACCACTCTTTCCATAGGATCTCTGACCCTCCTCTTGCTTCACTGTCCAGCAGAGCCAAACAGATGGCCCTTCTTATTGAATGGAAACTTGAATGTATAGCTCAGCCTTTTGGTCTTCTTTGACTTCTGACAATTAAGGACCATCAGCATAACAATCAGATATTACCTCCCACAGGGTATGGAATGGGCATACGTAAATGGCAGCAGTTGAGGTGCATAATCCAGGACGTGTTCCTTAGGATGCTTTGATTTGCAAGCAACTGAAATCTATTTGAGCTAGTTCAAGACAAAGCTTAAAGGGAGTTAATTATAATTCTTGAATAAATAAGATCACAACTGGGCTCAGAAATAAAGTGGAATTGGGGACCCGAACATTATACTGGGGAAATGCTTTCTTCTTTTTCTCTCTGCATATTGTGTTCCTTGGCTTTTCCAGGCTGTATCACAGAATGTTCAGCTCTGCCAACTCAAATTGTACGTGTTCAACAAGTTGGGGAATTATGAAAGCTCTATCTCTCTCAGCCCTGATTTCAGTTTTTGGGGAAGGACTCTGATGGGTTCAGCTCAGGTAAGGTGACTCTGTTGGACAAATCAACTCTGAACAAGGAAAATACCATGTTCAACAATCATGGTTGTCAGAAGTTATTCCTTAACTAAGTGGGTTGAGGAAGTGGAGGGAGAGTAAGCATGGGAATCCCAAGAAAGGGAAAGCACTGGAAAAACAACCAAAACATTGATATCAATGAAGCTTGGGGAGTAAAGGAGGCTATGAAAGAGACCTCATCATTTCCCCCAAATGAATTCTTCCCCAAATGAATGCTGATGCAGCAATGTTCCATACTGTGAGCCCTCCATGATATCATTCATTTCGGATTCTACTTGAGTTAAATGCCCCCACTTTCTGCTTCTCCCTGCCAGCTTCTCTCCCAAACCACCCCGAATGCACACAGACACACACACACACACACACACACACACATTACCTTAATGGTAGTCAGTAAAATCCAGATCTAACTGAGCCCTGATATGGCCATTGGTTAGCCTGCCACCAACAGCCTCTGCATTGAAAATCCAACTGACACATTTGGTCCATCTGGCTTGTGGATGGCTTAGGACTCGGAAGGTAGCTTTATTTTTTCCTTAAATGACCCATTCCCCCTTGAGAGGAGAAAGTAATTCAATTATAAAGAATTAACTGGATAAGACAGTGTAAACTAATCCAGAAAAGAGGTGAGTTTGGTATAGTACTTAAAAAACGCAACCCTACCAGCACTAGTGAAGCTTCCAGGCTCTGCTGCTATGAGGACACAGGTGTGGGCAGGGCCACAGCTTGAACCCATTTGAAAATGATTCCCCAGCCCTATTTGAAAAACTTCTTAATTCCTATAATATTGGCAACATTCCGCCTTTTCATTCTAATTAATGAAAGCTAGCAGTTTGTCCACCCTTACTGATAATCATTTAGCTACCTCAGCAAAATACCAGCACCAGCCTCAAAAGTTAAATCCTAGGGTTCCACTTTACTCTATTTAATCCATACTATAATCACTCGGGTATATGTACGTGTTTTGTATATCAGACATATATATGATATATATCTTTGTTGTTCTATTGTTTTGAAAGATTCATTCATTTATTCCACAGATATTTATAAAATGCCTATTAAGTGCCAGACACTGTTCTAGGTGCTGAGAATACAAGAATAACAAACTAGACATGGTCCAAGCCCTCACTGGCTTACATTGTACTAGAGGAGGTAAATAATAACCAAATAAGTATATGACATGATATGTCACACAGTAATAAGCGCAATAAGGAAAATAAAGAAAGGTAAAAGCTAGAGAGGGATGGTGGAAACTATTCTAGTTCAGGTGATCAGGAATTAAAAGAAATTTGGAGATTATATTTTAATTTTCAAGCTCTAACAGAATCAAAAATGTAGGAAAACATATACATACACATAAAAAATTAAAGAGAAAGAAAGAGGAAAGGAAGAAGGTATGGAGAAAAGATATTCGTTAGCTATTGTTGTGAAACAAACCACTCTAAAATGTAGTGGCCTAAAACAACAACCATTTACCATTTCTCACAGTCTATGGGGCACTGGGCAGTTCTACTGAACTAGGCCCAGCTCCATGGACCTGGCTGGGCTTCCCCATTTCAGAGAATCAGCTGGTTGTCTACTGGTTCTAAGATGGTCTTGGCTCTTCTCCACAGGTGTAGCATCACCCCACGGAGCTTAGCCCAGGCATGTTCTCATGGCAACGAAAAGGTGTGAGAGTGAGCAAGCCCAGTTGTGCAGTAGATTAAATGAAGATGTGCATGTACTTTTCAAGCCTCTACTTGGCTCACTTTTGCTAGCACTGGCCAAATCGAGCCACATGGCTGAGACCAGAGACAGTGTGAGAGCGGACTGCGATGTTACATGACAAAGGGTGTCAATTACAGAGGACGAATTGTATCCCCCTCAAATTCAGGTGTTGAAGCCCTAACCCCCACTGTGACACTATCTAGAGATAGGGTCTTTAGGGGCAATTAAGGTTAAATGAGGTCATAAGAGTGGGGCCCTAATCCAATGCAGTGTAGCTTTATAAGAAAAGGAAGATAGATCCCTCTCTTTCTCCACCCTGTGAGTACACAGTGAGAGGGTGGCCATCGGCAGCCAAGAAGAGAGCTCTCTACAGAACCTGACCCTGTCAGCCTCTTGATCTTGAACTTCCCGGCCTCCACAACTGTGAGAAAATACATTTCTATTGTTTAAGCCTCCCAGTCTGTGGTATTTTGTTATGGAAGCCCAAGCTAAGACAGGTATGGACACATGGAGGCCATTCACTACCACAAGAAGGGTGGGAGGGAAGCAGGGAAGCAGGAAGGAAAGAAGGAGGGAAGGGAGGGAGGAGGGAAGAAAAGAAGGGAGGAAGGGAAGGAGGTTTACTTATTTTAAAAAATATGTGTAGTTGAAAAAAATGAATAAACTCCACTCTCCTTCATCTGAGAGTGGGTTGTGTGCTTTGTGACTATCTGTAGTCTCCATCCGTGAACAGAAGACAGTCAGTAGGTGAAGAGGATTGAGGCTGGGGAGAGAGAAAAAGACTGGGACTGGCTCACTTTATTTCAAAAACAAATAAAAATGGTTTGGGGATTTTTCATGCTTGGGACAAAACAAATTGTGTGGTAGGTCATGGTTCAGAAGCCTAGTGGACTCTCAGCATAGCCTATTCCCTATCTTCAAATGTCAGACAAGCTTTAGGAATAGATTTTAAAAACGAAAGATATCTTCTTATTCAGTAGAGTTTGAGGGCATCTGTTGGTCTCCCTGTAAATTTTATATTTATAAAACATAAATATAAAATAGTCTGTAACTATCAAACCCACTTTAATATATTTTGGGTTGGTTTATTGCAATATCCTATTCAAAAGAAAATATTCATTCACTCATATAATGAGACTGATCACAAGACTCTATCTTAGAAAGCTGTACCATATAGCTCTAAGGACTTCCAGCTAAAAAATAAAATTTATATTCTTGCTATTACAGGAGATATTAAGATAAGCAAGCCATGGTACTTGCCTTCCTGGAGCTTACCACCTAGTGGAGGAACAAAGATGGGGAAAATAATTGTACAAACTTTGAGCTTGTGTATGTTTATTCAGAGGAGTGGCCTTGTGGCATTCACAGGGTAAAACCACGTCCTTGTGGGAGAGAGGTCAGGTCTCCCCTGGAGGGAGGAGCAGGCAGACATGTCCACCGTCAAGATTCGGCAAGAGGGAGGCAGGCCTGAGGCAGGTGGGAAGTGTTCCAGGTTCTTGCTGTGCTTCTCTGTTTGGAAGCCAAAATCAAGAGGTCCAGTGGCGGAAATTGAGAGTGAGGCCGCATGGTTGCAAGCTCCAGTGTCTAACCCAAAGACTCTCCTTCTTCTGTTTGCAGGTATTAGGAGTAGGCAAAGGGAGGCTGAGGAGTGAATATTGCTCCTCTCGTACCAGCTCAGCAACAAATGAAGCCATGTACCCCAGAAGCCCAGGGAAAGTTTTTTCCTGGCTTCCTCATCCCTGGACACTAGCAGAGTGGCCTCCAAAAATGCAAACTTTGTAGAGATCCTACCATACCTGCTGGTCTGCTGAGACCCACCTGGCCCCTGGGTGCTTCCTCTTTGACGATCAAGCTACTGGGCACTTACCGGTCTTACCACCTCAGGCAGAGGAAAGTTTTCCCTGGTGGAAAAGCTTTGTAGAGTAAAGAGAAGTATGGAAGGTAGGCAAGGCAGAGCCAGAGATGAGAACTTCCCTGGAAGTGATTTCTTGAAGAGTGAGGGCAGCAGAGAGTGAGGTGTAGAGCAGGGGCTCTGCAGTACACTGGCTCCAGCCTAGTCCCACCATGAAATTCTAGAATACAAACTGCACCACCTTGGGCAAGGGGGTATCCTTCTGTACCCCACATCCTACCCTGTGCCAGTCAGTCACTGGCTGTGTGCTGCCCCCTCCGGGGTTAGGAGGAGGGCAACTCTCTAGAGAAGAGAGCAGCTGGGAGCTGTTAACAGCCAACACTCCCAGAGGCTGAAGGAGGGGAGCACAACCTGGTGGAGGGGGTTTGGGAGAACCACATGGCATCCACAGTGAAGGGACATGCTCGGCAGAAAGAAGTACTCACTGTGTAAAAAGTACATCGTGCTCATAGCCCCGTTCTGCTGCAGTATAAATTATGTGGGTATAAGTGAGCATGGAGTGAGGTGATGTAAGTAAAAATACTGATACACCTGTACTGTGCCAGCTAACTATCCCAAATCTGTATTTCTCACAGGGTTGATGTGAAGACCAGATGGGGCATAACAGACAAAATGTTACTCTATATACTAGAAAAGTTCTGTACAAATGTTAATTATTTAAGATATGTTCTTTATAATCATGCATATATCCAACAAGCATTACGGATTACATATAGAGGCACCGTGCTAGGCACTAGAGCTACAGCAGGGACAAATATGGCCTTGTTCATACCCTCATGGAGCTTGTGATCTAGTGTGGTCACACAAATGCCTATTGAATTGCAACTGTGGCAAGTACTTTGGAAAGAGAAGTGCAGAATATGTGGTGATATTAGAGGGAAGGATCACTGAGCAAGTGTCGTTTAAACTAAGATGGGTGGAAGAAGATGAAATAGAAAGATGTGAATGGGAAAGGATACTGGTGGTTTTCAGGAAAAAAAAGAGAAGCTTGTGGGTCTGGAGTAGGCAGATAAATTCAAAGATCAAAGACTGAACCATGGAGATTTAATTTTTAAAAATTAGATTGATAAATGGACAGACGCATGGATGTATAGATAGACAATAGGTTAGATGATAGATAGATGATATAGAATGTATATATTTATTTATATCTGCTAATGCAGTCATAAACTCAGACTTATAATTCATTTTCTTCCTCTTATCTCCTTTTAGATGACCAGATATGTTTTCAATAGATACCAACATCTATCACAAATTGTCATCATGGGTAGAACACTAGATTTCAGGTAGGATATATTTACTTTATTGCTCATCCACATCACTAAGTCCAGTAACTTCTTTGCCTAAAATAGCTTTCTCATATATCCATTCTTTTTATGTCCTTGTCATCATCCTAGACCAAGCCATTATGACATCACACAGAAATTACAACAGTAGCTTCTTAACTACTCACTCTGCCCCTATATGATCTCATAATTATCCTTCCAGTAGCCACTCTAAAACTTAATTCAATTTTTATTATTCCATAAATTATACCCCATGTGATAAGGCAATGAACAGAAATGGGAGGCAGAGCTGTAGGAAAAGTGGAAGCAAAATTATACATAATTGTAGGAAAGATGATTATCATCCCTTTAAATCATAAGAGTTAGCTAAAAAGCTAACAGACCTGATATGAGAGTTCAATAAAGTGATCAGATGGAAAACAAATAGATAGTATCACCTGTTTTTCTGTCTATTAGGGTCATTCATCTTCATAAGGTAGATGAAATGCCATAGACAAGAACTCAGGGTTCCATTGAGAGATGGAGAGAAATGGACACTTTCTTTAAGTGGACATTAAAGAGAGCAAGCGCCCAGGCTCTGGAACTGGACTGCATGGCTTTCAATCCCAACTCCATAGCTGAGTGACTTTGGGCAAGCTACCTAATCTCTCTTTTGCTCAGTTTCCTCATCTCTAAAATGGGATGACAATCATACTACCTCGAAAGTTACTATGTGGATTAATGAGATAATATACAGAAAGAGTTAGAGTAGCTCCTGACATGATATAAGCACTATAGAAAGGTTTGCTATTATTATTTTTATATTACATTTTATTATTATTAACTCTCAGTCACACTGTCACCTACCCTGAAAATTTGCCTTAAGCCCTGAGTCTCACAAAGAACAATTCTGTTATTTCCTAACCTGCATCCCTTTGATTACTATAGGGGTTCAGTGCAAGCTCAAAACCCAGGCACCATGCTAGCCCTTCCATAATTATTGTCTTCTCCTTGGTTAAGGGTATTTTCTCCAAAAGTAATCAAAATCTGCAGAGTTACAACTCAGCATCCAGCAAGGACAACATTTTATTATCTTTAATTCTAAGAAATTTTAGCTCCTTGGAACTAGTCTCAAATGTCTTCATATAGAAGAGGGTCTTTGCTTTACACTTGCATTACTAAAATTTCTGCTCAAATGTAATTCTGGGACCAGAAGAATTATCTTTAAAAAGCTGCTTTTAAATAACAAGAGCTATTTGTTTTTTACCCTCTTAATTATCAAGGTTTCAAAAATATTAAGATCCAGGTCTTTGCTCAGGCATGCCAGATAAAAACCGTCCACTGCTTTCATATTCTAAAGGCTTTAAGGTAATGTAATGTCTGTATCTGGATAGTTTTGTGATTGGAATCTAAAGATGACAAGGGACTGAAAGTATCTGCTACCTAGAGGCAGCATAGCAAGCAGCAGAAACCCCAAGCTAAAGATGAGTAAGACAGATTACCTAGTGTTATTTTACTCTTTTGTTTATTTCTCCTTGGTAACCTTAACTTTCAGTTACCTTTAAAAAATCGTTTAACCTGTTCTCAGCTGTGCCAAATAGAATTAAGGGAAGAAGTGTATGTTATATGTCCTCATACTTGGGCAGAACCCTTAAAAGTAAAGCAAAGCTTCCTGAGACAAGCCCACAGGTGAGAGGAGCAATTAGTGAGAGATCCCAGGAGAGGAGTGAATCTCAAATCAGAAATAAGGTCTTTGAGGTCCAGCCTGCACTCCTCACTTGGTGATTCCTCTCCCATAGCCAGCCTTGAAGGATCTGGGCTAGATTTTATTAGGCTAGCCATCTGGTTCCTTTCAGTATAAACCCAAATAGCATTAATATGAAGGGGGGTGTTATATCAGGTATCAATGTCACAGGGAGTTAGAGGCAAGTTTTGTAAGAATTCAAAGAAATAACTTTATTTCTAGCTATCAAGGGGGTCAAGCAAGACTTCATAGGAGAGTTGACATTTGAGAATAATGGCTTAAAAACACAAGGATTTATAGCCTTTATAGGAAGATAATCCAGGTCTGATACGACAGCTCCAGGAGATGACAAACGACCCAATAATCAAAGCAAAAAGGTTTTCTATGTTTCTACTCTGCCATTCTTACTGTGTGGCTTCCATCCTCAAGATTACCTCATTGTCCAAGATAACTGCTAGCACACCAGCCATCAAGACTGTATTCTAGGCAACAAAAGAGGCGAAGGGTCACAATCTTGACTGAAGTTCCCTTTGTGCAACTTCCTCCAAGATGCAGACAATACTTCCACTTACAACTCATTGATGAGCAGTCTTTCACATGACCACGACTAGCTGCTACAGTTTTTTAGCTGGGTACAACACTGTCCCAAATAACACTCGGATTCTGTGCTTAAGGAAGAAGGGGAAAATGGATATTAAATCTCAACTAGCAGATTCCTGGCACAGGAACTTTGAAAGTTTCTAAACAAAGTAATGATATCAATCAGCAGCGAGTAAAATGGACTGGACTGGAGTTTCACTTCTGAGATGGCAGCTGAGAAGCTCTGCAGACCCATTTTCTAGCAAAACAAGCAAAGCTGATAAGAACTATTTCGAAAACAATCATTTGAAGTCTCTGGAAATTGTCCTAAGGGCATACAACAAATGAAGAAACATTTATTCAAGGAATCCTATTAGACTTGATAAGAACAGCAAGCATCTGTGGCATTCGAGCCATGATCCACTTCTTCCCTCTCTCCTTACCCCATCTTGGCTTGATGGAAGCTCTACTCCAAGCAGGTGTGTTCTAGAAGATGGGGCTCCCCGCCCTTCCCCTCCCAATCAGTGGTTACTATATCTCACTAGGAGAGGCAGTCCACCAGCACATCTCATCTCTTCTACAAGTTAAAGAGGCTAAATTTCTGGTGAGCTCTCTTTTTCCAACCAGCCTCAAACCATAGGATGGAGGTTATATCCCAGGCATGACAAACCAAGAACTCTGGGGCCTCAATTACCCTCATCCAAGCTTGTTTACAAGCCAAGAAGATCAGAGGCTACCACACCATCTCATACCCAGAGTGGAGACTCAGAGATTTTGCCCAAGGGGAGACACAGTCCACAAGAAAAGAGAGCTCCAAAGAGCACGCGCTCTCTCTCTCTCTCTCTCTCTTTCTGAACTAACTTTATTTAAAACAGACTATGTAGTAGTTCAAGCCTAAGAGTGTTATAGAAAGCAAGAGCTCCTTTTAATTAAGAGCAATAAGCTAACCCATAGGTTATCTAGTTCATCAGAGAGAACTGAGGAAAGTGACCACTAAAAAAACCCTTCTGGTGTCAGAATAAACTTCAAAGTCTGGCTAAAAAACTAGCCCTGGGATGATTATGGGAAAATGGGAGAGTAGAAAGCACCCAAATTCTTTTTCCCCACCTAGACAATAATTGTGCTGGCAGAAGCTGTCTCATATAGCTATTTTAGAGCTCTGGAGTCTATTTAAGCTCTGCAAATTCCAGGGGATGGTAATTTGCAGTTAATTTCAGTCAGCTTCAGCTCTTAGCACAACAGCAGCTATCCATTCCCCATCTCTCAGTCCAAGGGCGGGCTGCTGTGCACATGTTCCTGGAGCAGTTTGTACACAGCTTGCGGAAGCCATGGTAGGCAAAAAGGATCCTGTACTCCAAATATCAAGGATCTATACTCTGAACACTGATTGCTGCTTCTGACCACAGAGATGCAGACGAAGAGGTAGTGATCATTGTTGCATCTCCCCCTATTGTTGTAAGCACCCTCCCTCTGGCTGATGTGACTTTCAGGCGATTTGATGACCAATGGTTTTCTTTCCCCTTCATTTTTCTCTTTTCCCTATTTTTGGAGCCAGGCATTGAAGACTAGGACATTCAAAGCAAACTCACATATGGGAAACATTAGAAAGTCACCACATAGCATAGGCTCAGAGAACACCTTGAAAAGACTTTAAGTTCACACCTTAGTCTGATCCTTAGATCAGAGTGCACGGCAATCAAAAAATAAAAAATCAAAACCCCGCAAACTCTGGGGAAGAGAGAGAATCTGATTTCCATACTTACCACATTATTTGGTTCAAATGTCCAGTTTTCAACAATGGAAAAAATCACAAATCACAATGCATACAAAGAAACAAGAAAGTATGGCCCATTTAAAGGGAAAATATAAGCCCATAGAAACTGTCACTTAAAAGAACCTAATGGCAGTTCTACTAGAAAAGACTAAAACAACTGTCTTAAATATACTCAAAGAACCAAAGGAAGATGTGGAGAAAGTAAACAACAACAACAACAACAAAAACAATGTATGAGCAAAATGGAAATATCAATTAAGGGACATAAAAACTAAAAAAAAAAATTCTGGAGCTGAAAACTATAATAAGTTAAGTGAAAAACTCACTAGAGGAATTCAAATGTAGATTAGAGCAGGCAGAAAGTAGAATAAGAAAACTTTAAGATAGGACAATAAAACTTATTGAGTGTGAAGACTAGAAAGAAAAATGACTGAAGAGAAGTGAACAGAATCTAAAGGATATGTGGGACACTATTAAGCAGACCAAATACATTGTGGAAGTTCCATAATGAAAAGAGAGACAAAGAGTATGGCTAAAAATTCCCAAATTTGATAAAACACATGAATATAAATATCCAGAAGCTCAATGATCTCCAGGTAAGATGTGGTCAAAGCAACTCATGCTGAGACACATTATAATCAAACTGTCTAAAGATAGATTTTTGAAAGCAGTAAGAGAGAAGTGATTTGTCACATACAAGAGATCCTTAATAAGTCTACCAAAGTTAGGAGCTTTGGAAGCCAGAAGATAGTGGACTGATTTATTCAAAGTACATCATGAAAAAAACTCAACTTACAATCCTATATCCAGCAAAACTGTCCTTCAAAATTGAGGCCGAAATTAAGACATTCCTAGAAATAATGAAAGCTGATAGAGTTCATTGCCAATAGATCTACTCTACAACAAATTTTAAAGACAAGTATTATTATAACAATGGCGTGTAATTCCATTTTTTGTTTTCTGATTTAAGAGACTAATGCATTTTAAAAAACAATTATCTCTAAAATTTAGTATTATTTTATTTTTGGTTTGTAACTCCACCTTTTGTTTTTGACATAATTTAAGAATTAAATGAAAAATTATTAGTTCATATTTCAAACACAAAATGTATAAAGATGTAACTTTGTAACATCAACAACTGAAAGGGTTGGAACTGAGCTGTTAAAAGAGCAGAGATTTTGTATGTTATTGAAGTTAAGTTGATATAAATCCAAATTAGAGTGTTATAACTTCAGGATGTTAAAAAAAATCCCTATGATAACCAGAAAGAAAACAGCTGAAGAATATACACAAAATGAAGTGAAAAAAGAATATAAATGTTTCACTGTGAAAAATAACTAAACACAAAAGAAGATAGTAATGCAAGAAATGAAGGACAAAAAGGTTATAAGGCATATAAAAAAAATAGCAAAATGACAGAAGTAAGTGTCTCTCAGTAATTACTTTAAATATTAATGGGTTAGATTCTCCAATCAAAAGACAGAGATTGGCAGGATGGATTGCAAAAAAAATATGAACTATATATGCCATCTACAAGAGATTCACTTTGAATCCAAAGACACAATAGATTGAAAGTGATATGATGGGAAAGAATATTCAATGCAAATAGTAACCGAAAGAGACCTGAGGTGGCTATATAAATATCAGGATATATAGACTTTAAAACAGAAGATTTTACCAGAGACAAAGAACATTATGTATAATAAAAGGCTCAACACAGCAAGAAGATATAAAAATTATAAACATTTATATGCTTAATAATAGACCAACAAAATAAATAAAACAAAAATTGACAGAAATAAAGGGAGAAATAAAGAGCTCTCTAATAATAGTTTGAGACTTTAATACCACATTCTCAATAATGGATAGAACAACCAGACAGAAGTAAGAAATAGCAGACTTAACACAATATGCCAACTAGATCTAAAAGACATATGTAGAACACTCTACCCAACACCAATAACATATACATTCTTCTCAAGTACACATGGGACATTTTCTAGAATAAACCCTATGTTAGGCCACAAATTGTCTCAATAGATTTTAAAAGATAGGTATCATACAAAGTGTCATCTCTGACCATAAAGGGGAAATGTTAGAAATCAATAACAAAAGAAAACTGGAAAACTCATAAATTGGTAAAAATTAAACAACTAATGAATCAAGAAAGAAATCAAAAGGGAAATTAGGAAACACATTAGCATGAATGAAATTGAAGATACAACATACCAAAACTTGTGGATGCAGCTAAATCAGAGGTTACATGGAAATTTATTAAAATGTCTCTATTAAAAAAGGATAATGATCTTAAATCAACAACCTAAACTTCTACCTAAGACACTCAAAAAAAGAAGAGAAATTAAACTCTAGGCTAGCAAAAGGAAGGAAATAATAAGGGTTAGAGCAGAGAGAAACAAAATAGACACTAGAAAAATAATAGAGAGAATCAGTGAAACCAACAACAGTTTCTTCACAAAGGTCAACAAATTGGCAAACTGTTAGCTAGACTGACCGAGAAAAATAAAAATAAGGCTCAACTTGCTAAAATCAAAAATAAAATGGGACATTACTACTGACCTTACAGAAGTAAAAAGGATATAAGGAGATACTATTAATAACTGTATGCCAACAAATTAGATAACTTAGATGAAATGGAAAGATCCCTGTACAAACACAAACTACCTAAACTGATCAAAGAAGACATTTTTAAAAATCTGTGGTATGCCCACACAATAGAATATTATTCAGCAATTATAAGACATTGGTTGAACAACTTTGTGAATATATTAAAAGTCATTAAATTGTATATTTTCAACAGATGAAATATATATTATGTGAATTATATCTTAATAGAACTGTCTTAAAAAAAAAGATTGGATGGGGGGAATCTGAAGGTGGAGAGTCTGTTGCAATAGTCCAGACAAAAAACTAACTGGACTGGAGGGAAGAATGAGAATGGAAATGTAGAGGAGAGAACAGATAATGGTTCTTAGATAATAGAAGATGAACCACTGCATACTAGTGATAGCAGAATAAAAAATCCATCCCTGTCAGCATTTTAAAGGTCAGCAAACTACAAGAGGCTCAGAGACTGCTTCAAAAAATAGTCTTGTTGGAACTACAAGAAAATCTCAAGGATACACACACACACACCAAAAAAAATGTATGCATTCAAAATAATTCTCAATATGGCTAATGGCAACGTTGGAAGGGTACTGGTGAAAAGCAGGGAAGGTGGTACATTATGAAGAAAAGGAAAAGATGGCTTTGTTGAAGAAAATAGAACAGATCGCCAATTGAGGCAGCATATTCATTAATTCATTCACCAAATATCAATTGAGCACCTGCTGTGATCCATACTCTGTAGATATAGCAGTGCTTAAGAACCTGCCTTCGTGGAACTTTGAGTTTAGGAGGGAAAGAGACAGTGAGCAGTGCACAAAGCTGTGATATAGAGCATCATATAGTGATGAGTGCTATGGAGAAAATAAAGCCAGTTAAGAAAATAAATCCACATGATGGTGTAAATGAAACAGATGGCTCTGAGGAGGTGGCACTTGAGGAGCTGAGAGTTGACTGAAGCAAATGTGTGAGCCTTGTGACTACGCGGAGGGAGAGAATCTTAGGCAGAGGGGCTGTTTGAGGCAGGAATGTACTCTGAGAGTTTGAGGAACAGCAAGAAGCCCGGTGGTGCTGGAGTGCAGTAAGCTGGGGCAGAGCAATAGGAGATGGAGATGAAGAGGTCAGCAGGAACCAGGTTACTCATTAGGGTCTCAGGCCATTGTAAAAAGTATTCAGTAGGAATGTAGAGTTTATTTTATATGTAATGGGAAGCCGTGGTAGATTTTAAACAAGGGAGTGATGACATGATCTGATTTACATTATAAAAAGATATGTGGAAAAGGAGGGGGTGTTAGGTAAGAGTGTTATGAGTTGCATTGTATCCCCCCAAAAAGATATGTGGAAGTCTTAACCCCCAGTACTTGTGACTTTATTTGGAAATAGTCTTTGCAGATAAAATGATGTTACGATGACATCATTACTGTGGCCCACAATACAACGTTATCGGTGTCCTCAAAAAAAGAAAGAAATTTGTACACAGAGACACACACAGGGAGAATGCCATGTGAAAACAAGCACATGCAGAAGGAAGCCAGTCATGTGAAGATGGAGGCAGAGAGTGGAATTATGCTGCCAACCCACAGTCCTCACCTGGAGCTCTCAAAAGCTGGAATTGGCAAGGAAGGATCCTCCCCTACAGTTTTCAGAAGGAGCATGGCTGATATCTTAATTTCAGACTTCTAGCCTCCTGAACTGTGGGAGAATAAACTTCTGTTGTTTAAGCTTTGCTAGAGATGCCCCAGCAAACTGATACATGGGGAAACCAATTAGGTGGATATTGCAGAGATGTGAACAAGAGAAGCAGGTCCTTGGACAGGGGGATGTGAGAAAGGATCTTATTCTTGATATATTTTGAAAGCAGAGCTGAGAGGAATTTGCTGATACATTGGGTTGCAAAGGAGAAAAATTAGTTGGCCAGAAACATACTTGAGCACTTTAGAAGGGACTCCAAGACCAATAAGTCTTTAAATTCTCGATCTCAAAGGGAACAGATCATTTACTGGAATTCCTTGATGGTTATGGGGACTGGGAATATACCCAAGAATAAACAAGATGGAGCAGCTGAGGTCACAAATGCTTTGTTTTTATGAGGCAGCTTTAAGAAACTGGTGGGACTGGACTGCATTTAAACCAAACTGACGAACCAGCCTCAGATGCATCACTACGAGTCTTGAAGACATTCAGGAGTTGCACTATTAAACGGTTGCTCAGAGTATAAGTGAGGTTATGTGACAGGCCTCCTGAAGGTGCAGAGGTCACAGACAGTGAGGGTCGCCTGCACGAGCACCAGGGCAACCTGCTGTATTTTACTCACCAGAAGGCCACCCATGGCCACAGTGGGTATGTTTAATCCAAAGAAGCTCTGGTCATATACTGCTTCCCTGGCAGGCAAAGAGATGCAAAGCCAACATCCATGCACCCAAATCCAGTGATTTTCCTTGGGAGGTCTGAGAAATTAACGGATATATAAATAAATAAAGTTTTTGTGTGTGCTCTCTGATGGTAGTAGCCTGGGTGGGGAGAGGTATCTGAGAAGGAGGCCTGTTAGTTTTTGGGTACTTTCTATGTGCCAACATTATCTTATCCATTTTACAAACATAATCTAATTATCCCACCACAGGATGGTGGGTGGGAGAGATTTGCTCAAGAAATGAGGCTCGAACCAGAAGGGCGAACCATCTCCCTGCAAAGAGTGTAGTATTGCCCTCAATTTACAAATGAGGAAGCTGAGGCTCAGAAATGTTAAGGAACCTGTCCAAGACTGCACAGTAGCAGCAGTGGACTTCAAAACCAGGGTTATTTCACAGAAAGCCTTAGATCTTCCCATTATATCATGGAATGCCAACTTCTTTCTTGCTACTAAAGGGCAGTCCATGGACCAGCAACATCAGCATCACTTGAGAGATTGGCCATAATGCAGATTCTTAGGTGCCACACAGACCTACTGGGCCATAACCTGCATTTTAATAAGATCCCCAGGTGAGTCAAATGCACATGAGAGTATGGGAAGCACTGCTCTGTTAGCCTTTAAAAAGCCTTTGATAAGTGTCCACTCAAAAGTCCAACTGCCTCCCTTTGCAGAGGAGGAAACTGAGGGTCAGAGATGACTAGTAAGTTGCCCAATGTTCCTCATTCAATGCTTCTAACAACATCGTGGACCATCCTGAGGACCTGGCTAAGGTGCTGTTGTGGTCAGAAAAGGCAGTCACAAGATGGGAGCTGGCAATCAAAAACAACCCTGAAATTAATGGGAAAACACTGTCTTATCTGCCACACAAGGCAACAGAGGGGCAGCTGCAGCATCCCAGGACCTCACACACCTTCGGTCTAAGCTCCCTTGTAAAAGTTATAGTGATGTCTCCCCTCCCCAACTGTGAGCTCCTTGAAGAGCTATTCTCACTTCTTTTTCTGCATCTTCAGTGCCTGCTTATATGTCATGCACGTAGTAGGTACTTAATCCATGTTTGCTGATGTCACTGATGATAGCAGATGGGAGATTTGACAAGAAATGAGGTCCCAACAAGGAGTAAACCAAAGACAAGGCCTGCACATTTGCCTGAGGGCAGCCCACCTGGTCTTCTTTTTCCTGTTCACCTTCCTTCAGTATTTATTACCAAATATTAAACTGCTTTGGAAACTCTTGGACTTTTCCAAATTCTTTAAAAGGAGTGCTAGTAAGTGTGCTAGCACTTTACTCTCTTGCTTTGACCTCATTTCCTCTTTGATACCATTATTACTGCTGAAACTGCCAAGGCACTTTGGCTCTGAGTTCTAATGGACATTGGGCAGTCGAGCTCTAGTGGATCAGCAAAAACTCTTTCTGGACACAGCTGGGCACCAGTGTCCAGCCCTCTCCATCCCCTGTCCCCCAAGCTCTGTTTCTATCTATTGCTGGCACCTACCAGCTGCCTCCTTGCAAACTCTGCGTACCTTCAGACAACAGCATGACTGGCAGGCAGTGAGCCACTCAGGAACTTCCACCCCGGTGAGGTCTCTGTGGAGTGAAGGCCAGACCAAGAAGACCAAGGACTTGAAGAAGCCGAGAAGACCAAAAGGCTTGTGGAGCCTCAGGCCCAGCCACCCTCCTCACTGCTTGAGTCAAGAATGTCCCCAGGCTCAACCTCTGTTACAGATATGTGCAGCCAGCCCATCCATGCCTCTGCAGAGGATGGAGCATGGCGAGGGGGCCTTTGCCCTCGGCCTGTGTGTCTAGCCTCCTTCCTTTATGCTGCTCTTGTTGGCTGTCTCCAGAGGGCTCTGGATTCTGAATCCAGCGGCTGGCCGGAATCTTTGTTATTTCTCTGTTGCCTCCTTCTTGATCTCAGATTCTAGACTTAGTTCCTTGGACTCAGAGAGCTTCTACAAAATTCTGTAAGTGTCTGGGCTTTCTTACAGCAATCCCTTATTGCTCAGGCTGTCAGTTGTTCCCCTTACCAATCAACCGGGCTTGGACAGTATAATCCATTCCTTTCAACTACATGGCCAGTGGCTGTGACACAGGAGGCTGCCACGTATCCCCAGATGCATGTGTACTCAGATCTCACTAGACATCATAGTTTGGGGAACAGAATGGAAAGAACAAATACATGGTCATTCAGCTTGAGGAGCTAATAAAATAGACATACCTTGAAAAACTTGACGTGGCACGGCCATGTGTACAAACTGATACTGCAGTCCATGCTGCTACACCTCTGCCCACTCATTTTTAACTCAACCTAGTAAACTTGACTCCACCTCAGGGATGGTTAGCAAGTTTCTTTTCCCATGACTCTTTTGACAGATGCACAGAAATGGTCCTCTAGGGATTTGAGACCTAAAATAGAAAGATGAATAAATGCCAGTTGGATAAAACCATTAGACCAAGGCTGAGGGGCCAGTGAGGTCTGACACTATAGACAGGTCTGCAGGTGTGTGAGGGCACACAGTGTTAATCAGTCTCTGAGGCATTGACGAGTGAGACTTTGGGAGCTTCACATGCAACCTGACTTGAGTTAAAGAAGCCTACGAGCTTTGGTTGACCACAGACTCAACAAGCCACCCCCAATCTAGGCAAACTTCACAGCATGGATGGGAATATCAGAAATTGTTCACTTGCTAGGAGACAAAACTGGCTGAGGAGGAGGAGGTGGAAAGAAGCACTTCAGGACATGGGCCTGCTGTGAGAATGCTCAGGGGGAAGTGAGAAAGGGAGACGGATGAACCAGAAAGGCCTAGCCAAGTAAGAAATGATGGCTAGGGCACAGGGCCAGGAGAAAGTGCATCAAGATGAGAGTATTGAATGGAATCCATAAGTCATGAGCAAGACACAGCCAAAACAGTGAACAGAGAAGCATAGTGGTTAAAAGATATGAGATGAATTAAAGATTGAGTGATGATCTTGGATGTATCACTCAGCCGTATGACCTTGGGTAAGTTTATTCAGCACTCTAAGCCTCACAGAATACTGATGTCAGGAAATAAATGACCTCACAGAACATCTACGTCAGAACAAAACACCAATGTCAGACACTGTCACTCAGATACTACGATAAAGTGAGACAAAAACAAGGTCACTGTGCAACCCACATAACACCAAACACCACTCTCTGTACCTCTCCCTTCCTCCCCACACCAAAGTGATTGACTGCTGCTTGTTTACAAGTATAGTTTTCACCTCACTCTGGTCTGCTCTCTGCAAGGATAAGATTTATTGAGATGCCCAACCATAGAATTGCCCCACTTCTGCCAGCACCCAACCCAATACAAAGCCAACACCCTTGACCCTCCCTGAATGACCCAACCAAAGCTGGCACCCTGTCCCAGGTTTTCTCTCCCTCTTGCTGAGACACCTCTGCTAGCAGAGGTGTCCCTGAAACACAGGGAGGAGAGAAAGGCCTAGAGTAGGTGAGGCCAGGTCATTAGTTAAGTATCTGTTCAGCTATTCAGCAAGCAAGTATTGGCACCTACTGTGTGGAGTGCTGAGCAGTCTAGGGTTGGTGCTGAGTACACACAAACCAAATTAAAGACACAATCTCTGTCCCGGAGGATTTTGTGACCTAATGGAGGAAGAGAACACACACTTGTAGGAAGTAGCTTCGGTCAGTGCGGGTAGTTTAAGGGACACAGTTCCTGCCCTATCAGTCTTTCATAGTCATGGGTCTTTTTCTTAGGCTTGGTGAAGCCACAAAGCCTGTGTAGCTACATCAGATTTTAATGAAATAATTTATTTACTTTATCTTGTTTTTAAAAAAGACACTACATGTTGCTAGTAAACATTTTTAAGAATCTCTTCTGGAAATATATTCTGGACAATTTTATATGGTATAAAACACCTCTGATGATCATGTTTAACGTCATCAGTGATAAGTCACTTTGATAGTTTATACCCTTGGCATGCTATGATAGGAATTGCACTTCGCCTCTGTGGTCTGCCTCTCAAAAACCCACAATCCCAGTCGAATCGTGAAAACAGCATCAAACGAGCCCAAATTAAAAGACATTTTACAAAATACTTGATCAATACTCCTCAAAACTGTCAAGGTCAACGCAAAGAAGGAAAATCTGAGAAACTGTCAGTCAAGAGGAATCCAAGGAAATATAATGACTAAGTGTCGTGTAGTATCTTAGACGGGATCCTCGAACAGAAAAAGGACATTAGGTAAAAACAAAGAAAATCTGAATAAAGTATGGACTTTAGTTGATAATAATATATCAAATGTTGGTTCATTAATTGAGATGAATACACCATACAAATATAAGATGTTAACAATAGGGGACACAGAAACTCTGTACTGTCTTTGCAACTTTTCTGTAAATCTCAAACTATTGTAAAATTTAAAAAAGTTATTATGATGAAACAAACAGCTCATTAAACTCTGAGTATTGCATGTCCTATGTACTATTTCCCTAATGGTGAATTCTGACCAGGTTAGTTTCCCTTACCATATAAAAACATTGGAGTGTGCGTGTGTCATGTGTGAGTGTGTGAGTATGTGTGCATATGTTTAAAGGGACAATTACTACACTTTGATTTTTTTTTTTAAATAAAAAGTCAGCCTAGCCATTGTGATGATTTCACTGGTGTGTACATATGTCAAAATGTGCCAAATTGTACACTTTGAACATGTTCAGTCTATTGCTTGTCTATTATACCTTAATAAAGCTTTAAAAAAATTAGTACAGTCTAAATTTTTATTTCAAAACAAATAAACATAGGAGGACCCAAACTAAAGTACTTTGACCTCAGAATATTTCTTTGAAGGAAAAATCAAACAAACAAACCTTAGCATTTTGTGGATCTTCCTTAAGAAAATCGAATTGGCCATATAAGAGTATAAGCCTCAAGCTTTGAATAACAGGTTTCAGCAAATCTCCATAACCTTAATAAGTTCAACCATTGGAAGAATGATCTATAGTCAGACGAATTTTAATTCTTTGTGTCACTGGGAATCAGATATAGGTGACAAGGAACAGGAGGAAGAGTATCATGCCTATGTTTTCCCAAAGTACTGACTCCACCACCACAGCATACCCAGCCTCTGATTTTGCCCAGATGCTCCGAATGGTTGTTCTTCTAGGGTGAGTTTCTGGGGCTGGGAAGTGGGTGACCTTCTCCCAATCTTGCACTGAGGCATCCAGACACTCATTGTCTACAGGCTTTATTTAAAATCCCTTATCTCTGAGCTGCTATCATCAAGCTACATCAGCTTTTCTTGCCTCAACTGCCACCATCTACAGACCTCCTGCATGTTTACTGAGGTCCTGGACATTCAATTCAGCATTTATTAATAATGAAAATAATAATGCAAATGGAAATATGAATGATACAGTTAATGGGCCCTAACCACATTGCTGAGTGGCACATTAATGATCATGTATGAAACATATGTTAGACTCACAAAAACCCATGATGCGGATACTGTCATTGTCTTTATTTCAGAGATGGTGAAATGAAAGCTTCGCGCCATCATGTTGGCAGTTGTCCTATCAGTGATTTCTACATCATGTCAACCTGTTTCCCTTGAACACCCTCACTTCTATTTCACTCCAGCTGTCCCCTCTTTGTCTTTATTCTGGAATTTATAATCTCTTACGATTGCTTCAATTCCCACCCACTTGTTCACTAATTCACTCACTCAGTTATTCATGTATGAAATAAATATCTGTTGAATACTTACAAAATTCCAGGCTAGGGCAGGAGGTGGCAGGGGACACAGAGGATGGAGGGTCTGGAGAATTTTTTTTCTCCACCTATGACAATAGCCTGACATCCAGCCACCTTTGCTGCTCCTTCATTCTCACTAAACACTCTTCTCAGCGTCTCCGAACCCTTCAACCCCAAGTCTTGGTTTCTGTAAGTGTGATCCCAGATGTACTTCCACAGATTCCCCCAGGGGAGAGGTAAAATGGTGGTACACGGGCCCTGGCCCAGGAAATTAAGTTAGAAATTCAAAGCCGACCAGTCTCTATGTGTGGCTGAAACTTGTCATCTCTTTTTGATATTTTAATAAAGTTTGCTAAACTACTACATTTATATTAAAAATTCAAATAATATCAAGTAAATAAAATGATGAAAGTCTGCCTTTTTGCCCACTGAAATCCCACTCCTCTCTTTGAAGTTAAGAGTCTGGGTTTCCATTTTTCTTGCATATACAATCATACAGGGTCTTCTTTACACAAATAATTACTTGGAATTAACTAAGCATAAAAAAGCTTTCTCACTGAGAAAGTTGTTTATTTCCTTTTGCTTTTTACTGGACTTTCAAGGATCCTATATCTTTTCCCTCCCTTAACTATTTGAAAATTATGTATTTCATTTATATTTATCTGATGTTACATTTATATTTAATAGAGATATTTAAGCATATTTTTTCCATAAATGTTGAGAATTAATTGGCATCCATAATGGTATACTAAAAGTAATACCATTATCAAAACTTTGTCCCATATCCCATTTTAAAAATGTTTATTATGGAGAATTTGCAATACAGATAAGAATAAACCAAAGGGTATAATGAATTCCTCTGTATACCTCATCATGGTCAATCTTATAAGCTCATGGTCAATCTTATTTCATCTATATCTCCATCCCCGTATTATTTTGAAGCATATCCCACATATATATGATTTTATCTGTAAATTTGCTGATACCTCAAAATTTGCTGATATCTCAAAAATGTATAAGGACTTGTTTTTTACATATAATTGCAATATCAATATCACACCTAAAAATAGATTAATAATATCAAATATCTCATAAATATCCAGAATTCTAATTGTCTCATCAATGTCATTAATTTTTTCTTTTCTCTACAGCTCATTTGAATTGGAATCCAAATAAAGTCCTCATTTTAAATATTGCAGTTGCTTAATTGTGGTTATAATCTCTATTGATCTATAGGTTTCCCTTCCATCTTTTTTTTTTCCTTACAATTAATTTGTTGGGGGGTGGGGTGGGAAACAGATTGCTTGTCCTATAGTTTCCCAAGTCTGGATTTTGCTGAATGCTTTGCATGGATGTTGTTTAACAAGTTCCTCCGTTTTCTATATGGTCAGTTAGATCTACAGGCTTGATCAGATTCAGGCTAGATGTTTTAGGCAAGAATATCTGCTAGATGGTGATGTATGCTTCCATCAGGGGGTACATAACATCTGGTTGTCTTTCTTTTTGTCATGTTAATAGCTAACAGTGCTCCTAGATCCAAAATTGTGATATTCAAAATCCACTATTCTTCATTTATTAGCTGGGATACTTCTATAAAAGTAAACTTCTCCTTGTCTATTGCTTTACTTGGTGGTACAGAGAGGAAAGAGAAGGCAAGATAAATGCTTAATTCTTTCCTTTTATTTACGTTTTTCAAAATAATGGCTTGGTTTCCCAGCATCCTCCAATGGCGACCAATCAAATTTACTTTTGTTGTCGTTGATGGTTTAATATTGTTATACACTCGTCTGTTTATACATATTTGTTGTGCTTCACTGTAGTTATCATCTTCAGCAATGCTAAAATTGTCCAATCTTTGGCCAGTTTGAATCACTTTAAGTTTGCTCCCGAGTACTGGTTGAGTTGAGGCAACACATCACAACATCGTATTTTAATGGTTAGTCTCTGGTAAATATACAAGTTGAAAATCTACATGGAATGGTTTTGGTCTGTCAAATGATTTTATTTGCACAAACCTTGAAGAATGCAAAGCTTCTCAACTTGGCAAGAAGACTACATGAGAGCAGATCATAGTCCTCTGTGGAGGGCACATACCTTTGATTAATATTACAAGTAAATATGCTTTACATCTGCTTTTAAGCACAGACACCTCCTCTGATTCAAGCAAGAACAGCTGGTGATGAATTTGGCAGCCACGCATTCATCTACCTTCCAGTATCCACTCTTTGCACTCAAACATGTAGAGTCTCTGGAGTGAGATTTTATTACTTATTTTTCCCAAACTCTTTCTTATTGATGTATAATTTACATACAATAAAATGCACAGGTTTAATTGTACTAGTTGATGGGTTTTGACACATGTGCATCCCATGTATCTATCATTCCAACAAGAAATAGAACATTTCCATGAAATAGAAAGTTTCTCATGCCTCTTTCTAGGCAATCTCACCCACTCACTCAAACAGAACCACTGATTTGTTTTCTATCACTGTAGATTAGATTCGTTTGGTTTGGACTTTATATGAATGGAATCAAACGGAACGAACTCTTCAGTGTCTAGATTCTTTCTCACAACATGATAATTTTGAGATTTATCTATGTTGTTGTATCAGTAGTTCACTCATTTTTAAGGTTGAGTAGCACACTGCTATTTGTTAATCCTTCCACCAACTGGTGGATATTTGGGTTGTTTCCAGTGTTTATCTATAAATGAAGCAACCATAAACATACACATACATGTCTTTTTGTAGACATATATTTTCATTCCTCCTAGTTTGAAGTTGGTGTTGCACTGTAAGTATGTGCTTTACTTTAGGAAAACTACCAGATTTACAAAGTGATTGTACCATCTCACATGTGTACCCACAACTTTCCAATTGCTCCACATCCTCACTGACACTTAGTATTATAAATCTTTTGAATTCTAGCTATGGCAATGGGTGTGATCTCTCATTGTAATTTTTATCTGCATTTCCCTAAAGACTAATGTTGAACACATTTTCATGCACTTATCGGTTAATTTTCTATCTGCTTTTGAGAGGTGTCTATTCAAGTCTTTTGATACTTTGTTATTGGATTGTTTATCTTTTATCACTGATTAGTAGGGATTCTTTCAATGGTCTGGGTATAAGTCCTTCGATGGATATATATACTATGATACTTTCTCCTAATCCATGGCTTGTCATTTCATTTCCTTAGATTTTAAATTTTTTGCTCACGTATTTCTACACTTTGGGATCTTCTTCACCAATTGGTAACCTAAGCTCAAAAGAGAGGATACTGTTTATTGAGCACTTGGGCCCTTTGCTGTGCTGAGCTCTCTATGCCTATTGACCTCTCCTGCTACTCACCACAGTTCTGGGAGCCAAATAACATCCACTAAATTGAATCACTGGGGAAATGGGTTGAACAATTGTCCAGTATCACCAAGCCAGTAGGTAGTGGCAGGGAGGCCTTAAAGTAATGGTGTTTGACACTGGCTGCACACTTGACTTACTGGGCAGAAGTGGAGTAAAAATTACTGATGCTCAAGTCTCAGCCTCAGGGATTTTTATTTGGTCTGGGGAGGAGCTCAGGCATGGGTGTTTTTTAAAAGCTCCCCAAGTGATTCTACTATTCAGAACCTCTGACTCAAAATGGGCTCTGCGCTTCCTGCTATTACTCAGGGTTTGGCTTCTGAAGATTGCTCTGCCTGCCAGTACAGAAAGAGTTAAGTGACAGGCCGTCTGTCCCAGGGGCCATCTCTCAGCTTCATTTAGAGGCTGTGCAAAGGGAATGCATGCCTGGCTGAGGCAATTTTCACTGTGCAGACTGGAGATGATTTGGGTTTTAATTTAAGGAGCTCTTTAAAATCTGCTCTCTCCTCTACCTCCTTCTCCCCAGGAGGCAGCATATCTAGACGTCAGCGCACAAAACCAGGTCCAATTTGGAAGGCTGCAGCAATCTGGGGAACCATCCAAGGTGTCCTTGCAGACAGGCAGTCACAACTCGGAAATGATGATTACGTAGGGGTTTCAGTGTTGCATGCAAATCACCTCTCTCAGCTGACAATTTTCAACTTGCTGTCATTTAACGAAGCTTCCCAGCTCTCCAGGGAAAGCTGGTACCTAGTGGAGGAGGGGCCCTGCTTTTCATTTCAGCATTCCACTGATGTGGCTGTGGCTTTCAGAAGCTGAGCTGGGGTTCCTGAAAAGTCAATATCTTTATTAAGTGGGAAAGGAGAGAAAGCCAGGGAGAAATAGGTTTTTCTAAAATAAGGAGCTTCTTGATTTTTTCCTCCTTGTGATATTTACAGCTCACAGCAACGGGCCCAGAAAATCTTTATTTGTTCTGGAATCAGAAGTTCAGTGTCACTCAGTTGAGGGTAACAGAGAGAAGGAATTTAATGTCATTCTTCTGTGGAGTTTTAAAAATTATCATCATAACTTGACGGTCAAAAACAGAGTGCGCAAAACAATACTGGATATGTATTCCTGGTCGACGAGTTTCACAGAGAGAATCTAAAAGACTTGCTGAGGGGAAACAGAATGACCCACATCAGGACAAAATCTTTCTCTAGAAAGCTCAGGTGCCATACTTTGCAAAACAAGAATGCCTGAGTTTCAGGAGCAGAAACTAGAGGCATGGCCACCTCAGGGCTACCTCAGGCTTTACTACACCTAGAGCCTGAAGCACTACATCTAGAGAAGTGGTTTACAAAGTGTGGTCCCAGGGCCAACAGCACTGGCATTCAGGGGTTCTGTCTCAGATCTACTGAGTCAGAAACTTTGGGCATGGGACCCAGTGAGCTGTGTTTTGATAAGCCCTCCAGTGGTTCTGATGCACCTTAAAGTGAGACAACCATTGATCTAGCCTAAACTCTTGAGAATTATTCTTGGGAAACTTGAGCCCTCCTGAATTACAGCAGGAGGCAGGTGAGGACAGCCCTGCTTCAAGCTGTTTTCAGTTATTTCCTTCCTGGTAAAAATGGGGTGGGAGTGGGGTTGGATGAATGAATGTGAGAACTCTGCCCAGAAGCAGCAGAGCAGCTGGGGAGGCAGAGGAACAGTTTTTCTGCCTTCACACTATGGCTTCGGTAGATTTACCCTGTGGCAAGAGGTTACACTCCAGGGCAATAACAAAGCAGCTACATGAGTAGGATTCCACCCTGTTTGGGGGATATAAGTTCTGCAAGAATATCTGGAAGAGTTCCAGGATGGGTTGGAATTAGGGAGGTGGGACGGTGGGAGGCAGGCTCTCAGGAACAGTCTCACCAGCCCATCTATAAAGGGGCCTCCTCTAGCTTACCCGGGGCAGGCTGGATATCTGCCCTACTGGTTGCTGTCCTCAACAGGAATAACTAGATATGGCGGGACTGCTTAAGAAACGGGAGCTTAACCATACAGGAGTTTCATGCTCAGAACAAAGAAGAGATAAAAAGGAGGATATCAGGGCTGGGGAGGGAAAGGAAGTGGATGAAAGGGAAGATGAGCTCCAGAATAGGGAGGTTTAAGAGTACCCGGGAAGAGTACCTGGGATTTCTTTTAATTAAGCATGGTAAGATAAGCAGACATAGAAGTAACTGTCATGAAGGAAGAAGTTTATTATACTCACAGTTCCCTAGGAACAGGAGACATACCACACCAGACAGGGCCATATCCAGAAGCACTAGAGCACAGGAGGCAGGGGGAGTGAGGAGAAAACAGGAAGATCCTTTACTGTAGTTTCTACAAGAAGGAACATTTGAGGCAGGATGAACAAGCTTAGGACTGACAAGTTTGAATTATTTCAGCAGGCCCTGGGGCACAGGGCTATCCCTAGCTGGCTGGTACCCAGCCCTGGAGTGACTAAGCCAGGACCACAGTGGTCCAGAGTTTGGAGCCCCCTAGAAGAGGTGGGTGGGAATAGATTCTGAACTCGTTGGTTTATATATGAAAGGCACACTTACAAGCAAGTTGTTTGCTATCTTCAGGAATTAGGTCGAGGTAGTCCCTCCAGGGTCAAAGCATCAGAATACAGAAAATAAAAGACATGACTAATACACAGGAATAATAAAGTAAGATCCCAAAAGCTTGCCTACTTAATTGAGCCTAGCACTTTGTTTCCAGGCCTCTTTACCTGTGCTGTCAGACACAGTAGCCCATAGCTATACATGGCAATTGAACACTCAAATTGTGGCCAGTGTCACTAAGAAAATGAATTTCACATTTTTATTTAATTTTAATTAATTAATTAAATATTAATAACTGAAGAAGTGTAAAATAGTCTTCCATTGAACAGACTTAGTAAGAGTGTAAAATATCTCATTAATTATTTTTATATTGATTACATGTTGAAATTAAAATATCTTGGATATATTGAGTTAAATAAAATATATTATTAAAATTAATTCTAATTGCATCTTTTTATATTTTTTAATGTGGCTACCAGGATATTTTAAATTACAAGTGTGGCTTGCATTATATTTTTATTGGACAGTGCTGGCCTATACCCATCAATGATTGGAGATAAAACCCTAAAACAACAATAAAATCCTTAAGAGTAAGTGCTAACAAAGCAAACAGCGCATGCTTTCTTCTTTTTGGGATTGGCATATGCTCATCAGGATTTAGAAGAAAGTGATGGGGTAGGCAGGAGATGTTGACGTGACTAAAAAAATTTACGCTCAAGCAATTTCTTGAGAGACAGGAATCTACCTTAGTTCCTGCAGCTCAGCAATGGTCATGAGGCCCAGGAGCAGTTTGTATTTCCTGGCTGCCACTGTCCATGAGGACTGCCAAAGCTCACTCAAGACTCCCAGCTCCTCTTCTCTGCCTGAGACTGACCGCTCCTTTCATGGCCGGGTCTGGCAGAGATAGGGAATAGAAAACAAGGGCAAACGAAGGGACCAGACTGAGAATTTGGAACAGCCTAGTGCACACCGTGCTGAGCGTCCACTACCAAGCAGCCCTCTGCCCTGGGTGTTCATGTCTGGCTGCCAGCCTGGGAAGTGTGCATGACTCACTGACATCTTCAAGGTTAGACTTTTGGGCACTGTGGTTATAAATTAGCACAAGAGGTTTCTTGGCACTGGATCCAGGAGTCCTGGCCCTGTGTCAGTTGCAGAAAAGCTTCTCAGATAATTGGGGGGTAGGGGTGGGGGAAGGGGTGGTAGAGGGCAGGGGTATAAGGGGCCAAGAATTCCTAAGCCAAGGACAGAGGAAAAACAGCTACCAGGCTAATTAATGGGAACCCTGATGGTCTGAGCAGGACAGGAGTGGGGGCATGTGTGAAAGAGTGACTGGCAGAGTTCCAGAGGACAAGGTACTATAGCTGGCAGCCTTGTGCACCCACACACTTTTGACAAGGGGGTGAAGAGCACCAGTGTCATCCATGCAAATGTCATCTGAAATCCTGGGCCACATCCTCTAGTGAGCTGGGAGTGGGACCCATTGGTGGAGGGCTTTCTTAAGATGGGAAAGAGAATCTCTAGATAGTCTAGAAAAGGACTGCCTTGAAAAAGGAACAATCTTCCCATTGGTAGAAGCAATTCAATTCATTTAGTCCAACAAGTTATTTTTTGTGCCTAATATGCACCAAACATCAATGTATGAGGCACCGAGGTCTCTCCTTGCCCTAAGGCAGCTTAGAAAAGATGAGGTCCACTGTGTAATGAATTAAAGTGCAAGTGTTGTCAAAGGGAAGTAAAGAGAAGGTAGCCTCATCTGAGAAGCCCTCCTCTAAAAATATATACACAAAAATAAATGAAGAGGGAATCAAAATGATACAATATACAAAATCAATTAAATAGAAGGCAATAATGGAAAAAATAAAGGGAAAGATGATATGTCATACAGAAAACAAATAGAAAAATGGCAGAAGTTAGGTTTTCCTTATCAGTAATTACTTTAAATGCAAATGGATTAAGCTCTCTAATCAAAAGGCAAAGATTGACAGAGTGGATTAAAAACAAATAATCCAACTATATACTATCTGTAAGAGATTTACTTTAGATCCAAAGACACAAATTGGTGACATGAAAGGAAATAATCATTTTCATCAAACGGTAACCAAAAGAATGCTGGCTTGGCTATATCAGAAATATCAGAAAAATATCAGATAATATAAAAAAGTAGATTTTAAATCAAAAAGTGTTACAAGAAACAAAGAAGAATATCATATACTGAAGAGAGAGAGTCAACTCATTAAAAAAATATAAAATTATAAACATATACGCACCAAACAAGAGAGCCCCAAAATATACAAAGCAAACGTTGACAGAATTGATAGGAGAAATAGAAGGTTTTGCAATAATAGTTGGAGATTTCAATACCCTACTTTCAATAATAGATAGAATATCTAGAAAGAAAATCAAGAAGGAAATAGAGGACTTTAACACACTATAAACCAATTGGCCTTTTGGCTAAGATCCAGTGTAACACACTATAAACCAAGCTGACTTAATAGATATTTATAGAATACTTCATCCAACAACAGCAGAAATACCCATTTTTCTTAAGTTCACATGGAACATTCAGCAGGATAGACCATATGTTAAAAGACAAAACAAGTTTCAATATATTCAAAATCATTGAAATTATACAAAGTGCCTTCTCTGAACACAATCAGATGAAACCAGAAATCAATAACAGAAGGAAAACTGAAAATTAACAAATATGTGGAAATGGAACAACATCTTTGGAACAATCAATGGTTCAAAAAGAAATCACAAGGGAACTGAGAAAACACTTTGAGATTAATGAGAACAAAAATACAATACACCAAAACTTATGAATGTAGCAAAAGCAATACTCAGAGGGAAATTTATATCAATAAATAACTACATTAAAAAAGAATAAAGATCTCAAATCAATAGTCTAACTTCACATTTTAAGGAACCAGAGAAAAAAATCAAACTACGAAAGCTAGCAAGGGAAGGAAATAAAGATTTTGAGTGTTGATAAGTGAAATGAAGGCTAGAAAAATGGTAGAGGGAATCAATAAAACTAAAAATTGATTCTTTGAAAAGATCAACAAATTGACAATCCTTTAGCTATTGTAAGAAAAAAGAAGACACAATAACTAAAATTAGAAAGTTATAAGGGCCTAGTATCCAAAATATATAAATAACTTTTAAAATTTAAAATAAAAAGGCAAACAACCCAATTAAAAGATGAACAAAGGACTGAAATAGACATTTTAGATATGCAAATGGCCAACAAGCACTTGAAAAGATGATCAGTTTCATTAGTCATTAGGGAAGTACAAATCAAAACAATGAGATACCGCTTTATAAACACTAGGATGGACACAATTAAAAAAATAATAATAGGTGTTAGTGATAATGTGGAGAAATTGGAACTCTCATACATTACTGGTAGGAATGTAAAAAGGTTTAACCACTGTTCGAACTGTGAAAAACAGTTTGGTGCTTCCTCAAAATGTTAAGCATAGAATTATCATATGACCCAGCAATTTCACTCCTAGTTATATATTCAAAAGCAATGAAAATAGGTACTTAAACAAATACATGTACATGCATGTTCATAGGAGCATTATTCATAATAGCTTAAAGGTGGGAAAAACCCAAAACAAATGCATCAGCGAATAGATGGATAAATTGTGGTATATACATACAATGCAATATTATGTAGCCATAAAAAGAAATGAAGTACTGTTATATATACCACAATATAGATAAACCTTAAAAACATATGCTAAGTGAAAGTAGCCAGATACAAAAGGCCATTAATGGTTCCATTTATATAAAATATCCAAAATAGGTAAGCCCATGGAGATAGGAAACTGACAGTTGCCAGGGGAGGGAGAAGGAAATGTTGAGTAACTGCTTAATAGTTATGGGTTTTCTTTTTGGGGTGTTAAAATGTTTTGGAACTAGATAGAGGTGGTAGTTGCACAACACTGTAAATTGTGTACTAAATATCACTGAACTGTTGATATTAAAATGGTTAATTTTATGTTATGTGAATACCATCTCAAAAAAAAAAAAAGTGTATCTGTAAAATTCAAACATGAAGAAAGACCCCTGCCTTAATATCAGGTGGAATAGACTCCTATAAATTACTAAACATGACAAAGAAGGGTACTCTAAATAAGATGATTTAAAGTTGACACTGAAAAATAAAATAGAAAAAATAGGCAGGATAATTCTAAAAAAAGAAGAGCAATAATGGGAGACTACCTTTCTCTAATATTTAAAATACTATAAAGCCCAAGTATTATAAAAAATTATATACTGGCACTTAAGTAGATAACATCAATAGAACAGAAAAAAAGAGAAATAGATCCAAATATATATAAGAATTTAGAATATGATAAAAGCAGGACATCATCACTGAAGAAAAAATGGACTTACTAACAAAAGTTTAATATAACTTTGGATAAAGTTGAACCCATACTTCAAATCATTTGCCAGGAAAAACTGCAAATGGATCAGTATTTAAATGTAGAAAATGAAATGATACAAGTCTGAGAAGATAACAAGGGGGAAATTCTTTATTACTTTTGAGTGGGAAAAGCCTTTCGAACCATGACTCAATAACCAAAGGCATTAGAAATTGATATATTTGACTACATAAATTAAAAAAAACTTGTGCAATAAAAAATATATTAAGCAAAGTCATAAGATATATACTTCAACTCCTATTATAAAGTGCTAATATTTCTGTTTTATAAAGTGTTCCTAGAAATTGAGAAAAAGACCAGTAATCCAATAGAAAAATTGATGAAGGGATGTAAAAGTAGCCCTTACATATATAAAAAAATACTCAATCTCTTTCATTATAAGATAATTCTAAATTAAACCTATACTGAAAAACCATTTTCACCTCTCAGAATGACAAAAATCTCAAAGTTCAAAAATACACTCTATCAGTGAGACTGGGTGAAAATGGATGCACAAATATTACTGGTGAGAATGCAAAATCTCACAACCTCCATTCTATTAATACCTGTTTAATCTACAAATATCCTTTAGCTCATTAATCCTGTTTCGGGATCCTATTTCACAGATGTAACTGCACACATATGAAGTGATGTATGTACCACTTGTTCATCAAAATGGTGTTGACGAACTTGGACCACTGGCCAAATCTGGCCTGCTACCTATTTTTATATAGCCTGTAATCCTCAGGACGATATTTACATTTTTAAGTGGTTGGAAAAAAATCCAATTAAAATAATGTTTTATGATACATGAAAATTATATAAAATTTACCTTTCGGCATTCATAGTTGTTTTTTTCCTTTTTTTGAGAATTTTTATAAGAGTTTATTTAAGCCAAACTGATGACATATGTCAGGGAGTAAGATCTCATATGCTCCTACACCCATACAGTTTAGAATTTCATCAATAAAAAAATTTGTGGAAATTTGTTTTCTCTTGCATTAAGTAAGTATTGACATAATAACCTTAATTTTTCCTGCTAAAAAAAGAAAGCCTAAAATGCATACTTGCTATCTGGCCTTTTGCAGAATAAGTTTGCCATCATCTATATTTCAGCATTGTTTACAGGAACAAAAGACTGGAAATAACCCAAATGTTCAGCAATGTGGACATAATCAATGGTATATCCCCAAAATAGAATCCTATGCACCTTTAAAAAAATATAATGTTCTCACTGCACTAATGAAGATTTCTTGGATATACATTTAAATGAAAAAAGATACAAAATAGTATATGTAATTTGCTACATTGTATATAAGAAAGCAGAAAAATAAGAATGGGTTTTTTTTTTTTACTTGTATTTGCACTAACAAACCAGAAACTAATAAATATGGAAATACGGCTATCTGTAGAGGTGGATGGGGACAGCTGTGAGAGACTTAGTGCATTGCTCAATCTCTGCACCTAAAAACACTGTCTGGTATAAGATAGGTCTTCGATGAATTTTTATTGAATGAATGAATGAATGAATGAATGAAGACATATTCTGTATGGCCTTAAAGAGTAGAGCTTGAACCAATGGGTGGGAAGTAGATGAAGACTCTAGTTCAGCATCAGGAAGATTTTTCTAAAAAAGGAGAGCAGAGGTAGGGTGTTTTGGGAGGTGGTAGGAGAGCAGAGGTAGGGTGTTTTGGGAGGTGGTAGATCTCAAGGAGTCACTTGGTATTAGTACATTGTTTCCTAAACCTGGGTATATGTTAAGATTTTGGAGGGGCAGTGGCTGTATGCTGGGGTAGGATTTCAAAGCAGATTTCTAGGGCTCATTGTAAAATAAATCAGAAATCTCTGGAGGAATAGCTCATAAGTCTGTTTTTTCTTTTAAGATCCTCAGGAAACCCTGATGTAATAAGCCTAGCACCATTCATTCACTTATTTATTCAGTAACTATTTACTGAGCCCCTATTTACATTCCATGCTACTATGGAAGGTCATGAGGACAGAGCCATGAATAAGGCAGGCACTGTTCCAGCTGTAATGAGACCAGCTGTTTAGGAGGAGAAACAGGCAACAAGCAAATAAATGAACAAGTACACTGATAATTTCAGGTAGTAATATGTGCTGTAAGGAAAGTAAAATAGGGTGAAATGATAATTTAACTGCAGAATTTAGGAAAGGTGGCTGGGGAAGGCCCCTGAGGAGGTATTTCAGCTGGAAACTGTGTAAGAAGGAGGTCTAGTCATGTGAAGATATAAAGAAAATACTCCAGAGGGTCCAGACCATAAAGACTCTGTGGTAGGAACAGCTTGATGGATACCAGGTAAACCAAGAAGGCCAATATGACCACAAGAGAGAATACAGATGAATCCAATCTATGAGGTGGGCAGGGAGCAGGTCAAGAAGGGCTGTATAGGCCAGAATAGGGAGTTGGATTTTTATTTTAAGAGTAATGTGAAGCCCTGGAGTTTGGAAACCACATTTGGGGGATTCAAACATCCCATCTGGCAGATGCAGGAGTGGAACCAAGACTCTTGTTGGCTTTTCTTTTCCCACCCTCCCCTTTGGTACATGTGTATGTCTTTTTTCTCAGAGGAACAAGAATTAAAATTTTATATCCCCAACAGTGCCCAATGGTGTCTTAAACAAAGTGAATGGTCAATAATTGCTGCATAAAATAATAAATTCAGATATTCTGAAAAATTAGTAAATAAAATCAAAAGAAGCAATCTTATCCAGATTTCCATGAAATCCCTACAGATTTCTTAGTGTAATTAGCAGGAGCTTACTACTCCAGTAATTTGCCACTTTCCAGTGAAATCACTAGTTTCAAAGAGGTATGTAGTTTAAATACTTGCAAATAGTATCTTTTATCCAATGAAATTAGGCTGAATTATTGAATACATTAAATATTTCTGAAAAGTTGGCTTGCAATTAAAAAAATTGTTTAATAGATTTCTACTTACATGTAATAATCTTAAAAATTACTCTACCTGTAAATGGACATTTAAAATATTAATTTCAAGACATGTAGTTCTTAAGGGCCCCTAACCTATACAATGTGTATAATAAACCACCACCTAAATGTTCATTAGTAATACGGTCATCTGACACTTTCATACTTAGAACTTGTAACTTAGAGCTAAAATCCACTTAAGCATTGGTTAGACCTGTGTCATGAACATCTGAAACTCCCACAGGATTTGGCAACCTTCTGGGGTTAGTCCCAGGTCGGGCACCATCTAGCTCTGTGACTTTGGACAAGCTTCTTAACCTCTCTGGGTCCTAGTTTCTTCATATGTAAAATGAGAGCATTGGATGAAATCATCAGTAGGGTTCCTTTTTAGTTATAAAAAGTCTATGCAATTGATTCCCAAGACAAAATGGAAAAAAGACAAGGCCTTTGAGAAAAGGGTTGTTCCTCATTCATAAACACCAAAAAACAAATTTCACCTGCAGTGACAGAGGTTGGGGAGAAGGCATTTTCTAAAGCAAACAGGACAGAATCATTTACAGATGAAAAATCAACCCCAAGTCAAGCCACATCTGGAAGAGAACCAGTGTCAAATATCAACAGGTGGGTACAAATGTTATTTGCATTTTTTGGCAAACATCTAACGTGGCTTTGGTGGGAACAAACATCTTCCCTCCAAAATAGCTTAAGTGGAAAGCTTTGCTCATTCACTACATTCCTGATAAGTGTGTTGAAATCTGATTTTTTTTGACAAAAATACACCCAGAAAGTATAATGCATAAGAAAACTATTGATTTAGTCACAAACCCCAGATATGAGTCTTATAGCAATCATTGATGAAGAAATATTTCTAGCTCATAAACACAATGACAAAACCAGCAGCTAGCCAATCTGCTCCCAGATTTTCTTATATTTGAGCACGACTGCTAATTCTGTAAAACTATAAGCAGAAAAAAATAGCTTTCGGGAATCTTAAAACGAAGCCTATTTTCTGCCACTATCCACCCACAACCATCTGCTAGACTATGGATCAAAGAAGATGACAGCGACCTCCTAGGAAAGCTTCACCAGGAAAAAGAGTTTCTGAAGCTATAGGTCAATCATTTTAAGCATAACTGAACTATTTTTGATATCGTCTGTTTGGTTAATAAATCCAAGAGAAAGAAACAAAATTATGTTTAGTGGTCACCGTATTTTAGTTTAAAATAACAATAAAAATAAAAAATAAAAAGGAAATCCCTTGACTCTGATAGCACTAATTATTATTCATTTACTTTTTTATTCAACAAATATTTCAGCAACTATCATGTGCCAGACTCTGTGCAGGAGATACAATAGAGAGCAAGTCCCTGCCATCATGAGGCTCATGTGGCAGATGAAGGGACTAGTAAACAAGTAATTAAAATTTTCTCCTTTGTATCACTCACAGATAAGGGGCTGGGACAGAGAATAACAGGAGGAAAGCCAAAGAGCACCTCTCCGAAGAGGGGACCCTCAAGGCCTAAAAGATGAGGAGTTAATAGGCAAAAAGGGGAGTATTTTAGTCAGAAGGGATGTCCATCTACAAAGACACTGCAGCAGGAAATTATTTGTTGAAGTCAGGACCCAGATCCCCCACTGGGGCTTGAGTGCGGTGAGGCGAGGAAGTAATACAGGATGGATTTGAAGAGGAAGGCAGAGCAAGACAAGGATCTTAGAGTCATGGTAGGAAATTGAATTTTTAAGTGTAATGGAAGCAGTGGGAGGGGTTTTAAGGGACAATTGAAATAATCTGATTTTTCAAGGATCACATTTGCTACCACAGGAATTGATTGGAAATGGGCAAGAACGAAAGTGAGGAGAGTGTCACAAGGCTGCTGCCACGCAAGAAATGGCAGTGGTCTGAACAAGGAGAAAAATAGGTAGACTCAATATACATTTTGGAGCTCATGTCAGAAGACTTTGTTGGATTGTAATAAATGGAGGTAGGGGTGAGGAAAGGGAGGAACCAGTATGACTCCATATCTAAGATGGTAAAGAATGGGGCGAGTGGTAGTGGGGTTAAGAGGTGGTGGTGACAGATTCGGGGGCATGCAGGCAAAAGATTGTTTGCACATGGTAACTATGAGCATGTCTGTGAGACTTTCAAGTATTGGTGTCAACAAAGCATTGGGTATAGAAGAATGGAATTTGGAGCAGTTCTGGGCTAATGATACAAATTTCAAAGGCACCAGAATAAAAGAGAGTATTCAAATCCATGCGGGGAAGAGCACCAAGTGGTAAGGCGGTCCTTGGAAAGAGAAGCCCCAACATACGGTATAGATGTTAAGCAAGTAAAATTCCCGTAGCACAGCTTCTTCAAGACAGTAATCTTGTTCTCATAGTCAAATACCAGTGATAAATGTACAATTGGAAAGGGTGTACTGACAGCCGTGGTCCAGAGAGCCTGAAAGCCTCTAACATTGGTGATGAATGAGCGTTTAAAAAGTGGTGAACAAGTCTCTCTCTGGGCATGTCGATGTCCTGGGGGTGATTTGAGAACTTAGATTTTGGGAACTTAGATTTGGGAAGGTGTGAGGTATATTTACGAATTGCTATAGAGAATTTAAGAGAGCATGATGTTAATCTGTGATGAACTGCAAGACAATTACTATTTTTTTAAAAAGCATATGATCTCAAAACCTTAAAGGAGCATGGAAAAGCATTTGCTACTAGGAATTCTTCATAATTGGCACTATTTCTAGTGGCCATGGAGCTTGCTCACTGAGAAGCATTCTCTGTATACCTTTGGAGCTAATGAGACTGAAGAAATCACTTAACTCTATGTTATAGCTAAGGAAATAAATTCTGAGTTTTTCAGTAAAGTTAGTCCACTGTCACAACCAGTCAACAGAAATTTTAGACATCATTCATTCCGAACCTTAGCTATAATCAACAAACATCATCTGATGAGCTTACAAACAAATATCCAATTAACCAAACAATTATCCAAGTAAATGAAAGAACTAAAACAAAAAAAATGGTGTCTTGACCCACTTTTAGAGGTTCATGCAGCCTGGGGTGAGAGTACTTTTACAAGCTCTCCTAGGTGCTTCTGATGGTTAGAAGTACTGGATAGGACTAAAACTCAGGCTTTCTGATGTGTCCACATGAATCTACTTTTTATCTCCTTACTGCTAAACCCTCATCACCTGTATTTCCTTACCAGAAAACCACTCATCCCTACCCACTTGCATTCATCTCTGCATAGCCCTCCCAAAGGGAATTAGAAACCCCTGAATTACCAGATCCTCTGCCTGGGTTACTACTCAGCCTCTTCTGTCCCCTACCCACCTCATCTTCCTCTGGCCACATAGATGCTGAGATTCTGCTGTTCACAATTTTCTTTTCTCTAGCTGATCTCATCCACCCGTTTCCACAATGCTTTTGTGCCGATCGTGTCTAGACTGAACATGACCTTGCCAGACAGTCAAGACTGAAATTTATGATTTATAGAAGAGCACGATGTTTGCACTAGAGTACCTGTTTCTTTATAAAAATACGTAGTTCTATTGAAGTTAATCCAAGGTACTGGTGGTAGTGGGATGCAATCCAGTTACTTAGGTGTTGCACAAACACCCTGGGGGAGCCCTCTAACTCCTGTCTCCTAGTATTTCTGCATTCCCTCCCCTTGAGTGTGGTCAAGGCCTGCGACTTGCTTCTAACTAGTTGCATATGGGAAAAGTGAAAATGTCCAGATGTGATTAAGGCCTTTAAACAGTTGACTGAGTTAATCAAAGCAGATCTGGCTGCACGGGCCTGGCCTAATCAGATGAGCCCTTCAAGAGGCCTAAGGCCTTCCCTGGGCAAGACTTCATGAAGCGTAAAATTTCTCTCAATTGCTAGTTTTGAAGAAGCAAATTGCTAGGAATTCTAGAGTCACAAGGAAGTCAATTCTGTCTACAACCTGAGGGAGTCTAGAAGTGAACCCTTCCCGACTCGAACTTCCAGATAAGAACACAGAGCTGTTGCCACCCTTTCAGCCTTGTGCCAGACTCCTAGCCCACATTATATGTGTTGTTTGTAACAATTTACTGCTCAGCAGAAGATAACTAATAATGTATTAAGATAAAAGCTGAAATCCTGCATCTTGGCTTTCTCTAATTTGGGTTCACTTGGCCACTGACCAAAATCCACCCCTGGCAGTGAGAAGAGCACATGAGACAGGCATTAGTAAGACAGGAGCCGTGTGTGCCCATGCCCCTCAGTGGCCCTGGGACTGAACAGAGGAAGAACACAGTGTTCTATATACTAATAGTTAAAGGTTTTAAACACTGACAAACGGAAAATGTCATTGCCTTAGACTGTGCTGATCAAATCAACAGCATGTATATATATATATGGAAGGTAAAATAATTTTCTGTGATTGGAGTCAGTCTCTTTTGTTCTAACAGTAAAAGGTAATTGCAGAAACCTAGGCTTTCATGATAACAGGTGTTCACTCTGAGGCCAGGTTAATATTCAGGGATATTCCATCATCTTCCTGACTTGTAACGTTACTCTAGTCAGCCAATCAGTTAGGGTTTTGGTTTAAATATACAAAAGGGCAAGGGAGATTTCATGAGTAACAAAACATCTCTAAGCACACACAGAACCCTTAATCTTGATATAAGACCTCAATTAAAGATAGCCCAAACCTAAAATTCTATACCAAATAAACCACCGCTAGGGATATATGTGGCCGAGTTACCTTCCTATTCCCTATGTTAAAATTTCAAGGTTTGCAGTAAGCCACAGCCAAAAAGCTTAAATCCATGTGTCTGAAATAAGAAACAGTCCCTCCAGAGACAATAGAAAAAGGTATGGTAGAAAGGTCTGATTTGTTACTGATCCTTTTGAATGGTGCTGTTAAGTCAATGGGTACTGACAATAGCAGAGGAGGTGATTTTTCTGGAGCCACAAGGGGAGGTGAGAGAGGGAGTTGGAGATTTGATTCCTGAGCACCAGAGCTGACACATGTTGGAGGTTACCTACTTCCTCCCATTTGTCCTATGATAAAAGTTCGGAAATAGGAAGATGATACAATCACTAGCCAACTAGATGGCACAGAATGTATTAAAACCAGGCTCATCACATACTCTAATATTCTACAGCACTGTGTTGTCTGTCGTTTTCCCCATTGGTGCCTCCTCCGAAAAATGTGTCTTGTGCCCTTTTGGGACTTGTAGCTACTGAAGTTTTTTTTTTTTTCTTTCTGATAATAGAATCTTTATTATTTATTTAATTGAAGAAATTATTTAAACATTTTGAGTATGTCGTACTTTAAAAAAATTTTTTTTAAAAATTATTAGTTCTGCACAAAGTCTGCTGCATTACACAGAATACAAATGTCTGTACTCTAGTCAGTCTTGATGACATGACAAAAAAAAGGAAAAAGAAAAAAAAGGTCCAGACTAACTGTACGCTCAGTTTTATACTTTACATCATTTACTTTGGTGAGAAACCAATGACACAGGGGCCACACATATACCTCCACTAGTAGCTTGTCTGTGTGGCCTCCTTTCTGGACTTTTAGGAATTTGATTATCTTACAGATGGGGAAACCAAGGTGCAGAAAGGGTCTAAACTCAGCCAAGTTCTGGCCCAGAACCCAGCTCCCAACACCTTGTGCTGCACTTACTGGCACTTTAGCACTTACTGGCCAGGTCTGACAGGATAAACCGATTGGTTTGGGTTTGCTGGGTGGATGGCTAGAAGCCACAGTTGGATCAAATGCACTCAGTTTGAAGAGCAAAAAAATTAATTGCATGGTGGTGTAAGAGTGGGGGAAGGTTGTTTTCTAGGTGAAATTTAAAACTCTGCTACAGATGCTGCCAATAAGTGGACTAAGTGCTTCTTTGAAGAGCACTTCTTTCACATTAAAGATGGATGCAGTGGTTTAAGAGAGTTGACTACCCCCAAGTTTAATCGTGGCTCAGGAACTTACCAGCTATGTGATAGGGCAAGTTACCTAACTTCTCTAAACTTCAATTTCCTGACGTGTAAAATGGGAAAAGTAATAGTGTTTCACATAACTATTAGGACTAAATGCAAGTCACTGAGAGAACTACACATGCTCCATGACTCTACCTATTATTGTTATGGTTAATGATGAAAACATCTCTCATCTTACATGATAAAATATTCACAATAACTTAGGATACCCTTAACCTTTTGAAATTTAATTTGCCAAGCCAGTCAAGGAACAATAAAACATTTCAGTCAAAAGTATATTACTGAACAATAAAATCTGTTCAAAATATAGCATTATATCATATATAGCAATATGTACTAGGGAGAAGTTTCTGAAATGTTCCTATTTCCCCCTTCTCCCCACCCTCCCCCAAAAAAACCTTGGTAATAAAAAAATAAATACTAAGTATAGTTGCAAATACTGTATTCCCTATTTGTAAAAGAATGTATGTGTGCTTGGTGAATGTACTTTTTAAATGTGCCCTCCAGATATTTTTATTTTTTTCCCCTTGACCTTTTGCAAAAGAAAGATATACAACAAATCCTGAAGTATACTTAGAGCTACCATCATAATTGGCCATAACAATGATCTCGAGTTACTAGGAAAAGGGTATTCTCTTTTAAAAGGCAGAAAACTAGTTATATTTTGTATCTATATTGAATTACAAGCTATCCAAGCACATGAGAGCTACCTGTTTAAAAAAATATAGAAACTTACCACTCACCCCATTAGAAAACATTCTCCAAGGACTCTAGGAGCTTACTGAACTAGAAGTAACTACAGTGAACAACACTAGCTTCCTCAGGGAACCAAGAGACAGTGATATTGCTCAGTGAAGGACCCATGCAAAATAAACTATTCTTCAATTTAATAAAGTGAAAATAAATATCTGTCATGTAAGTTTTTGAAAAACACTGGGAAAATGTGTGTGCAAGTATCTAAAATACCATCTGTGAAATAGTTACACCACCAAAATAAGGAAGGCTTATTTTTCTATTTTACTTCAAAAAGAACAAATAAATTGGTCATCAGTCTTTGATAAATTCTGGATTTGCCACATCTCCAGAAACTGTACAAATGGATAGCTATTTTGTTTTGCTTAAATTATTTATAACATGTATAACACATAAGGAAAATTCACTTCATGCTTTGCTTCAGTAAAATGGAAAAAAAAGCTTTCTCTGAAATTGGCACTAAAGTTGTTTTAAGTTCTTAATAGCAAGGAGATACATCCAACTATAAGTAGAATGAACAGTCATAATACATATCGAATCAAAATTATTTCCTTTATATCATCAGCAATGAGTAACTCCAGAGGTAGTATGGCAGAAATGAGCATGGATCCTATCAGGTCACAACCAATGAAGAAATTAAATTTATTTTTTCTATGGTTTTGCCCATAAATTGCTTTACACATTTAGGACCTGAATAAAAACCACTCTCAGCAGAAATCTTGACCCATTAATTCAACTGACATATCAATTTACAACTTTCAGGACTGCAGATATAAAAATGTAAAGTATAAAATTATGTAAGTTTGAAATGGTTTTAATCATATTCATTAAAAATATTTACATTTTCCCCGTACTTACTTGACAAAACCCCTTGCAATATAATTCTACTCTAAACTTTTATTTATAAAATGAGGCTCATTTATGAGATTTCAATGAATTTTACACTGCAAATTACATTCTGTAAAATATTTCAAGAACTTTTCATATCAAAGGTAGTTTATATTGGATTATTTGAAACCCAATAGTGCCCACAGATGAGCTTCTTAAAATTCTTTTCATTAATGCTTGGAAAGCACTGTGAAAATGAAAAGTGCTGTTAAGTGCTATTATCTCCTTTAAATTTTAAATTATACTGTGTGCACATTGTGAAATAAACACATATGCAGCATGTCCATGTTTTGATATGTATTTTTATTTCCCTGCAGTTTTCACTTATCAAGAACAAGTAACAGGGAAAGTTGTCTGAACTAGTGCATAAACAAACATTCTGAAACACCACTACACGTATCTAATTTACAAGAACCGTATAAAAAAAGTCACTAAAACACTACACTATGAAGGTGTCCAACGCTTACAGTCAGACTTTTTTCCAACCCGTTACTTGCCTTGTAGCCACAGGAAAACTCTCCAAAATTGAAAAGACAATCTTGCCACAACCCTCCCCCCCTCCCAACACCTGGGATGGCTCGATATCTAGACTTCCAATAATTATTGCAATGATATAATGCAATACATACCTGGTAAAATATCCTTTATGTGGTGTGTTACAGTTTTAAAGCCAGTTAAAATATGCAGTCTTCAGATAAAATGTAATCCTTGAAAAATTTTCATATCTGCACAGTTTAAATGTGCTAGATGCATAATTTTTCCTAGTCCATTTTTCTGTGTAATTATTTTTTATAAACTGGTATTATAAATAGAAATATACATTCAAAATATATGGAAAAGTGAGTTACTACATTAAATTTGCATGTATCGATCCATCCCTTTCCCCTGCACAGTAATAGAAAATACTATTTTGCCTTGAACTTCATATTTGACAGTGAAATGCCACTAAAGTATTTACCAAAAAGTCCATCTAGTCAAATTGTGAAACAAAATGAACCAAGTGAAAACTTTACAGTTCCTTTAGAAAAAAATTACAAGAATTTCATTTCCTAGCTATGAATCTTTTAACTTTTTAGACACAAAGTTGGATTTATTTTTACAAGATACAAAATGTAAACATGGCAAAATAAATAGTTAAAACAAGTGATGCAGGATCCCATTTCATGCTCATGATCCCATTAAAGAATTATTTTTTAAAATCCATTCAGTTGCAAATTCAAGTGCAAAAGCATGATGATGAATATCTACTATTCAAGTAACAGAAATAATATTGATGATACAAATAAACTATTTTACAAGGTAGTGATTTTCCCAATTTTACAAAATATACATCATATATCGATTATGCATCTGATATACTGTAGTCCATTTAGGTCCATTGTTATGCTCTGTGATCCACAGAGTGTCGCCTTTTGCATTCAGCTGGAATATGAATGACTGCACACCATCAGCACAGGTCAAAGCCACATGTTTTAGGTTATGTCACTTCCATAGCTACTGTTGTCTCTGCTATTCCATTTAAACCCAATCTTTCTGGTTCATGGTTCTCTCTATAATAAGGCAAAGAGTAAAATAAACATTAACATTCTCTAGAATATGATGCTACCGCTTAGTATTTACACATACATTTTTATGTAAGTACAACTAAACATGTACTTTCCAAGAATATTTTTATTTTTACAATTTCTATACAGGAATGAGAATGTTTCCCTTCAGCTAAGAAATCCTATTAATTTCTAATTACTTCATTACACCTATTAAGAAAGAAATTTAACATACTATTTCAGTATACGCCAGTGATAATTTGCTTATGAAATAAATGACATAGGATAATCCAAGTTTTTTACAATAGACAGAACTTATGATGCCCCAAAACGATAATAATTAGGAACACAATACTTCTTAAATTACTTTCTGCTATAGTTTAATTTTACAGGTTTAAGGTTATGTAGTTATTAATCCATGCTGTAAATCAATTTTTTTCTGATTCACTGTTCCCATGAATTAGTCTCATAGAAATATAAAAAATACTCTGTAATAGATTATTCTAGACTTAGTTAATCCCAGAATATTCCCAATTTTAATATATACATAGGATAATTTAATTGCCCTTTTTTGTTTAAGGTTGAGGAAAACACAATTTTGATTTGAAAATTAAAACTCTTATTTGGAAGTTAATAATAATTCTAATCTTCCAGACTATCTGAACTACAAAAAAGTAATGTAAGAGTAACCATAGGTTCTAAAATAGACTCTCTGATATATTTGGTTACCATATGGATGTGGTTTTCTCCTTGAGGTTTTACAATTCTGGCTGGCATTTAAACACCTACTAGTAACCTCAAACAAATAATGTAAGTCTCAGACCTTTATGCTAACCAGATACTCAACATCTGTTGAAAACCAAGTCAATTAACAAATAGCTACTGCTTGAGCAGTAAACAAAATAAGTCTTTTTACTCTCACAGGCCAGCCAGCACAAAGGGGTAGAATGATGCTTGAAACACACACACACACACACACCTTGCTATGCTGCTGATGGCACTGCTGGGAGTAACCTTTGGCACTCTGTCCATACTGGCAGCAACTGTGGCAAGTTTTAAGGCTGTTGGCGATGGTGCTGAAGTCCGTGTACTGATATGCACATTGACCGGAGAAACAACACTGACGTTACTGAGGTGCACTGCATTAGTCAGGCAAGAATTGTTCATGGGAAGTGTCTGAGGACTGCTCGTGCACAATGCTGGGATTAAGTGGTTTGTAGTGGTGTGGCCAACTGTCCTGACTAGTTGTACAGCTGAAATCCCTGGGCTGGATGATAAAGCCATATTGGTGGAGTATAATGTTTTAGAGGTTCCTGAAGGAGAAAAAAAAATCGTTCATGCCATGAGATATCAAACTCTTAAAAAATTAGGAGTTTAATAATAAAAATAAACCCAAACATCTGTATTCTAATCAAATGCCTATTTAACTTTCCACATAACAGCTTCTCCAAAGAGAGCTTCTGACAAGTACAACATACTCACCTGTTACAACCCCCAAAACAAAGATGCCTTATTTCTCCTGGCTTGCATAAAAGAGCTTTGCAAAGTATTCCGCTGCCCCCATATCTGGAAACTGTGTAACAGGACAGGGTAGTCCTCTCTAAAGGTTGAGGACAGGAAAAAATGGTAGCTGGATTTCCATTAGAATTTACACATGTAAGAAACATCAGTAAGAAGGGGCAATCAGGATCATGGGTACATGTAAAAGCAAGTAGAAAATTGAGGTCTGACCAATAGTTAAAGGATGATGGGAACAATAAATCTGAGGACTCAGGGTGTAGTAAGCAGACAATTTCAGTCATATTGTATTTCAAAAGGAGGAGTCAGTGAAAGCAGGCCTATGAATATGTAAGAGTGGGAAGGTAAATTCAATTTCAAGCTTATTGACAGACCATCCTGGATTATACTTGGCTTTTTTTTCAATGCATGAATAATTCCACAGTGATGGCTGTCAATTTGCTCAATTCATTTCCTAAGATGTGAGGCACTGACAGTACATGGATAAAAACAGGTAGGGTGGAGAGTTACATGGGTAGGTAGGTAAGCAGTAGGTTCAGGAAGAAATAGAAAGCAGGCTCTATGTGAATTCTAGAAAACATCCAGCTATTCCACCACATCTATCCATAGAAATTCCAGAACTTCTGAATTCTGAAATTCCAGAAGTCCTCATTGACTTCTTGTACAATGTTTTCCTTTTAGATTTAAAAGACAAAAACCATTCTCAAATCAGCAAGTTACAACTTTGAGCTAGTAAGTACCACATGAAACCACAGGCTTACCTGAAGGCTGGACAACACCGTTTATGTTGTTGTGGCCAGTGTTCTGTTCCTTGGCTACCTCACTGCGACTTGGAACAGGTGCACTGACCACTGCAGATGCAGCAAAGTGGGCGCTGGCTGAGTCAAGTGTTTTAGACATACAGTCAGAGGTGCTTGAGCCCTATAAAATGAACAAAATTAAACTCTCAATTTTTACGATGTGATTCCATGAATATATTAAGGAGAATCCAAAAGGCTGTTGTCATTTTCACTTTGATCAGTTACAAGTGTTTATATTAAGAGATCTAGGACTCCACAGACTTTTTTTTGACATATGAAGCAGGGAACTGACTAAAAACTGGGAAGCAAAAAACTATTTCTAAGAAAGAACTAGGGGATAAAAAAAATCCAAACCTTTAACGTTCTATTAATTTTTCCAATAAGGGTTAACAAATGCTTTTAAAATACTTGACAACCTTGATACTATGGGCAAAATGAAATCACAGAGATGACTAATAGTCATTTTTATCACAATGTAAAAAATATGTCTTGGGCTAATTTTGCAGTAGAGACTGAAAATACTTTAAGCTGGTTACCCAAGAAGCTCAGAAAAAGCAAATAAAGGCAAGTTTAATGTCCATTTTGCTTGATTTTGTAAAATACCGGTTAGCATTTACTAATAGCCAATAGCCATACAATGTGGGCCCAGTCCCAAATCCACCTGGATGTTATGGGAGTACTGAGGTGTCCTAGGATCACTGAGATTTTCAATGCCTGAATAATTCTACAGTGATGGTTGCTGATGGTTGTCTGTGTACTGACACTTTGAGAATGAGCTGAGGAGGTACTGGCCTCACAGTTCACAGAATACAATGAAAATGAGTTAATCCAGTTATTATTTTAGAATTATGGAGCAACAAAATGTAAGACCTAAAATACTAGGTTTATTTTTTTCAGATGGCTCAAATCTGAAATATACTTCTCAGTTACAGTTTTTTTTTTAGTGGCTTTAACAACAGAAACTTATTCTCATATAGTTCTGGAAGCCAGAAGTCCAAATGAGTCTTACAGGGCTCATATTAAGGTGCTGAAAGAATTTCTTTCTTCTGGCAATTACAGTTTTATAAAGTATTTTTTTCTTATCCACCATATCTTCATTTTGTGGTGCTTATGGAAAACCTCACTTGGTTGCATTTTTTTCTTCAGGGTAATGTGATTCAAGGGGGCAAGGGGCTAAGATTTACTGTACAATTTAAGAGAATTACTTTTCAGCTCATGGGTCACATTCACATGGCACTTAAACATACAGTTTAGAAAGAGATTAGCAAAGTTAAAGCATTGAAAAAAAATTTTTTTGGGGGGAGCAGAGGTAGGGAATGATGGTTCTAAGAGTATGTAATTATTTTTATGAATTCTCGTAACCTTTTAAAAAAGTAGTTATTTTTATTTAAATTAAAAATACTATATTTGATTCTTGTGCTCCTTTCATAAAATATAAACCAGTCACTTAAAATTATGTAAATTAACAAAAAAGACACCTAGATTTCATCTCCAAAATAGAGATTGGCGATATTGTTATTTTCTGTGACTAGATTAAAATTAAATAGAACTACCTAATTTTGAAATAAAAGAGACATAAGCATGATTTAAAGATAGGTTTACCTGTGCTTTTGGATGTGTCTGTTGCGAGGAATGCTGAGATTGCTGTTTCTGCTGAAGCTGAGCAAGTTGTTGCCTTTGCATTTGAACTAACTGCTGTTGATGTGTCTGAAACTGCTCTTCTGTGATACCCCCTGTTACTGACAGAAAACGTTAATTTCAGAAATAAGTATGTTTTAAAGTACTTTTTACAACGCGAGTAGAATACAACATAAAATATTCTACAATTAAGACGAAAAGCAATTAGAAACCAATATACATGATCAGCAAAGAACCCAATAAAAATGACAAATCTTTCAGCAAAAGTAGCTTATGCTAATATTCATGACCTTATGCTAAAAAGAGTTCTTATATGTAGTTTTTACTGTATAACACAGTTCTAATATAAGAATTCTACCATTGACTCAGACAGTATCTTTGAGATCACTCTTAATTCTCTATATTATGGTAACTATGTAATGAGAAACTTTGATTTATTAGTGCAAATAACAACAATGACTATATTACAGTCGTAATAAGAAAGTATGACCACCTGCAAGAATGTATATGATTCTGACTGCTGGTTTCCATCTATAACACTGAAGTGAAAATACCTTTCTCTGACTATGAATCAGAGTGGAAGACAAAGATGTTTATCTAACATAACCATAACTCATAGTTGAAACCAATAGATAAGATGACTAAAATAAGTCCTATCTATAAAAATATGGTCTAGAAATCAGAGAGGTGTCCAGAAAACTTAAATATACAATGTATCTTCAGATGTAATCAATTATGGTATAACTGTGTCAACAGTTAGTAATTTCAAATAAAAACAAGACATCTAAAACTTCTGTTAAAAGATTAGCAAAGAAAAAGTTGTAATAGGAAATGTTTTTCTTAAAGAAATGTAAACAAGTTTTCATAATTAAGTAGATCACTGATAAAATGATTTAGAGGACAAAGCTATTTCCATAGAAGTTAAGTATGTTACCAGAGTTAAAAAATATTAAATCACATCAAAATATATTTACTTCTAAAGTCATTTTACTCTATTTTTCTTTATTGCTTTCTGTCCTCCCTTCCAACTATTTCAGTCAGTCAACAAGTATTTACTATCTACTATAATGCAGAATGCTGCAATAAGAGGTAAGAATGACTACAGGGGAAAATAAATTAAGAGTCTCTACTATAAAGTCCTTGGGGAGAAAAGAAAAAGTACATATAAAAAAATACCAACTAATATGAGAGTTGACCTTTAAATGTAACTGAGCAATCTAATCAATATGACCTAAAAAAGTTTAGACAGGAGACTATACCCTTAACCTAGCTTACTTAACTACCCTAAATAAAGTGTTTTATTTAGTAGGATCACAGATGAGAAATTAAAAAAAATTTTTTGATGGTAAATTACTTATATAACAAGTTATGAACAGCATAGTCTATTTTCTATGAAAAGGGAGTTTGGCCTCAGAGATGGACAAAGCCTTTAGCTATGCCCTCATTTCTGTTTCACATTATCATTAAAATTTGTATTTGACAATGAGGGAAAAACCGTTCTCAAATAGATAGCGATTTTATTTTTAGAAGATTAAAAAATCTGGGGCTACAATAGTACTCATTCTAAAATTTTAATATTACCTGTATTTTTGAAGTACACATTAGTTATCTTACTGAATTACCAACAAAATCAAATGTCTTTCTTTGCACATGTTAAATTCACTGCAAGTGTTCTATTTTTAAATGAAAAAAAAATTTTTAATTCTAAATTTACAATCTTCAAAATCAAATGAAAATGTGAAGTATTCACGAATTTCCAGCTGTTTGAAAACCTTGGGAAAGAGATGAAAAATAGTTTATTAGATACAAAGGCAGGAAGAAAAAAATTAAACCCAAATAAATCTGTTTAAGTCCTATGTGTATAAGAAGTGTAGGAATGCAAAAGAAACAGACATGGAATCTGGTGTTAATATGGTCTACTCTCTCAGATCCAGAATTACATTTGTCCAGAGTGAAGGTTTACATTGTGGTAAAAAGGGGAGAGCCACAATGGTTAACTTTAAGTGAGGAATAAACCAAATAAGGAAAATATACTTTTAGTGGCTATTTTAAAATTGAGAGAGAAATGAGAATAAGGAGGATCTTTTCTTTTTCCAAAACCTTTGAAGTTAGACAATCATAAAATCTTACTAAGTCGCAATAAAGTGTGTATCTAAATTAGCAGAAAGAATAAATTGCACCTTTTTTAAATTAAAAAATTACTTTCGGTTGGTAGTCTATGCCTAACAAAGTGCTGCCAATTGTAGGTATTCTATTTGCTTTTCTGAACAGATGATCATTTATGCTGATAAAAATGTCTGTTTGGGGCGATATGTCTACTTATCACCATCTTGTTGAGACCATTAATCTGCTCAGGAACCCCATCTTTTCCCACTGAAAACTCATAACATCCCAACTAAGGCTCAATCCAAATTGTTTAAATTAATAGTCAGTGTTTCCTAACTTTTTAAAATTTAGGCTGACTTTGATACCAAAAATCTCATCTCTGGTTGAGAATCACTGTTATAAACTACCTAGTTCTATAATATGGATATGTTTTTAAAAAGTTACATTCATTTTTTCTCTTCCTCATTTCCTTTATTATAAACAAAATGCTAAATAACAAGCTGATGTTCCTCATTCAAAATTTTCTAGAGTATTAGTTTTATTTCAACTCTTCAGACAAAAGTAGTAATTAATAACATGACATAGAGTTAGAACATGTATAAAGCATCCTTTCTGACTTGCTTTCATTTTGTTAGGGTGAATGGAAAGTGGTAAGAAAAGTATGGTTTTGATGGTATAGACAGAGTACTGAATTATCATTCTTAAGTTTGACTTACTGGTAGGTGGAACATGGTAATTTGATTGAAAGCAACTTTTCCATTTAATTATTTTTCCTTTCAAAAATAACTGAAATACTTTATAAGTGATTTACTTCTTACACTGACTTTGAGTCATCAAGAGGCAAGCATCAAAATACATCAAGAAAAGGTCCTAGTTATAGCGTGAAGAAATCTGTTTAGGAATGAGATATAGGATTGGGGCCCAGCTTGGGGCAGGTGGCAGTGGGGTGGTAGTGGCGCAAAAGGGAAGGAGGAATGTACAGAAGAGGAACCTTAATCTGTTTCTGTTGCGTAGGGCCAACGCAAGTTATTTCCAGTAGTTGCTCTTAAGTTGCTAGCTTAAAAGTGAAAATTCATGCTGGTCATAAACCTACCCCTCTCCGTTCTAAGTCCTATCAATCAGTTTAAAAGTATCCACAAATCCGAATGTTTGGTGAAGGTGGCGATGTTTCACTATTCCAGACAGATGGGAAGTATTTCTTTCCCTAAGTAAATAGTTTTTCAAATCTCCCTGAGTAACATATTCTAATAGGTAGGTGTATGTATTACAGAATTTTCCTTTTTATGTATGTAACATACTTACACTTCTAAATATTTTGTGTATATAACCGACAGTCTGTTTTTCACTAAAGCCCCTAACCTTTCAGGCTATCTTTTTATATGTGGTCCATTATCTATCTTGGATTTATCAGTTTGCTTTATTTCTCAGATGAATCCAGGTACCTTTTCTTAGAACACTAGTCACAATCCTTGGAATGTTGATTCTTTTTTCAAAGGTCCTTGGCATCCCTTATTTCATCTTTATTCACCTTTCAGGCATGTGGTTCCTCTACATGGTTTGTTAGGTTGCCCAATTATCACCTTTCCCACCTAATGTGGTAGTATAGATTATCTATAAGTCAAAACAATGTATTATCCAGCATTTCTTCATCAACCGGGTAGAGGTCGTTATTACAAAAATTTTTAAATATGTTTTATTGAAGCAATGCAGACTATATGCGATTTTTGTTTGTTTGTAGAGTCAGAGCTGGGGCTGTACTGGGGGATGGGGGATGAGGGATGGGGAACTGGGTGGGAGAGGGAGATCCTATTTTAAACCTTCCTGGTCATAGTAAGGTAAGAGGTGAAAGGTTACATAAACCACTGCAACTATTCTGAGGACAAAATCTCTCAATCCTTGAAAGCCGGCATTACCTGTTCAGGACTATACACATCCTATAATGTGTAACTCTCACAACTAATGGCAAACTAACAAATAAACTAACAAATAAACTGCAAAACTATGGGGTTAGAGAGGGTGGAGACAGGAGGTGAGGTGAGGGTGAGGGGAATGAGGAACAAATAAGATGTGAGAACAAATAAGATGTGAGAATAAATAAAACAGACTAAAGATCCATTTAAACTTCTGACACCGAAGCTAAATAGTTACAGCTGAAATTTCAGTATTATTTCCTTTAGTAGTCAAACTAAAGTCTTTTAATTCTTGAAGTCTGAATTCATTTCTCATCCTTGGACAGGACCCTAACTTGAAAAATCCTTGTGATGACCTTGGCCAGTTGCAAAAACATAGTTCTACTTATTCTAAAACTTTTATGCTTGCAAACATTTTATAGCCATTTAAAAAAAAAGGGAAGGGAAACAGGAAAACCGAAAAATCGGGAATTTCTTTTGGAAAACTGTCCCAAATGTTGATGATTTTATAAATTGGTATTATTAAGATATTTGAAGCTGGTCAAAAAGGCTTCTGGTATCTATCTACTTAGTACACTAAGACAAGTGAGAAAATAAAAAAAATACACTAATTTGCAATCAGGCATTAGTCAAAACCAAGATTAAGCATAAATTAATCCAGCCATTCAAACCTGAACATGCAAAGGTACTTTTAGAGATGAACTACAGTTTACTGAGGTTTGGATTTAAGAACAGCATCTAAAGAGAACAGTTAAATAATATTGTACTTTCAAATGACTAAAATCTTATCATCTATTTATATAAAGAATGTAGTATTTGCCATATGCTGTAAACTCCTGAAGGTAAGGATTATTGCCTTGTAAAACTTGGCAACTTTTAAACAATATAATGCTTTGCACATAATAGATCCGAAACAATTATGTATGAAAGTAATTTTCCTTGGTGATTCACTTGCCATCAGCACAATCTATCTTTCCTTTCTGTCCAGATTCTATTCTTTGAGAACTTTTCAATTAAGAAAACATACCCTTGTTTTTTTTAATAGTTAACAAGACATGTCTTTTTGCTTTAAAACGAAGTCTTTTGTTTTAGTTCTTCTAAGACATAGAACACACATTTCAATTTGTTCTCTTTTAAGTCCTTAATGTATGATATCAAAAATAATAATTGGAATATACTTAGGATACAGGGATGACTTGAAAAACATTAACTAGGTTATTAACAATATAAAAGTAAGAAAATTCTCTGCCACTAGTCCACAAGTTCGAGTTTTTTTTTAAGAACTAAGGAACTTGTGATACAAATTAGTATTACTGTCAAATTTATCAATGCTACCATAAATTAAACCATTTATTTGCTGAATTTCCCAGCTGTGAAACAGACAATTCAGTCCTTTATAATTTGTTTAGCTCAGTGATAATCTCTGCCAGAGATCTGTGTCAGCCTTGTTACTCTTAAAGACACATGCTTTCAGGACCAAGTCAATTAATAAGCAGAAGACAAAGTGTAAAAGACACATAGCTTAAAAAAAACTAAATATGGGAGGGTTCGATCCTTTTGTATATGTCCATCAAATATAAAAAGATGTCTTTCTAAAAGTTGTACTAATATCTTTCACATTAGGAAGATAAAGAAATTTCTATCAATATTGATTGAACTGTAAGTGAATCTATTTAAAATTATCTAACCAGAACTGAGAAAACTATGTAATGAATATAACTGGTACAAATGGGTACTTAAAATTGCCACAGCTTTTTAATTATTTTCAAAAATGCTATTAAAAGGTTTGTTTTATTATGCATTTATATACTCATGCCTAATATTTTGAAACAAAAGAAATTTGTTAAAAACAACGACGACGACAACCTGTGGCCTCAATGACTAGAGGATCACACTAAGTAGAGAAGGAAAACAAAATCCTTTACTCTAGAAACAAAAAATTAAATACATATTTGAAAAATTATTAAAAAAATTAATTCTAATGTACCTTAGTTGTTGCTTAAGCCTTGAAAATTTTCAAAGGAAGAAACAGTACTATGTGGACAGTACTAAAGAAAATAGATTGGAAAAATTATATAGACCAAAAGACTTTTTCTAATGGTAGGGAAAAGGTAAAGTAAAAAAATCTTATTATCTTTGATGCTATGATTTTTTAACATTGTGACTTAAGTTCCCTGGGCAGTGCATATTATTGTGATATTTTAAAAGTGTATTTTATGCTAATGTAGTGTAATAAAATTCTAGAGCTGATTATAAAATTATTTAAGTTACATTAAGTTTTATTCTGGATCACTAGAGTATTGATGATACAATAATATGCAATAAATACATATTTTCTGGAAAAGAGGTAAATCAAATAGATCTGAAGTTTATCAAAAATGTAGAGCAGAAAGCTGCAAATATGTTGTCATGCTCAAATAGAGAAAGATCATATTAAAATCATTTTTGGGTATGATATACATTGGTGGAGAAGAAATTCATTCTATGGTAAAAATTATAAATGCCTACATTGATATGTTTTTAAACTCCCTTTTTGGCAAAAATTATTTTGACAACTTTTTGGTACAGAAATTCCAGTTCAGATAAATAATTTGAGTTGGATGAAAAAAAGATGTTAATATTCATCAACTTCCTATTATTTTTAGTTTTCTAAAAACCTTGCCATCACAAGATCATATTAGTATTTCTCCATTTCAGCTTCAAAAGCTCATTAAAGTTCACAGACTCATGAACTTTATATAACAAGATGGCATTTTCCTTACCTAAGTACGTTTAGGAGAAAATTAACCAACTAATTTGGAGAAATGATATGCCAACTTCCAGTCATTGAAAAAATCCAATTTGCCAATATAAACTTTAAACAGATAAATGTCTAGTCAAGTCTGAAAATACACAGTTCAGTAACTACAAAGACGGAACACTATTGTGACCAAATTTCAAGCTAAAATGATTTAAAATCATTTTTAAATGTTTAACATAATTTTGCATACTAAAACGCACCATCCAAGAAATAATTTAGAAATATATACGTTTTACAAAAAGAAAAGATATCAACAGTATAAGTTAAGTCACATCTAGTTTTGTTTCTGGATACCATGCATTATTCGCAATGTACACATTATGAGAATATTTATAAATTATACATACTTGCATACATATGACAGACTATCCACAGGAGGAAACAAATTAAAATTACATTTGATTAGATTCTCTGGATATTATACATTATTTACAATGTACATGCAATAGAAAATATTAAATTAATTTGAACACAATGTGTCTCAAAATGAAAGAAATTTTCTAATGTCAATTAGAGGTAAGTTATCAGAAAAAAAATTTTAACTATTCACAGGGAGCTTCTTAAAAATCATTTTTTGGAAAGAAAGCCTTCAACAGTACTCTCAAGGAGCAATGCCCACATTTAAGCAAAGTTAATACATTAAAATGAAAATTTTCTTCAACAAAAGCAGACAGTATTATACTACGATGATCTGGTTGCAGCTTATAACCACTTTGCCCATAGGGATCCCTATGCATTCTGCCTACAAATTCACCATACCTGGCACATACTTTCAAAATACAAGTCAGTAGTTTTATAGGTACGAGGACATTTTGGTTAAAATGTGAACCACAATAATGAGGTTTAGTTTCTTAGGTTGGAGAAAACACGTAGTAGGTTATGATAAAATTGCTGTCCTCACTAGGATTATGAAAATGAACCTTCAAAATTTACCTTGAGAGTTTACTGAGTAGGTAATCAAAATTAAGAAACAAAGAATATAAGGATATACATTCAACAAAGTAACAGCTTACCTGATATGCCATTCTTGCTGGTGTTCAATAAAGCTACAGATGCTGCAGAGACTCTTTTATTGTTCACAGTCTGCCCTGGTTTTCTTGAGGTACATTCTTCACTATCACTCTCCTGTACATTTAGTAGCCTTGGCTGGAAACACTGTAGTCGACATGATCTGATATTGCTTAATATTTCAGAAAGGGACAGTCTATTTTCACAATGTTTACTGGAAGCATTGGTCCGAGAGAAATTAGAAGAAAAGTCTATAGTTTGGGAAGAGCTTGAAAAACCATTCAGCATTTCAGGGTCTATCTGTTTCAGGACTGGGTCATGTTCTGTGGATATTCGGTCCATTATGACCCTGAAAAACAATATGAAACCAAGTATTATCTGAAAGAACTTAATAACATTTTCTCTATATTGTCCCTTCCAGCTTGTAAACAAAATCCAGGTCAGTATAAATAGTTTACCTTCCACCTCTGCCAATTCGCCTCCTTGCAAATCCTATACACCTTCTTGGGACTGTGAGTGTTGTAAGGCAATGCCTATATCTCAACTTATCCAAATTTGCCAATTCTGAATTTTCAAAAGAATGGTTAGCTTGGTCCAAACGAGGCTGCAAAGAAAGAAAAAAATTAAAGTGCATGGAGTAAATGTGAAATAAAGAAAAACTAAACCATAATAAAAATAAAGTAACTATAGCAATATTAGATCAAAACTTAGATATGAACTGTAAAACTGAAGTTTAAATAATATTAACCAGGTAAAATTTTATAAAACTGAATCAAAAGTTCATGCACCAAAAAAACTCAAACTGAATTTAGCTTACAAATATAAAGATAATTAGGGTGTATTATATTCTAAAAAGAAATACATCTTTATAAAATATAGCTTTTACCAAATATGTAGAAAAGTAGAGATAGTAAAGTTAGTAGTTTATAGACTTCTTATTGAGATAAATCAGAAGAAAAAGTTTCTGATCAAAAATTACACTTTATGCATACACTTCCTTTTTACTTTTAAGAATGTATATTCCGTTTCTTTGCCTTCCCATTCCCTTTATTATTCTGTTATTTTTGTGTGTGTGTCTTACTACTTTCTGGCCCCTTTTATAATAATTCCTCCTTTCTCTCATCAGCAGAAATTGTAAATAGCTCCCTACCTCTTCTACATTAAACACAAAAACACACTTTGAAAAAGTTTTAAGTGTGTATGTTTACCATAATGAATAAGACAAATGGTGTCCACAAGCCATACATGAAAACCATCCTCTAACTCTATAGTTAATACCTTATCTGAAAACCTGAGCATTTGGGAGTTAGGGACATTCCTTGATATGCTGCAATACCAAAACTTGATTTTATAGCACAAAATAATTTCTAAGTGTGTTAAAATATTATGACGATAATAACGATAAAATATTGCCATGAGGAAAGTTTAAAAATGACTCCTTTATGTTTGATACTTATTGGGTATGTATGCACAAGATGGGTTTGCCTAACAGTAAATTTCAGTAAACACTTAGCAGTCATAAAAGGTTCAATTAGAGATTCTGGGCTTACCTAACCAGTAAGACATAGTAATTTTTGTAATTGCTGAACTACAGCTATAGTTAAAGCCCAAAGTGAAACTAGATTTCTAAAATATGAGGCATCATCAATTTCCAAGTAAAGGATTCTGATATCCTTTGAAAGAATTCAGTATCTTTGAACATCGTTTACTGGTATCTGCATAGGGAATATTAAATAAAAAATGCTGATGGATTTCCCATTTTTAGATTAAGATTAAGTAATCTTGACAAGAGTTACCTATTACTTCTAATTCATAAAAACAATACAAAAATTAAGTGCTTACAGCATAATATTGGCATCCTGCTCGCCTCCTGAAAGCACAGGGACCATCAGGATCATTTTCTTCTTCAGGTTCTGATACTGGGGATGGTACCTAGAAAAAAGAGGCATGAGACATTCCATTTAAGTTGTCAAAAGTCAGTAGATAAATCTTTGTAATGGTCTAAAATTAGAATCTGATTACAAACAGTAAATCACTCTTATGTTATATACAGTAGGGCAGTAAATTCTCCAAAGCATTTAAAGACTAGCAGAAATTTTCTATGGTGAAAATGATTATTTTTAATGGATTAGTTCTTGCAGGTAAATTCACATGGTATTGTTTAATTGCTTCTAAACTTGTCAACTGCTATAAACTTAAAAAGAATCACTATAGTTTTTTATAGATCCCACTTATATTTAGTAAATAATGTATGTAGCCATAAATACTTCATTATGACAGTTTTCACCTATAGGTAGGTGTGTTTTTATCCATCTCTTGGTAATAAAAGCAAAAACTAGGAAGTAAAAACGGGCATATAAATAGTCCCCTCAAAAGCCATAAAGGCCATACATTTTACTCAAAAGGGTGTCCCTTATTTCCCACTTATTTTTTAAAAATTACTTTTTAAACTTAGCAAATCAGAAGCAGAAAACTAGAAGAAGAAAGAAGAGTTGCTAAAGGTAAGCAGACTGACTGCAGAGAGAAGTGATAAGCCCACAATTTGACAGCATTAAAAAAAATAAAGACCTTCAAAAAGCTGTCACATATTAAAAATCATTCTGCCTGGGACCGTGTGGTATTAGGCCAAATCCCTAGATAATCTAAGTAAACCCCTAGGGTGGCAATGATACATTATAGAATACATTATAAATGCCATCCAAAACAGATTAAATGATATACAAATATACTCCAATATGGCAAGGAAATAATATGGTTTATATAAATTTCTACCCATTATGGCTAAAATTAAAAAAAAAAAAAAGTTTTGGTACTTAAGTTTCAGTTGTCTCGCAATTTCACTTTGGAGTACATCTCTTTCTGACAACGCTGGCTCATACATATTTACTGGGAAATTTTTGAACCTCACAAATCCCTCTCTTCCTATTTTGACAGGAAAAATGTTTTCTCCACATTATTTCCAAATTGTGGTAATTACCACAGAGCAGGGTCATCCAGGGGAGAAAGGCATTTGTTTGAGGTTCCATTATACCTCCACCAGCTCTATGGGGGAGACACAGAAACAGTAAGCTAGGGCTGATTCTTCTTCCTGGGGAACCATGCTCCAAACCTGAAACTTGAAAGGAAATCCCAAATGTGACTTTTACACTTTGGTTCCTTTGCAAATCATCTACCTCTTCTAAAACGCACACAGGAAGTGTTGCAAAGTCTTAAAAATTCTTTGCATAATGTATACCAACTCTTCCTCCCAACCACCATTCCTTAGGAGTGGATTTCAGGATTTAGTCTGAGTCATAGGAAGAGAGAGCCATTTTAGGAGAATCAAAGCATGATTGAGAAGAGAGAAAGCTTTTAGTTCTGCTATGCTGCGAAATCAGTTGGGTCAGTCTGGTTAAAATTTTTGTTCTCTTAAGGCTCTCCTTTTCCTTGTTTATTGGACAAAGAAGCAGTATACAATTATTTTAATGATTTTTTTTCATCAATAAATTCCTGATTTTGTGAGACTACATTCTAAACAGCTGCCTCACTGAATGAAGTCTAACTATAGGCAAACACTTAACTCTTAAGCAACATGAGGATACCATTATTAAAAATGAATGAGGGTTGTAAAAGACCTAGTACAAGGAATCAGAAGAACCATAAGTTTCAAAATGTAATTTTCATATGGGGATGAGGGCTGTAGACTACATGAATGAACGTAAGAATTTAGAACAGAAATGAAGATCCCTTAATGCATGAGGAATATATGACTAGTATATTGAGTATGCCCTACTATCAGGATGGATGGACTGATGCTAGCAAGCAGGAAAAAGTTTCTAGGAGTCAGAGTATCACATGGCATCATTCTTAAAGGCCTGGGAATGTACAGCAAAATATCATAGGCTCTCATTAGTACCACCAATATAAGGCTATCATTCACACACACACACACACACACACACACACACACACACACACACACACATTTAAATAACATGCTATGTTCTGACTTAAAATTCTTTAATAATTTTCCAATATATATAATGTAGACAGAGGCCATCTGCCACCTGGCTACTACTCCAGGTATCATTCTGTTCACCCTTTCTTCCCTTTGTTTTTTATGCTCCAGCAATGTCAAATTGCTAGCAGTTGTCTTTAACATGCTGTTTTCTCTGCTTAGAGCCCTTTCCTTTCTCTCTGGAAAACTACTACTTGTTAGGACATTATTTCCCTCATTCCTTCAAAATGGTCATTTAATTAAAGTTCCATGGCTATTCAAAGCCCTGCTGGCATGTAACTGGGTGATCCTCTGACAAAAGTAATGAATTATTTCATTACGTGCTTTTCAAGAGCATACTAAATTAAACACATCTTTGTGCATTTGTAAAAATTAATATGAATGCTAAAATAGTATCTAGGATAGAAAACCTACATTAGTGACAAAAGAATAAAAAAAATACAATCTAGTCAAAGAACACATTTTATACAAACTCTAGATTTTAAATAGTTATAACAATAGAGTGTTTTATAAACAGTCTTGCTTCCAAACATATTTATGATGTTGGTTTCTTAAAAATTTTTCTTTCAAAGAAGGTCAGAATGTTAAAATATGATAAAAGCGTGTCTGTTACAGTATTCTCTTTACATTTCCTATACCATAAAGAAAAGTGAAAAAAAAAGAATATTGCTATACCAGGTGCTAAATATTATTTTTTAAAAAACTGATCCTTTAACATATAAAATTAAGGTCTTATTTTAAAAATATCACTTATGAAAGCAAAATTAAGATTTTAATTGAGAACATTTTGATATAAAACTGCTGCAATATAAACCAAAGAATTATCTTCATAAGTTAAAACTTGAACCAATTCTTCTAAATCTTCTTTATAATCAAATAGTTATTGCCAAACAAATTAGCAAAATTAACTTTAAAAGTTGTTAAATATGCTAGTGGAATATGATGAAAGGGAATTATTATTGTTAGTGAATATTTACAAATATATATTTAATATCTTAAAATATTGATAATCTTTGGTTCAGTAATTCCATTCCTAATAATCTATTTTAAATACAGAGGAAAGACAGGAATGCTCATTTTTATAAAGGGGAAAACTGAAAACCACCTAAATGTTCCATAATGAAATAAAGTCTATCCTACTGATGATGGGAAATAACAAAACATAAATACTATTTCAGTGGTGATATACATAATGTGGAAGATGTTTATGCTATACCATTAGGTGAAGAAAGCAAGAATCAAAACTCTCAGATGTGAATTATGTTTTAAAGTATAGCAATAAAAGACTAGAAGAAAATGTCTTTAAAACAGTTTTAAAACAAGCACCTGTGGAAATTCATCTTCATCTGAGCTGTGAAAGTCATATTGCTTAATGTCACTCTTATTGATCACAGGCACTGTCTCAGGAGTGGGTTGCTGAGATGTTATCAAAGCCTCTGCTTTAGGCTTCTTTGGGTACTTCTTCTTTTGACGAACCACATCAGAAGCCTCTTCTTTCAAAGACAAATGATGAGGGTGCTGTTTACATGACGATTTTTCCCCCAAAGGAAAAAATGAAAATCATTTTAGAAATCATGAAAAAACTATACTGCTCTTTGAAAAACATACATTTTTACCCAGGAGATGATTTTATTTACTGTTTTTAACACACAAAAGTTATGTGATCATAAACTGAAAAGTTTTGCTTTTTGTAAGTTATGATAAAAAATAATTATGGTACTTAGATTTGCTTTTTATATTGTTATTAATACTTAAACTAAAATATTAGTGATTTTTAAAAATTATTATTACACAATCCAGCATTTAAAAAGTATTTAATTTGATTTTAATTTTATTTACATTCACTGTACTAATGATGAAAATAACTTTATTTTAAAGTAACAAATTAGATTATTAATTCACTAATTCATTTCTTTGCTTATTTCCAATTTTAAGTCAATTTTTTAAGAAAATAAGCTTATTAACTAGAAAAAAAACTTCACTTATTAGGAATGTATAATTACTACCTCAATTAAACAATAATCAAACTGTTCTCAAGTAACCCAGAGTTCTGTATTGGTACTTCAGAGGCCATCTGGCAGAGACTGGCCCTGCCTCTCTTCAACAGAGCAGCTCTGTTTCTGTTTTTACATACTGCTATTCCTTTTACTAAAAAAGGACCTACCACTTTAAAAAGTTTGAAAATGATTCTTCTAAGCACCAAAGTACAAACAGTATGAAAGTTATACATTTCTCTATGTAGCCTAGATTTCTGTTGAAACTACTTTAGAGTCAAAAATGATACACACAATGAAAATGCCGCTTAAATGACAAATTACTTAGTGAGATATAAACTGTTCATACAATGGATATAGCTACAACACCAAAAAGAAAATCTCAACTTCTTGGAAACTACTTATATCTTAAGTGGGATGTGTGAGAAAGTAAATATAGTTAACTATGTGAAAGATGGTAGAGCAATGATGAATGCAACCATTATCTCTAAAATTAGTATTTAAAAGGCTGAGTGTTTCTTTATTTTTAGAGATGCTCTCAAGTAAGAATCAATATATGATAAAGGCTGATTCTGTCAATAATTTTGGGTTGAGATTTTCATATTCTATGCCTACTAATCACAAACCTAGGAAAAGCACTGATTTATATAAAATGGATTTAAAAAAATAACAAGAAAAATAACATTTATCGCATTGATAACATTTGGCTATTGAGGCAAGTGTGATTTAAAGGGAATCAGGTAGGTGGGCTAAATGCCTGTGATTAATAAGAAAGCACTTTGGTGTTTGATCTGATATGAGTTGAATAAAGGAGGAGTCTTCCTGCTCCACCTTCTTCCTTGACTTTTAAGAATGAACCCACAAAAAATGAGGATTGTGTACATGTTTAAAAGATGAATTTTCCACAAACATCCTTAGTCTCTTTTTAAATCTTGCTACACAGTAAAGCTCTATGTCTAATGTTTCAGTCAATACCTGTTTCTTATTTAAATCTAGGCTCCTAAAATTACTTACTAATTTTTATATATCTGTTGAATACTTCAATTAATGTACCAAGTGAATACTGAATAGATATAACTGAATAATTAATGTGCCAAGTGAATATTGAATAAATATAATTCTTTAATCTAAGAGATTGAATTGATCACTAAGTCTGATTCTTTATTAGAAGAAATTGTAAACTAGATGTTAGAGGACTTTTTCAAATCATTCAAGGTAGATAGCAAGTGATGAATGCTGGTTTTGGCAATGATTATGACAACAAAAATAACTTCCAACAGTTTCAATGAAGAAAGTTTTAATTTTAGTTTCTGATGCCTGCCAGAACCATGTAGGATTTGCTGAAGCTAGTGATAATAACTAAACTTTACACCCTTATTCTCTAGGGAAGAAGATCGCATAGTGGAAAGCACGTGGTCTTTGGTGTTAGACCTGGACCCAAACCTTGAATCTGCCACTTATTGGTTATTTGATCTAGAAGTCATACAGAAGTAAAATCGATCTCAAAGGATTGTTATAAGGATTAATAAGTCATATGTATATAAAATTCCTAGCAAAGTGCTTGGAAGATAGTAAGAACTAAATACATGTTCATTACTTTCTTCTTTAACCAAACTATATATACTATGATAACTACAGAAACCAATAACTGTGTGATCAATATTACCATACATGCTTCCTGAGGATATTCACCTTAGTTTTACATTCTTGGACTTTGTGATGATTTCCATTATGAAGAGTTGCTGGAGTGGCATATAACTCTTTTTCAGATCTACTGATTTTCACTTCATTAAGGATTTCACCACCATAGTCTCCCAAATGATATCTTGAAAAGGTAACAAAACATAAAAAAAAGTTGCATTGTATAAAAACAAAGAAAAACCTATGATACTTTAATTAACTGGAACATAACTAATCAAAAAAGGCCATCGATTAATCAGATTATTCCTAAGAAAGAAAATTTACAGAAATAAAGAAGCTCAAATTTGAGATTTAGAAAGCAAAACAAACCCCAAACCCTGAATCCCCAAAACTCTAAGACACACAGAAGACTAATTTCTCATATATGCTATATTTTGAAGCACTGGGATATGATGTTTAAAATGCTTTCCTCAGGAATCACATAAAATTCTGTTAAGTTTAGTATCATCTAATTATGCAAAAAAAAAAAAAAGACTATTATATAGAGAAGTTTCAAAATGCACTGAAACAAAAAATATTTTCTACCCAGAAAATAAAATCAATTAAACATTCATTTCCCTCAAATTTTATTTAATAGAAACTTTAATAGAGATATGGACAAAATGATCTTTAGGTTCTTTTCTAACCAGAATTCAATGATTCCGAAAAAAAAAAAAAAATTAAGTGTATCAGAGGATCTATACTATACAACAAAAATATCCCCCAAATTTGCACTCCAAATTATAACAATCTGATTAAAAAAAAAAAAAGTAACCACCATTCTTCAAAAAAAAGTAAATTTTGTTAGAGAATTTCAATTGTTTTATGGTTAGTAAAAACAAAAAGAAACAAAAAAAAAAAAACTTTCATTTGGTATATATTTTGCCCATCATTTGGCTAAAGCTTCCATTAGTATATAGTAGTAATGTTACCTTTTTTCCACAACTTCTAAGGTTAAGTGCAATAATTCTCGTTTTGTTTTCTCTCTTCTCTTAATCATTTCCAAAATTGTTATGGCTCTACTAAACTCTCGTCTCAGTTTCAACATCTTTTCATAAGAGGCTTCATCATTCTTACGATTCTATTGAAAATAATGAAAATTTAGGAAGAATGACAATCCAATTATCTACATTTCCAGCTTTAATAAAATCATACCTGAATTCATTCTATAAAAGAAAAATGTTAAACAACATTAACCGTAAAAACGTTTAAAAAATCATGCAAACAGCAACTACATTAAAAAACTAACCATGAAAACATTAAGTATAAGCAATTATCTCTTAAATAAATATTCAGAAAAAGATGTTGCCAGCTACTGGAGAGATGAAATGATATAGAAAGAATAATACCAATGTAAATACATTTTTTAAAGTCTGTCTGAAATGAAATCTAGTGTATAAGAAAATGTAGTCCATTCATATTGTAGCAAGGTATTTTCCAATGACAGAGAGAAACAGTTCTGTCAAGTTAAGGTTACCTAAAAATAGCTAAAACGTATCTCTGCCCATTCATCCAGCTCGGTGACTGGGGGCTGGAAGGTTCAATATACTACAATGTAAACATTCACAATGATAAAAGAAGCTTCACTTCAGAATCTCAGATATAAAACTGAATGTGAGGTATAAGCATCTCAAGAAATGGGATTATCATGCTTCAAGAATGCAGAGTAGAAAAGATATTTAATGGAAATTCTGAATTTCCGTGTATTGTTAAGAAGTTCTTAGAGTGTAGGAGGTATTTGAAGAAACTTAGAGAGTCCTGTTTAATAACTGCAGAAGGTTCGGTTGCACTTAGCACCATCTATTTATTTATCAAAGTTACTGTTAATATAAAATATTTTGTTCAAATAGCCAAAGAATACACTTACTTTACACTAGGTATGAAACTATTTATTTAAAAATAAGCCATTACTACTACTCATGCTACATGTTGACCATGAACTGCACTTAAGCAATCTTTCCATCCTTGAGTTAATAATGCAGTATTTCAAAGAAACTGAAGAAAGCCAGATTTCATATTAGAAGATTATATAAGAGAAAATGAAACTTAAGAAAGATTCAAAGTTTTACTTTTTTTCTTTGTGTATTTGAAAATTAATCATCACCTATAAAATATTATCCAAACTAAGCCCAATTAAGGTATTACATACCAAATATTAAGAAATGCTATGCTACTAAGTCATCTTTCTATCTCATCAAAAGGAAATTAATCTTTTTTCCTCTGTTCTGTACTATGTGACAAAAGGCAAAATCTAAAGCACAATTTTAAGCAATTTTGGGGGGTAAACGGGCAGCAATAACACCTTACAACTGAAAAAAAATTAACATTACCAATAGCGAATATTAAAGTGTCCACTCTGTGCAGGGTATTGCACATGTCCCCTATCCTCAAAAGGTTTAAAGTGTAATGAGAATGAGAGGAAGACAGAGTCAAAAGATGAATGAAAATACAAGGCTATACGCCAGCTAAACAATTTCAAAAGTGCACCAAAACCTTTTAAGATTGCCTCCCTCTTCACTATGTGTTCCTCTTGGACTATGTGCTTTTCTGCCCTGTCTTAATTCATTTCCTGCTCTCTTTAGGCCCAAATAATCACCCTTCCTAATTTTTCCTTTCCCAAGTCCTGTCCTTTCAATTTTATTTACTTTTTGAAATAATTTCAGATTAACAAAAAAAGTTATAGATGGTATTTAGAGGTGAGGCCTTTGGGAGGTGATTAGGTCATGAGTGTGGAGTCCTCAGGAATGGATTAGTGCTCTTATAAATGAGACTGCAGAGAGCTCTCTTGCTCCTTCCGCCATGTGAGGCAATAGCAAGATGACCATCATGAACCAGGATGCAGGCCCTCACCAGATGCAGAATCTGTTGGTACCTGGATCTTGGGCTTCTCACCCTCCAGAACTGTGAGAAATTAATGTTTGTTGTTTAAGCCACCTTGCCTACAGTATTTTTGTTATAGCAGCCCAAATGGACTAAAACACATGTACATGTCATGTATATAAACACACAATAAATCATTAATGGTAGTACTGTAAAGATTTTTTGAGAAAAATTGAAAATATAATGCCCCTTTATACACACTTTCATGTGTATTTTCTAAAATCAATGATGCTCTCTTAGGTGACCATAGTACAATTATTGAAATCTGAAAATTAACACTGATAGAATTCTATTATCTAATATAGAGACTTAATTCATATTTCACTTGTCTCATTAACATCTGTTATAGCAACAAATATAATTGTTACATATATTTTATATATTATTGCATTTTGTCATGTCCCTTTAATCTCCTATAATTTGGAATAGTTCCTCTGTCTTTCTATGGTGTTTATGACCTTGATATTTTTGAAGAGTAGAGGCTATTTATTTTTATAAAATGTTCTTCAGTTTGGGTTTCTTTTGATGTTTTTCCATAATTAAATTCGGTTTATACATATTTTAGTAGGACTATCAAAGAAGTAATATTACACCCTTCTCTCATCATCTCAGGAGTTAAATGATATCTATTAGTCTCATTACTGCTGATATTAACTTTGATCACCTGAGTAAGACGATAACAGGTTTCTCTAGTCAAATTACTATTTTTCTTTTTTAAATTAAAAATTATGCTGTGGGACTATGTATCATATTTTTCACCAAATTTCCCCCTACTAGTTTAGTATCCACTGATTCTAACTTTTGCCTGAAACTATTATTATTACTATGGTAATTGCCAAATGGTGGTTTTCAAAAATCTGCTCACATTTATAAGTTGGAAATCTACTATAAGGAAAAGCGTACCTTTCTCTTATCTATTTGTTTAACAATCATCCATTCATTCATCTGTTCATCCATCCATTTGTATTACTATAGACTAATGGGTTATTTATACTCTATGGGTTATCCGTTACTCTATTATTCCAACACTCAAACTTTCCCATATCTGATCAGTAGAGTCCCCCTTCAAGTTGGCTCCTGAGGCTTTCTGACATGGCTCTACTATTCCTCAGTCTTCAATCATATTCTTATATTCTGGCATAGCAGAATGTTCCAAGTTTATCTTTATATTTTCCCAGCCCCATTTCTGGAATCAACCATTCTTCTAAAGACCTATGATTCCTTTCAATGGAAAATGGTATTTAAAATCAAAATCTCCATGGTAAATATGCCCATTACTATGGCATGTCATTACTTCTAGACTCTCTCAGTGAACAGAGCTAGGAAATATGTCTGTAATATATGTGTGTACATATACATGCACAGGTCCCTATCTAATTCTAGCTATATTAATATTAAAATCCATGAGTTCATACTGATATCTTTTCTATGCTTTTAACATGGCCTTACTCCCTGTATTCAAATCCACTTACTCCCTTTACCCTTCCTCACAATTCTCTGCTTGGGGCCAATTCCTTTCTATCTCTTCTAGTTACATATAGTTCTGACCTAGTCTCTAGTGAGATGGTTCTCAAACTACTGTACTTTAGCATTAACTGTAGATCTTTTATAACCAAAGATGATTCACTGATGATTGTTATGTGCAGCCAGACTGAGAACCACTACCTTGAGAGTTTCCTCTTCTAACTTGCTACTTCTGGGAAGAGAGAAGGCACAGAGGGAAGAGAGAAGGCACAGAGACTAACAATTGTATCTGTAAGGGCTAAACATATTAAACACATATGCTGATTCAAGACTTCCCAATCAGTACATTCAGACATGCTGGTGCCTAAAGACTATCTCATTTAAGAATATCCTAAAGTACTTAAGCCTTCCCAAATTAAGCATTAGTTTAGTAAATTAAAGTTAAATTCTAGACTAACAAGCAAATATTTTAGAGAGGAATAAAAAGACTACTGGAAAAGAAAATGTTCCATTCTGCAGAGAAAGATGAAAATAACAACTAAGAGAAAGGGCAGGAATCAGAATGTCAGGAAAAAGCTGGACCAGTTATTACTCAATGATGAAGCACCAAAACTCAGGAACTAGCACTTCTCAATATGCATTGGTTGGAAAATAGTGATTTAACCTATTTAAGAATAAAACACATTTGAAATTCAGAATATTGTTTATATGTCAAAAAATACAGCAAATTTAAGTACTTCATACTCATTCACTAAAAGTTGACCAATGATCTTTCAGAAGACATTGCTACAAGTCTGTCTTTTGCAATATATCTGACTCAATTACAATTCTTTTAAAAAGCAATTGGTAGTTCAGATTTTTCAACGGTTCAAATAAACTTTCCCTCATATCTAATAGTCCATATTTATAAAGTTTAACTGTATTTACAAATTTATCTTATTTTAGCCTTTTCTAAGACAGGCTCTAAATCTTCATAAAATATCTCAGATTTCATAGCTAAGAACTAAAATGCCAAATTGAAAACTTAGCTTGTGTTAGGGAATGTCATCTACATTTGGGAAATCTAAGAAAGAGTTATATAAACTCTGGTTGTTAATCGGTAGGAGAGTTTCTCCTAAAATACACTATCCTTAGCAGTTGTTATTTTTCCCAGCTGTTATATTAACAGCTGACAAGGACAAGCTTTCAATATTAGGAGAAACTGGAATCCACTTATAATTCCTCATGGTTTTTTCATGTATGTTCCCAATATTTTGCAATGTTAGAGAATGTGTTACCATGTACGGTGTTTACTGTTGATGAAAAATGAAAGGCAGTGAATACCCCCCTGAAATAATTCTTTTCTCTATACCATATCATTCCACAGCATGAGACCCTATTTCTTTTACTTAAAATTCTGGCTCATGCTGCTTCTGAAAGCCAGATGGGAACAAATTCATCAATTTCAAATCTGACACAACTGACAACTCAGAAAAGGAGAAAAAGATTCCACTTTTGACTGCTGGCAGAGCAGGCTTGAAAATGAACCTTTCCCTACTTCCCACGAACCCATAGAAGCTAGAGGCAGTAAAGTTCATTTTTACTTGCAAGGATTAGAATATGATTTCAAAGGAATTGTAAGCTCTTAAGCTTCCCAAACAGAGAGTATATATAGAATGTTTACTGAAGAAATCAAAACTTCCAAGGTACATAAAGACATATGATTCCTCATATCGCTTCAACTGCAAGTCTAAAATGGTATGATCAGTAGATTTATAAAAGGCATGGGATTAGATAATATTGTACACTACTGGCCAATAGAAGCTACTCCAGGGTAGGTTTCTAACCCAAGTTCAACAATGTCATCAGCTCCCCTTTATGTTCAAAGTAGTTGAAATTATTGGAGTTATTAGCAGAAAAAAATACAGGTCTTAAATACTATTAAGGTACATTCAATTAAATCTAATTTGCACACTACCTTTCGAGTTTGCATTTTCTCTGTTCTCCTCCGAAAGGCAACATAAGGGTCATTGTTTGTAGAACCATCTCTTTTCTCTTGTTTTATCTGAGGAATGAGGGATGGCCCCCTGCAGTTTTTACGTTTTCTCACCCAGTAGTCATACACTGCTTTAATTAGGTAATCATCTTCGTTTAGCAGCAGTTTTGCTTCTTGAAGTGTTACGAGCTAAATGAAAAATACAACATGCCATCAACTACAAGGTTTGATAAAGAAAAGCCCAAGTTAGACTGTACCTATAAGAAAAAATGTGATCATTCTAATAATTATGAGCAGATATCATGGCAGAAAACAAAATCCAATTTAACAAAAGCAGTTTATCTAAATATTTATATTTTTCCCTGAGAGGTACTGATTACCACCACTTAAAACATTTCAGAAGCCTGGATGAATGACAGTTGGGGAGATTATGACAGATTTATGCCTCAGGTAAGTCTTAGACTAAAAGACATCTGGGATCCTTCAAAATTCTGATATTCTCTAAATCTACACATTTGAGGATCTACTAGTTTCCAACAGTTTCCTAGCTTCTTTCTGTGTTTTTGTTTAACTAGATGTTTCTTTTTGATTTCCCTCCAGAATAAGAGTTAAATCAGCTCTAATATACTGTGATGAAACATGTCTCTTTTGAAATTGTAAAAGGACCAACTGAGCATGTTTCCAGGTCAACATTATGAAATTTTGAATTTCTTGTGCTAATTACATGTAAATGCAATTCTTCTATCCATTCTGGTTATCCTTGTTCTCAATACTCATTCTACTAATAACACTGTCACATCTGGGACAGTGGCCCGAGGATGGGTGTCTTTAGGAGCTCTGACATTGGTGTCTCAGGGATATACTTCTTTATCAATGTAGCCAGTATAATGCTGACATATTTCAAACTAAGGTTTGTAAAAATTTGTTTGGTCACATCTGTTGCCTTGCTCCTTATGAAGATCAGGCCAATCAACTTAACCAGGATGGATTAGGGGCTATACATATCCATTTACAGTGAACTTTGGGAAAAGTCATGGAGTTTTAGGGCTGGAAAGCCCTACTGAAGTGATGCTATCTCAATCTTCACTTTTATCATTTTAGAGATGAAGATTCATTTCAAAACAGGCTGAGATATTTCCTAAGAAATATTCCCTAGAACTTGGAAATAAAGGGAAATTTTTTTCTCAAATTATAAAATCAACATATCAATTGATCTGTAGGTTGTATGAAGTCATCTGAAGAAGGCATGACTCACCAAATAAATTGCTGATATGATCTGACTTGAATAAATGCAATGATCATTTGGACTTTGAATCCAATGATGGTGATTACTAGGGCTAATTAGTTGGTTTCTTAAATAATTTGCCTGCCAAGATAGTTTGACCACCAGAAGAGAATACACTGACAATGTCAAACTCAAGTATTTCAGTCCATGTAACAATTACATTTAGTGCATTAAAATTACAATTGGCTATTCTTCCGTTTATTCAATATCTCAATGGAGTCAGCTTAACTGCATCTGCGAGGCTGAGTAACTTGGTCTTTAAAGTGGAGGGCCAGAGCCTGGAACATGAGATCGAATCAAAAGAATCAATAATTCCAAAGAATTTTAAATGAACAGTTTCCTATCACTAGTTGAAGTTCTCTGGAATAATGAGTGATGTATACTCCCAAAGTTTATAAAGACAGAGACAGAATAAGAATCGAGCTTTCTGGATCCAATAAAATTATTCTACCTCATGCTGACAGCATCAAGCAGCTCTCATGTGCTCTGGGGACTAAGAGAAACAATGCTGTGTGATGTGCTACATACGCTTTAGCTGTTTGGCCATTCTGTTTCTGAGAAAATTTTGTAACCTTCAGTAACTAAATCAACAACTTAATCTAACCTTAGAGTGGGGGATAACAGTCTCTCTTCATCAACCAGCAGAGCAGCAGAGAATCTTATATAACAATACTATCAAAATAACATTGCTTCCTATCCTGTAGGAGGTGTTAGGGGATTAAAATACTGCCTTAGAGTTTCTTCTCTGGTGCTTCTTGCTCCTGTTAGAAATGTCTTTCTGCCTAGTTGGTAAGTACCATCTTTGTATCTCAGGTAGTAAAGATCAATACATAGTTTACAGTTAAACATCCTTTCTTTCCAGTGTTAATTGTATTTTCTGGGCTGACTGCTACTTTTATGTTGTTATACAGCAAATTTTTATTCTGTGGAATAATTATGGTTTTAATCCTTCTGTAAAAATTATCTATAGCTATTCTAAGGCAACGAGTAAAACTGTATTACTGTTATCATGGTGACAGCATTAATTTGAGTAGGCAATAACTATTTGCAGATAACGTAGTTTCAAATTATGTCACATGATTAAAAATCCACAGTATCAGAATTCTGTTACTTTTATACCCTAAGAGAAAAATTCTGCTATTTAACACATTGTCTATAAGAAAGTAATAGAAATTAGTATTTAACTGGCAAAGAGTCTGGTAAATTTACTTTCTCAAGACAGCTCTTGATTTACTTACTTCAGCATCTTGAAGATGAGATAAAAATTATTCTACCATATGGATTTTTCTTTTAAACTGCTACTAGCTCCATGAGGACAAAGACCATTCAGTTTGTTTATACATAAAACTCATGATCTAGCAATTACAACACATTTTTATATATAAATGAATAAATTACATGTGAAAATTAATGTTTTTATATAGTCAATTAAGCGATAAGTGGTTAATAATTATAACCCCATTATTATAGGTTGTGAAGAAGATAAGGAAAAAAACTTAAAGATAAATCTACTACCTAAAGAAACTTATGGTATAACGAAAAAGGTAAAGTAAGACAAATACAAATTAAACAATAAGATAACAATGTAAAAACTCTGAAACTAAGTATTAATTAGTTCAGTAAGATACAGGGCAGGTACAAAAATGCCATCTGGGAGTGCCTGCGTTGGTAGCTTAAGGAATAAGACTTCAGAGGACAGATACTGAAGAAAATAGCAACAAATAAGATGTAGAGAAGCAATGGAAGAGAGAATGAACAAAGGAGACAAAAATCAAGAAATGAGGTCAATATCACCCAATACTGCAGGGATATTACGTAGAATACAAGATGAAAAGAGGCTCTTGAGTGACAATCATGATGCCAGTTTAGTGCAATTTCAGTAAACTGAAAAGACTGTGGTGGTTAATCTTTTGAAAACTTAACTGTGGGGAAAAAAAAAGAGAAACATAGAGTGGTAGTATATTAAGAAAGACAGAGTCAAATATGGGGACCCTTACCAGATTTTTTGGCAAAGAGAGGATTGAAGAAATGAGAAAAGAGATAATTGAAGATGAAACAGTCAAGGAATATACAGGTACACAAGGAAGAGTCAGCATTAGAAACTTGGGGACTAAAGAAAAGGATAAAAACACACGACTGAGTTTTGGGAGTCATGGGAGATAAGGAATACAGTAAAGGATCACCTGGAGTTAAGAGTAAGTCAAGTTTTGGAAAGGTTAAACTTGAAAGGTCTGTGGAACATTTAGGTGGAGATACCAACAGGCAGCACGAAAAACGAAAAATGAAAATCCTGGAGCTTGAGAAAGAGGTCAAGGCTAAAGGTATTGTTACACCCACAAAAATGGTTGCTGAGGTGATATTACCCCAAAATACAAAGGATGAGAATACCAAGAAGAGAATTTCAGGAAACCCTGATGTTTGCAGGGGTTGAATGGAAAAGGAGATAGCAAAATAAAGTTAGAAGAAATGGTCATGGAAAATAAGAAAACCCAGAAGGGAATGAATTGGATTCTAAAGACCAAAGGTGACTTTGGGTGGTGAACACACAATGCAATAAATATACAGATGATGTATTATAGAATCGTACACTTAAAACCTATATAATTACATTAACCAATGCCATCCCCAATAAATTAAATTTTAAAAAACGGAGAGAACAAATAAAAAAAGATGGGGACTGAAAATAATCAAATCATTTAGCAATAGGAGTTTCCAATAATGACTTCATTGGAGTAGTCTCCCCAGAATGATGGCAGCAGAAGCTTTGCCTCAGTCTTTTATATTTTTTTCTACCAACCTAATAATTACTGGTGTAACCACAAACTTTATTCCTTGCTCTTGTATCTGGTACTATGCTATACCCCAATAAAGAAAAATAAAGAAATCCATGAATCCACAGATCAGAAACTTGGAATAAGGACAGTCTTTTGGTATCTTTAATCCTTTATTCTAATAACAGGACTATTATTTTGTTTCTATGACAAAACCTCCACCTTCATCTCCACTGCTGAAAGAAAGTGATATCAAGCTCTGAGTCTAGCCGGTTGCTTTAGGGAATAGAAGTTAATGTTACCAAGCAAAGAGAAGTAAAATAAGATATTACCATTTATATGGGGATAGTTAATTGCACTGTTTACATACTTTTTTTGTTTATCCTGCCCTCACTTATATAATAAGCTCCACAAGGGCGGAACTTCTATCACCTTTCCTATTCACCTGAGCACTAAATAAAATATACTGATTGTATGAAAGCAAATTACAGAGAAGTGAAGGCTTCTGATGATATAATTTTAGCCACTGTAATTTCTGAGCAATCCTGAGAAACAGTAGAAATATCAGTAGATAGATCAAACCTGGTATTGCTAGAAAAATTTGCATATAAGGAAAAATTGAAGCAATATCTGATGCCAGTGATCAAAATCCTAGAAAAACTGCGAGTACTAATAACTATAATGAATATCAACGTGATAAGTAAAACAAATTTCCAATTAAAAGAACAAATAAGATAGTCTCTCAAAAACCCAATTAAGTTGAATTTTACAAAATTCAGTTTTCAAAGTACTTCTTTGGACAGTATGCTAGATAGTACTTTCCATCAAAATGTGGGGAAAAGACTGGTAGAAAGGCTAAATATGCAGCAAAGTCACTTTATAATGGAAAAGTTTTTGGACATATTCTGAATAGCTGGTAATGCCTCAGGGATTCAACGAATTTAAGTAGGGAGTTGAGAGAAGATAAATTTGTATGGGTAAACTAGTGAAAAGTTCGAACAGTCTATTGTAAAAGTTCATATCTGCAACTTCTTACCTCATTAATAACAATTAATATATTAATATACCACACAGGTACACCAACAATTATTTTTAAAAAGTTTATTGTTAAAATTTAATTACAATATCAACACATGCTCATAATGTGGAAAACATAGAAAAACAAAGAACATAAAAATCATCAATAATTTCATCACTTAAATATAACTATCGTTGGCATTTTGTTGAGGACTTTCTTGTTCTTTTATTCTATGCACAAATATAAATGTAAATGCTTTAAACAAACCTCAGAATTTTTCATTTAAACAATTCTATACCCTGTTTTTGAAATTTAACATAATAAAATGAGCAATTTCCTGTGGCATTAGATATCATTCAAAATAATGACACTGAATGGCTGTATGATATTCCATTAGAGACAACTTATAAGTTCTTCTGAACATCATGTTCAAAAAATCTTTGATATTTTCATTATTTTTTTTGAACATGATTCCTAGAGGTAGAATTACTAAATTTAAAGGGTATAAACATTTTAAGGTTCTTGACATATGCTGCCTAATTGCTTTCCAGAAAGACTGTACCATTTTAAATTATACCATATATAAAGAATATTCTTTATAACTTTGTGAATAATTTTCTTTCACTTAAAAATTTAAATTTACAAATAAGTAAAACTAAAATACATTTAAAATGATAATAAGAGTATCTTAATATAAGCCTGAGCAACTGAGCAAGATTTGGTATGAGATGTCTGCCTTAGAGACCCAATCAAGCAAATTTATTTTTACTGAAGCATCAAAAAGAAAGCCCTATGAAAAGGATCAAGATATTATAATATTTAACTAGTATTATTTTAACATCCAAAAGAGAAACATGTCAGAACAGTTATTTTTCATATTTTTATTCAAAGAAATTATGCTTAAGCATTTCGCTCAAGGAATACTACTGACATTCTAGGATGTCAGAAAAGAAATTCAAAAGACAGTAAAATGCAATATATTCAAGTCTAAAGAAAATATAAAACAAAGCTGCTAACCGGATTAACTTTAAGACAAGAGATATTTTTACAATGTACAGTACCTGATTAGAACTGGCTTTTTCAAGTCTGTCAATCATAATTTCAAATTGCAAAGGCTTAATTTCCATTTTTCTGTTAAGTCTATTTAATAAGGTTTCATCTTCTGAATCCATATCATAATCTGGTTGCTCGTTGTCTAGATTAAAGGCTAGAAAAGAAAGGAAAAATTCTTTAAGCTGAGGAGAAAATACAGAGTTAGTGTTTACCTTTGACCACAGGATACTCCTAATTATAATGCAGTGACCAAAGAAGAGCTCATAAGTAGACATTCAAAAATTGGTTTCAGAGACTAAGGACATGACAAAAAGAAAAAAAATTAATTCATGTATGATTTTAAAATTTAACAGTAAAAGCAATAAGGAAAATTAATTTATTTTAAAATAAAGGATCACAAATATATGCTAAAATATAAAATAGCAATAATAATAAAAAATTATAATTTTTTAAAATTTATCAATATGACAGTTTGGTAGCATAAAGAGAAGCCATGGAACAAAATTAAGAATCTACAAATGAACTCAAGTACAAAATATATAATGGGAATGGCATTTCAGATAATTGAGGATAAAAGATTTAAAAAAGGGGGGTGGTGCTGGCATAACAGACTATTGACAGATTATTTTTAAAAAATTAAGTTTGATTCCTATCTCACTCCTAATACTAATTAATGATACACTCAACAAAATTTTATAGTTAAAAATAGAACACAAAAAGTATTAGGTGAAAATGCAAGGGGAAAATGTTGTATGGGCAGGTACAAGCTCAGAAACCATAAAACTGATCAAATAAATGCAAATACAATAATGAGATATGTTTCACTCGTCAGACAAACTAAGATCTAAAACTTGATGATACACTGTTTTGGAATGAATGGGAGTAGAAGGCCTTCTCAATCACTGTGAGGAGAAAATTATAAACCAGCATTTAGTACTAGTACTAGTTCTAGGAATTTATACTATAGATGAACTTACACTAAGACAAAGACATATAAACAAGAGTATTAGATGTGACACTGTTAAGAAGTAAAAAGTACAAAACAAGCAGCATATTAGAGAAATAAATGATGGCTGGTACATACATGGAATAGACTGAAGCCCTGAGAATGAATGACAGTGACATATGTATACTGATATAAAATGAAACCAATCTTCACGAACATTAAGTGAAAAAAGCTAAGGTACAGAATACTGTATATAGTGCACTAAACTATGTTTCAAAAGGGTAAAAAGGATACATTTTTACATACTCTTATAAATGCACAGAATATTAGTGAAAGAATACACAAGAAACTGGTAATAGTGCTCTACTTGTGGAATGGAATGTAAAGTAGGGGCTCAAGAATAGTGGAGAGAATTTAAAATTTCTCTTTGTTCCTTTCATATTGTCCCCTTTATTTTAAATATAAAGCATTTTAAGATTTAAAAATAAAAGATTTTAAGATGTTAAACATGAGCATGTATTAATTTTTAAAATATAAGGAGAGGAAAAAACTCAAGTGCCACAAAGTATGTGTTGAAATCACACATCAAGATTTAGGCCAAAAGCAAGGAAAGAGTTATCAATCACCAACAGGTTGGTTATTTAAAGGCTGCCTACATATCAATGTATAAATGAATATTCTATACTCATACTGTGTAAAATGTCCTGGTATTCTGAGATTCAGCATGACATTCTTAAAGGTAGTTTATAACACTGTAACAGGAACAGGTGTGTATATTTATATAATTTTTGTACAATCAGCTCCCCACTAGAGATAATACTGATGAATGTAAAATATTTAAAGAAAAATAGCTAATTATAAAGCAAATGATTATATGTTAAAAATCTGAACTATAGTTAATTGTTTAATAAATAAAATTGTACCAGCATATAACAACAACAAAAACAAGCATAAATGTTAGCTAACACTTATAACCTTATGTAGCACTTAATATAGGCCAAGCAGCGTTCAAAGTGCTTCATACACATGGATTGGCAGTATTTTATTTCCTAATGAGCCCTACATTCTAAAATTTGTAAAAATTTAATGTATTTAACTTGTATCACATACTACACAATAAAGTTAATAAATCGGAGAAGTTAAAGCTACTGAACTAATGATAGATTATTTGAAAATGATTCATTTAAAATATTCCTGAAAATAAAATTTTCTTCCTTATCTTGATATATTATTTTTATTATATGATTACAATTCAAAAGTATGCTTTAAAAACGTTTATCCAATCTACAGTAAACTCAATGAGAGATGTTGTGGACCCCATAAACTACACAGATCATTAAAAATTACTCTTCTATTTACAAAGTAATGTTGTATTTGCAAATTCACATAGTGACAGTCAAGGACCTGCTTTTTAGTCCATAGACTAACAACAAATAATAAAATCAGGTACCTCACATAACTAGAAGACATTTGAGAGGAAGATAGATTTTAAAAAGTGTTAAGCAGAGTTAAGCTAATATACTCAATTTCTAAGTTAAGCAGAAGTTTTCAAAGTTCATGGACAAGGCTATACATGCAAATTTTGCATGAACAACTTTTTAACACACCTACCTAATCTTACTTCTCATTCTTCCATTTCCTATCTCTCTACTATGTTCTTATTCTAGTCTTACAAAAGCCAGTGGCCCAGTTTCTGAGACAGGGGAAGGTGCAAACAAAGCTGGAGAATAGTTTAAAATAATTAACAGTGAGAACTAACAATATGTAAATAAGAACTAGGGAAGACTTGCACTAGCACTGTAAATTTTCTGATGCTACCATTTCTCTTTCCATTTAAAAACTATACAAGAATATCATCATGGATTCAGGTATTGTTGCTTCTGAACACCTGTACTGTTTCATCTCTACCTCTCTTTACCTCAGATTATATTATCTACTCTATCAGACAAAAAAGGACAAATTCTTTAAAGGTAGGGATTACTTCAGTCATACATGTATACTCCCTGCACAGCACATAAAGAAAACGGTTGAATAAAAATATTTCTTAAATATAAATGTGAGATTCTTTTAAACTACAAATGGAATATTTTCTGTAAGTTTTTTAATACCTCACTTTTTGAAACCCAGAAAGCTTTTCCTGTTATAAAAAGAAATCTTACAAATAATGAGTTAGTTTCACAAGCCAATCAAACAGAACAAGTAAAACGATCCCTATATCTTACCCCAAATCCCCAAAAGAGGGGAAGAAGATAGGCAGAAAGTTGAAAATTTCTCGATGTCATGATCAATAGAATCAAGATATGAACAAGATTAAGGTTAATAAGGGTGTGTGTATGTGTTTGTGTGTGTTTGCATAAATGACTTCCTGGGGTGAAGTTAAACTGAGCGTACACAATAAAAAAAGAAAAATGAGGGAACTAGAGAGTGTACATGATCACTATGAGAGGGAAAAAGGAAGTGGGGAGGAAAGTAGATCAGAAAGTTCCCTGCAGTATCCACAGGGTAGCTAGAGAATGTTTGCTACTTTCTGGTAGGGGGAGCAACTGCTTCTGTGTAGGTAGGGAAGTGGGTATAACCTGCTGTTTGGATATATAAGGCATTTTACAAGTTGACTGGTTATAGCTTATAGAATACATATAATAGAACTGATTGAAAATTAGCTGGTAAAGCAAATATTAATTCTAGTTAAAAGTATCTTTCAAAGTTCCTTCCTTAGATTGCCATTTACTTGGCTATATTCATATATAAGAATCTAATAGGCACAGCTATCTAATGGAATGAAAATACAGAGACTCCAAGAGAAGAAATAATATAAGAAAATTTCCCGGAGCTAAAAAACATCGGAAGTTTTCAGACTGAAAGGTATTTACCAACCATGGTACAAAATGAGTGGCATGCAATTCAATGTGGCACATAATGATGGGTCAGTTACTGCCATTACTTCATATTATTATTATGAATATTAATATTACTACATAATAGTATGCTTATTATATCTTATTTTGAGGAAAAACATTTGTTCCCCACGTTTCCACTCAACTATCCCAGAGGAGAAATATAAGAAGAATACCTACCAGCTTCTCTCCACCCCTTCACTCTCTCCTCAGCTGAGGAAAGGGTGACTTAAACTGATTGATGAACTTGGGAGGAGACTCTAATCATCTCAATACCTTCAGGTGCGTAATCTCTCATGGTTCTTTCTTCCTTTGGAGAGGCTGCATTCTAGCTGGCCCTCTACTCTGTGATAAGCACAGGGGATGATTCTGCCCATGTACAAGGAGACCTGTTCTGTCAGTGACCAGCCAGTGGTGAGGAAAGCTTTTCTAATTCAGGGGTTAAATATCAGAAAGTCTGTTGAAGCCATACATCTGTGTCTTGCATTCCAACACCATTTTTATTAGTAATAAACTGAAATTTTATATGTCTATTCTGTTTCTCAATTAGTTCTAAAGTAAAAAAAGAGAGACATGTTGCTTATTGTTCTCCTAAGCCCCAACATTATAGGCTACACTCAATAATTTATTTTGTAAGTGGTTTATGCGTTTTTTTTTGACTCCAGAACATTCTATCTCTATATTTCAGTCTCCATTATATGGCCCCTAAAACTACACACACTCAACACTCTGTGTTTATTTAACCATCCCCCTCTCTGTTCATTTACACAAGTAGGATGCAAAAGTACATGTAGCATAAGTAAGTACCCTTGGTCTAACATACTAAATGTAAACCAAACGAAAGTGCTTTAAATTCAAGCCTTTGTAAAAACAGAATACTAATAATTTCCCTACCGTAATTTTGTAAATTTAGAACTTCACATAAAACTGTCTCAGTATTTATAGATGTTAATCACTGTGTCTGTGCCATGTGACACTCCATTTCACAGGGAACTATACCACCGATGACTAACCAACCTTCAAACAGCCAAACCATAGGAGTGACCTATGAAATGGTTCAAGGCTTAAAGTATACCTGGGACAGATTTCCTCTAACAAAAATATAAATATAAGATGGTTTCTGATTAAGTAAGGCAGATTGAACATATATTTGTCTTGAAATCTCATTAAAGTAAAAGCAAAGCAATTTTTTCCCCAAATGTCATTTATCCTCAGAGGTAAGGTGAATGAACAAGTAAAAATTATCAAATTTTCAGACTTATAAAACACATGGATTCAGACAAGAGAATAATGAAATGTAAAATGGCTGGTGAGGGGTAGTGGTGGTAATAGGAGGACATGAGAAACAGGAAGACTCCCTCACACATCTAAAGACTAACAGAGAGTTGAAATAAACGGTTACTCTCTGAAAGAGAGGATAGGACACTTCTGAAAATAGGAAGACTGGTTAAAAATCTTTATACAAATAATTAGACATTTCCATCATCCAGTATACCTAGGTAAGTACTTTTCCCTGCAAATGGTTGAAGACTGAAGGCTTAAACTGTAAGGTTGATCCAGAGAGCCAGTGGACTCTGGAGTACAAGGCATGCGGAAGGAAAGTATAAAGCTCCATACCAAAGAAGATTAAATGAAAATCTACAGGTTGAACCATGAACTCTCACACTACTGTCACCCCAATAACCCATCCCCTTCTTCTAACTCAAACAAAAACACTGTCAGTCACCCAGGAATAAGACTGAAGAATTCTTTTCTGGGGAAAACTGATCAATCCCTTAAAAAACATCATGGGGTAAATGACCTCACTCAAATATAAACAGTCAAGTAATCGAGATATTTGAGAAAAGAAAGCAAAGAAAACATTAGAAAAAAAGAAACTCAGAAAACAGGAATGCAAGGCGAAGAAAAAAAATCTTCAGAGATAGTATTGCATCAATGAAACAAGAACAGAAACAGGATACTATATAAAAGGAACACTTAAAAAATTAAAAATTAAAACTATAATAGCAAAAAACAAAGAACATCAGATTTCTCAACGGCAACACTAAAAGGACACAACAATAAAATTATTCAAAATTTCGAAGGATGAAGGTTTCCAACCTAAAACTTTCCACCCAGTTAAACTATAAATTAAGTATGAGGCTAGAATAAAGATAATTTCAGACATGCGAGGCCTCAAAAAAATTCACCTTTCATGCACACTTTCTTAGAAAGCCACTGGAAGGTGTGCTACATTATAATGGATTAAATCCAAAAGGAAGAAAGCATGGAATCCAGGAAATGGGGAAACCGACACATGAGAGAAGCAAAGAAAGAGATCCCAAGATGATGGATGATAACCATGCAGCGAGCCTAAGAGCAACCAGTCCAGAATAGAACCAAAACAGTTACAGGTAAAAATGTCCACAAAAGAAATAAAACCGACAGATTATCCTATCGGACTGTTTGAACGTATCAAGAGCTATACACTTCTGTGGGAAAATTTGTGGTGAATTAATTAACGGTATATAGAAAAGGAAGTAGATACAAAGATAGGGAAGTTATCTGCTTTGAAAACAAAAACCTAAATAAGAAAGTAAATGTAATCATTGTTACACTGTTAATATTTGCAGAATGATAATATTATATACACTGAATACTGATTTAATAATGTAACTACAGCCAAAATATAAGACAGGAAGTGAGAAGCTGAGTAAGGAAGTGAGAAGTAAATTTTAAAGATAATACATTTTTAAAAAAAAGTTTAAAAAGACAGTTATATAAGCCCATTAGAAATACCAAAAGATAAATACCAAAAGAAACAAGTACAGGATTTGAAGTCAGCTGTCTCTCAGAATGGAGAGGAGACTGCCCTTTTAAGAAAAAAAATTTTTTCACTTAAGCCTAATGATATATGAACTAATTTGACAGAAAATGTCACTTTAAAAACTTAAAAACAAATAAAAACCCAAAGACTATAAGAATGTTAATAATGGGGGGGGGAGGGAGGAAGGAAAAAATAAAATGTTAAAAACATAAATAAAAATAAAATTACTTAAAAAAAATGTTAATAATAGGAACAAAGAGATGAAAAGGTACCATTTGCATTATGGTGCATAAAAACCAAAGCTGTGAAGTAATAGAAACTAGGAGGAAAAAGTAAAAGAATTCCAGTTCCAGTTTACAGACATTAATAATCTTTGCATTAATTCCACCTTTTATTTATGAGTGGTCATCAACCTTAAAATCAAAATTTGCCTATTTAAAACACTTCACCCTTTACAAAAATGCTTCCATGAGGTCAATACAGTTGACTCCTGAGGAAGAAGAAACTTAAAACAAAAGCAGTCAAAAAAAAAAAAAAATCAAAAGAAATATGAATTAAGAATAAAAATTTCTGAGAGTTCCTCCTCCAGAGCAGGGAAAGCTACTTGAGAGCACCACTTTAAGGTCTGGCCAGTATGGCCAACTGGCTAAGCTGACAGCTATGTGCTAGAAACCAAGAAATTGGAATTTCATCTAAGGAAGATTAAGGCCCAGAGAAGCTGACCTCCTCTCACCCATCTCAGTTAAGGTAATAAAGTAGTCTATTAAAAAACAAAAACTCAACAACAAAACCTCAAGAGACAGTATGATAAAAACTACTTATTTCAAATCATAATACAGTTTTAAAGAAAAGTCTACAGCCATGCCACCCTGAACAAGCCGATCCTGTCTGATCTTGGAAGCTAAGCAGGGTCAGGCCTGGTTAGTACTTGGATGGGAGACCACCTAGGAATACTGGGTGCTGTAGGTGCAACAAATAAAAAATAAGGGATTGTAAATTGACAAAGTCCTTGCAATCTGTGAGGTCAACCAAGGGTTGCCTTGCCTAAAAAAAAATAAATAAATAAAAAATAAATAAATAAAACAAGAAGAGAAAAAAAAAGCTGTCAATTCACCTTGAATACTTTCAATGAAGGGGCAGACAGATGCATTGTTTGATAGTTGTTTCTTACCTTGAGTTAACAACTGTCATATATTTTCTGCTCTAACACACATCTAACAATTGTTTACTTTGGAATTAAAGAAAAAAGTTTTCACATGAAAATTCACTCATCTACACACATATTCTCTCTGATTTGAAACAGCAACAAAATATAAGCAAAACTAAGATTTAAAACAGTTTCACAAGTGAATAAAGTGACATAAACATGAGAATGGTAATTCTTGATTTCAAATGTTTTTTTTAATCATCAAAATTACTCCATTTTTATTAGGGAACTTTTTTTTTTTTTTAATCTAAAGTTGCTTGTTTTCTGGACAGGAATCAAAAGAAATAAAGAGTCTGTAGACACTAAAGGCAGTGAGAATGGAGACAATACCTACTATTATGCTTTCAGAGTTTTTTCCTTACAAGCTGAATTTTCTCTGAAGTTCAATATGTATTATTGAGGGTCTATAATATGGTAGGTACTAACAACAGAAATGAAGAATCAGATTAAGTGCTTCCTGAGTCTTAAAAAATTTTTAAGCTACGTACAACTTGTCAAGAGGAAAACTAGAATAAACAAAGATATGCTGGGAGATCCAGACTCCAATTAGCTTTACCCAAATTAAAATAGTTATAATCTTCTTTAGTGAACACAGAAAAAAATCTTAAAAATTAATAGTTTCTAAGGGTAGTCACAGACCACCCTTCAATTAATCATATAATTCCCTTTCCTTATGTGGTGGAAAAACATCAGGTGTGGGGGAAAATTACATAACTCAGGCAATATTTAATGAAGTATTAAGTCTTAGTGTCATAAAATAAAATTCAGATAGTTTTCACTTTTAGAATGTTTTTTTTTTTCTTATTCTTGGAATTCATTTTGAATCTTTTTTTCTCTTTCAAATCTCCCTCTCTCCTCCTCTCTCCAAACCCTCTCTTTTTCTAGTCTGCTCCTACTGGGGTCATTATTTAAAAAAATACAAACTAAAAAAGTTAATGTGAAGATCGAATTTAATTAATTTTCACGTTAATATTAATAATAAAAAGTTACATAATTTAGAGCTAGAAACATCTGATTTTACAGAACAGAAAACTGTGAGAGGTTAAGAATGTTGGTGAGTTGAGCACAAGTTTAGGGTTTTGAATCACAGAGGTGTGATTCTCCCATTACACCACAGAGATGCTAAATTATACTTTTCTAGTCCTAACAGCAGTAATGAAAAATTCTTTGAATATCAAAGAGAGGAAAAATATAAATATCAAAAAATTGTTTTTGTTAAATTTTGGACTTAAATGTTCAAGTTTATAAATTACATTTAATAACCACAGATAATGAAAGATTAATCTACAGATAAAATAACTACTGGTTTACTGAATGCATATAAAACAAACTATTGTGAACCTAGTGCATCAGATACTTAAGGATTTGTGAAAAATCAAACATAAAAAGTTAAAAAGAACAAACTCAAATAGAGTTTCCCACTGAAAGTTATTTCAAGTCAAGAAAACTTCCAACATTCACCTAAGACTTATCAATGATAAATTTTTAACATAAATAGAAGCAACATCCATCTTTATACAAAGCCCCTACTACCTTCATGCATCTTTAAATTTCCTAAATGTTTAACTTCTGGAAACTATTTGTTAATATCCAATCCCTTTAATGCAGGCAACAAAATAAAACAGAGGCACAAGTCCACCTTGTTTGTAAGGGCTCTTCTTTGAAAGTATTAACAATAGCACTTGCTAAGAGTGCCACTGACTTAAAAACTTGCTGGTCTATCTCATCTTCCAATTCTGCATTTTCTTTTTTATACAACTTCCCAAAATTATGTAATTAATCCAATAACAATCCACAGATTATTTTCAAGTACAACATGTATGACAGACTTTCTTCTAAATTAGAATAGATATCAATACCATAAAGGTATAGAGAAAGTGGATGCAACAATATCTCAGACAAAGAGAGTGGCGGGAGCAGCAGAGACAAAATATGCTTAACTGCTAGAGATACAAATGATCAATAATGAGTCTGGATAGGAGTCTATATGCTCAAAATTCACCTTCAAACAATGAAAATTCAGAACTATATGTTGACAGAAACTTATGTGCACATATAAGACATATGTGATTTTTTAAAAAGCAGAGTTGAATAGTTTTGCAAGTCTAGCATCAGCAATGCTCCTGCATATTAAGTTTCAGTTAAGTAGAACCTAGTGTACACTAAAGGTGGCTCTGACTAGGCAGAGCTATGATCTAGGAAGCAGTTCGAATAAAACATCTTCCTAAGATCCCATATACTTCTTAACCCTAAGGAAGTTGGGATCTGACAAAGGCTCAGAAGTCTCTCCTTGATATGTGACTATCATCAAAGCCTTTAAACAACTGTTTCTCAAACTTCAGATTCACCAGAATCATCTGAATGGTTTGTGAAAACAGATTATAGAGTCTGATCACCAGTTTCTAACCCAGGAGATCTGGAGGGGAGTTTGTGAATTCTAAAAAGTTCCTGTGATGTTGGACAATGTTTTGAGAAAATCTTACCTACACCCAAGTCTTCACTCTTCAAATAGTATAACTTTAACTTATGCCTAATAAAATACAATGAATTTTTAAAAAATTGTAAATCTTTTCCTCAGGCTTCAAATAACTTTCAAAAATAGTTACCGACAAGTTAGTGAATCTTAAAGTTCACAAGCAGCCCACGCCTTTGTTTGGAGCTCTCCAAGGTTCTGAGAGCCTCCAAGTCCAGCAGTTCTCAATATAGTACTAAGAGATCATTAATGTTGAAAATCAAGATAATGAATCTTGATTTTGATTCTCCATGATTTCCTACAGTTATAGAACTTGGCCAGAGACTTCTCTGTGTCTTTCAGGTAGAGAATTTCATCATTAGAGAGCACATAGAGCCTAATGACAGACAGGACCTATGGGATGCAATAGTGATTTAAAAAAAAAAAGTATGTAAAGATAATGATTCTTTTATATTATCCAATTATGCTTTTTTTAGCCTTCTCCTCCTTCAGACTCTTCCTTCCTTGTTTACTAACAACAGACAACTGGGCAAAAAAACCAGTAACAGTTCAGGAGATAAAAAAATGCTAATGGCTCTTAAACATAAGAAAAGACACTCAACCTCATTAATAATAAATCCAAATTAAAACTATACTGAGAGAAAACAGAGTAAAGTCTGAGTTTTAGTTAATAATAATAAACCAACACTGCTTTCTTAGTTTTGACATAGGTGCCACAGTTATGTATGATGATAATATTAGAGGAAATTGAAGTTGGGTGAGAGGCATACATGAATACTATGTACTACCATCACAATGTTTCTGGAAATCTAAAAATTTTCCAAAATAAAAAGTTTATTTAAAAGAGTACTACACTGAAGTACATCATCTCTCACCTATCAGACTGGAAAAATCAAAAAATTCAAGGACTAGGCTACAGGGAAACAAGCATGCTGATGCAGTGCTAGTGGAAGTACAAATTGTTATAACACCTATATAGAGGGCAATTTGGCAATTTCTGTAAGAAAAAAAATATAATTACACCTTTACGAAACTATGTTTGTTCATAGTTATTCACCTAAGTACTATTTGTAATAACTAAAGACTGAAAACAATCCAAGTTTTTTTTCTATAGGAAACTGGATAATAATCTGGTATATCCAAACTCAGTGGACTATTATGTAGCAGTAAAAAAGAACAAGGACACAGTCTGTATGCTATATGGGATAATTTCCAGACTATACTCTTACCAAAAAAAAAAAAAAGTGCCAAAAAGCACACAAAATAGCATGTAACTTTTGTGTTAGAGGAGACGTCAAAACATAAATTCATATGTGCTTCAATCTGCATACAGAAACCCTGAAAGACATGGACTAATAAAAGTGATTACTTACAAGGGGAAGGTGACTGGAGTGGAGAGTGGACAGGGATGAGGATGTTTTTATCTACTTTCGAAATAACCTGAATGTATTGTCTATTTTAAAATATAATAAAATCATGTTTCTTTGTGATTCTAAAAACAATTATGTTTTAAAAAATATTGTGAGTCAGTGATTCATATGTACTATCTTAAATTCTCTCCCACTTTCTATTCAGACCTCTTATCTTTCTCATTTACTCCCAACCAATCATTCAACAAGTACAGAATGAGGGCAAAAAGCCTCACTTAAGACATTTGGGTTCAGGAAATATCTTAACCACTACAAACTAATTCTAAAATTATATAGTATGTGGGCAGAAATACATGTCCTATTCTTATATCTAATATTTCATATCTAATAACTAATAGAGTAAATTAATTAAAATAAGTCACAGAAAGAGAACATAGCTTCTCAGCGCGCTAAATGGTCAGAAACTTGAGAGATTCAACAGCAGTATTCTTATAAAGGACATCAATATGTTCTAAAATAGAAAGCTTACTAGATCTGAAAAAAATCTAAACATATAGAACATAAAGTGGATGGCAATGAATAATTTCCGTTACTTAAGAGACTCTTTAAAAGAAGATTTCACCAAGTGTTCTTTTCAAAAACCAGCCCTACTGGAGATATAAAGTATCTCATTTAAAAACATACCTTTTGGAATCAAAACACATTACAAAGCTACAATAATCAAATCAGTGTGGTACTGCCATAAAGAGTGACATACAGACTGATGGAACAGAAAACCAATAAATTAGTGATTAAATGATCAAAAAGTTTCATGATTACACAAGGAGAAAGGATATTCTCTTCGACAAATAGTACTGGGAAAAACTGGAAAATCCACATGCAAAAGAATGAGGATGGACCATTATCTTACATAATATATAAATATTAACTCAAAATAAACAAATACCTAACCATAAGATCTGTAACTTAAAACTCCTAGAATAAAACAAAGGGGAAAAGCATCATGACATCTATTTTAACCTGAATCAAGTAATGAGGAAACAGGCAAACTCAAATTGGGTTTGACTATGATTTCTTGGATATGATACCAAAAGCACAAGCAAGAAAAGCAAAAATAGGCAAATAGGACTGCACCAAACTTTAACTTCAGCATAGCAAAGGAAACAAGTAGGAGTGAAAAGGCAAACTACAGAACAAGAGAAAATACTGCAAACCATCTATCTGGTAAAGGGTTCATTTTAGAATATATAAAGAACTCCTATAACTCAACAACAACTCCCCATACAAATAATCCAATTAAAAAGTGGGTGAAAGACTTGACTAGACATTTCTCCAAAGAAGATACACAAATAGTTAACAAGCATAAGAAAAAAGGCTCAAAATCACTAATCATTAGGGAATCACAAGTCAAAACTACAATGAGCTATGACCTCATCCTCATAGGATGGCCACTATAAACAAAAAACGAACAAACAAAATTACACTTAGTGTGAATGTGAAGAAACTGGAACCCTCCCTTTTGTACAATTGGTAGAATGGTAAAAAAGTGCAGGCTCTGTGGAAAACAGTATGGACGTTCCTCAAAAATTAAAAATAGAACTACCACGTGATCCAGAAATCACATTTCTCAGTATACGTCCAAAAGAACTGAAAACTGGATCTGAAAGAGATATGTGAATATCCATGTCCATGGTAATATTATTTCCAATAGCCAAGATGTGGAAGCAATCTAAATGTCCATCAACAGATTAATGGATAAACAAAATGTGGTATATACATACAATAACATATCATTCGCCCTTAAAAAAGAATCTTATACGCTACAAAATGGATGAACCTTGAAGACATTATAGTTAGTGAAATAAGTCAATCACAAAAAGACAAATGCCACATGATTCCATTTATATAAGGTATCTAAGGTAGTGAAAGTCATAGAAACAAAAAGTAGAAGGGTAGTTGCCAGAGGTTAAGGGGAGGGCGTAACAGGCAGTTGGTTCAATGGATACAGTTTCGGTCATGCAAAATGAAAAACTTCTAGAGATCTGTTCTACAACAATGTGCACGTAGTTAAGAATACTGCAGTATACCCTTAAAAACAATTCAGAGATTTTTTTTTTTAATCACAATTAGGAATAACAACAAAAAATCCATTTTAACCTGAATCAAGTAATGAGGAAACAGGCAAACTCAAACTGAGGAATATTCCACAAAATATGTGGCTCGTACTCAAAATGCCAGTGGCATGAAGCACAAAAAAATTTAGGAACAGCCTGAAGAGATGTGACGGAATGTAACACATCATCTGGAGTTTCCCTTCACTATAAGAATTATTATTGGGATAATTATTAAAATTATTTGTTAATTGAATGAGGTGAACAGATTAGATAAATTGTATTATATCAATGGCAATTTACTGATTTCAATAACTGTGCTGTGGTTATGTAACAGAATGTGTTTTTAAAGAAACTCTTTGAAGTACTCAGAGACACAGGAGCATAACATGTGTAATTTAGGGATCGGAACAAAAATAGTATGGGGGAGAATGACAAAAATAAAGGATGTGACAGTAAGAAGAAAAAGAGAGGGAAAGAATGAGAGAGAAAGCAAATATTAAGTGTTAACATTTAATGAATCACAGAAAAGGGTATACAGAATTCTTTATGTTATTCTTGCACTTTTCCATAAACTGGAAATTAGGCTAATTTAAAAAATTTAATTAAAATTATGTTAAAACAAAAATTAAATAAATGTATATGTATATACATATATGTTTAAGCACAATTTTCTCAGAACCCAGATCTAGAATACAGATGTCTAATATAGCTGTTCTCAAAGGTTAAATTCTGTAACCCAGAAAATTCGAAACTTCATGACTATTTCTAATTATTTCTTTTAACATTATATGCCAAGTATTACTAGAACAGGGTCAAAGTAATCAAAAATATAGTAATCAAAGAGATGAATATGGTTTCTTCCTTCTAAGTCACTGTCTAATAAATTAACACAATTATAATATAAAGTGATTGTATATAGAAGAAGGGGTAAATTTGCAGCTGGCATCTCACTCATTAACTATGTATAATTTTATTCCTCCAGTGGCATCATGTTCTCTTCAAAACAACCTATCTGTCATTGTAACTCAATTCTTCAGCAATAGGATTTCTGAATTCCCAATATAACATTTTGGCCAGCAGTTCCTGCTTTAATATCTTTAACGCCTAAAAATTCACTAGAGATGTTGCCAGAAAGAGTGGTCAAATAATTATCAGTTACTACATAGAATATAAAATTCATGACTGAGGCTAGAATAAAAAATTGACTTTATTTATACCACCAAAACTGGGCCCTTAATATAGTGGGCCAACTAATACTGAGGATTCAATGAAAAAATAAGCTGCAATAAAATATTTTCCAATTCTTAAAACTATTGTTTTAAAAATCTTACATCTCAGAACACAATAAAAAACCTATTCAGATCATTCTGTCTTCACTGAGGTGAAGAAAAAAATAAAATGGACTTTTCTTTACAAAAGGCTCTGATGATTCATAATGAACACGTCCTAATCTTAATCCTCAAGGATGATATCCATACAAAACCATTTGGGAAACTCTTCTCAGAAATCCTTCAAAACAAGATTATAAGTGATAGAAGATAAAACAGCCTAATATTTTACAGTCAAAAATTTATTTTAAACCAAAGTAATGTCTAACTTATTGACCTTACCTGGGTCTGAATGGTTTCCCAATATTAAATAAAGTCCATTTTATCAAAAGGCAAATATTTACTACAATTTAGGACATTTAAAAAAATAAACCATAAAAAATTCCAAAAGAATAAATTTAAAATTATTTTATAAACTTCTAATTAAAAAGAGAAAGCCACAGATGCAAGCAATGTTATCAAAAATTCCCCCTCTAACCTACAGCTAACATCACACTCAATTGGGAAAGGCTAAAAGCATTTTCCTTAAGATCAGGAATAAGACAAGGATGTCCACTTTCACCACTCCCCTTCAACAATGTATTGGAAATCTTAGCTACAGCAATAAGACAAGAAAGAGAAATAAAAGGCATCTGAATTGGAAAGGAAGTAAAACTCTTATTTGCCAATGACATGATACTATATAGAGAAAACCCTAAAGATTCTACCAAAAAAATGTTAGAACTGATCAATGAATTCAGCAAAGTAGCAGGTTACAAAATAAATATTCAGAAGTCACTGGCATTTTTATACACCAATGAACTTTCAGGAAGAGAAATTAAAAAATCAATCCCATTTACAACTGCATCCAAAACTATAAAATACCTCGGGAATCAAATTAACCAAGAAGGTAGAAGACTTGCTCTCAGAAAATTATAAGTCATTTAAAAAGAAATTGAATATACAAATAAATGGAAGCATATATCCTGTTCATGGGTAGGAAGAATCAACACTGTGAAATGGTCATACTACCCAAAGCAATCTATAGATCCAATGCAATCCCTATCAAAATACCAATGGCATTTTTCAGAGAGCTAGAACAAATAATCCTAAAATTTATATGGAGCCATAAAAAACCTCAAATAGCCATGGCTATCTTGAGAAAGAAGAACAAAGTGGGAGGTATGACACTACCTGATCTCAAACTATACTACAAGGCTACAGTAATCAAACGGCATGGTACTGGCATAAAAACAGACACATTGATCAATGGAACAGAATAGAGAGCCCAGAAATAAATCCACGCCTATACTCTCACTTACTATATGACAAAGGAGGCAAGAATATACAATGGGGTAAAGACAATCTCTTCAATAAATGGTGTTGGGAAAATTAGACAGATACATGCAATAAAAGAAGCTGGATCATCTTCTTACATTGTATACAAGAATAGATTCAAAATGGATTAAAGATTTAAATGTAAGACCCGAAACCATAAAACTTCTAGAAGAAAACATAGGCAATAAACTCTCTGATATCACTAACAGGAATTTCTTTTCAGATCTATCTCCTTGGGCAATGGAAACAAAAGAAAAAAATAAACAAATGGGACTACATCAAACTAAAAAGGTTTTGAACAGCAAAAGAAACCATCAACAAATCAAAAAGACAATTGACTGTTTGGGAGAAGATAGTCACTAATGATACATCTGATAAGGGGTAAATACCCAAAATTTATAAAGAACTTATACAACTCAACAACAAAAAACCAAACAATCCAATTAAAAAATAGGCAGAAGACCTGAACAGATACTTCTCCAAAGAAGAAATACGGATGGCTAACAGACTTATGAAAAGATGCTCAAGGTCGCTAATCATCAGATTTTACCTCACACCTGTCAGAATGGCCATCATCAATACATCAAAAAACAGCAAGTGTTGGCGAGGATGCGGAGAAAAGGGAACACTCATACATTGTTAGTGGGATTTCAAATTGGTGCAGTTGCTATGGAAAACAGCATGGAGGTTCCTCAAAAAATTAAAAATGGATATACTTTTTGACCCAGCAACTGCACTTCTGGGTATTTATCCAAAGAAAAACAAAATAATAATTCATAAGGATCTATGCACTCCAATATTCATGGCAGTATGATTTACAATAGCCAAGATATGGGAGCAACCTAAATGCTTATCAACAGATGACTGGATAAAGAAATTATGGTTCATATATACAATGGAATATTACTCAGCCATTAAAGAAAATGAAATTCTCATTTGCAACAACACAGATCTACCCTGAGGTTATGCTGAGTGAAATGAGTCAGAGAAAGATAAAATACCACATGATTTCATGTATATGAGGTATCTAAGGAACAAAAAGAACAAACTAATCAAAAACAGACTAACAAATATAGTGGACAATTTGGTGACGGACAGAGGGGAGGGGGTTGGAAGGCTGGGAGGATGGAGTGAAGGGTTAAAGAAGTACAAATTAGTAGTTGACAGTTGGGCACGAAGAGCATGGCAGAGGGAATGCAGTTAGCATTGATATGATGGCTAAGTGGAGGGCCAGAGGAGGGAAGGAGGAATTGGGGGGATCGTTTTATATCATAGATATCTAACCAATGTACTGTATACCTGAAACTAATTTAAATAAATTTATTTTAAAAACTATGAAATTATATGTAAAAACTAGAAAAAAAAAATCCCCCTCCAAAAAAATTAGCAATCTGTTAATTTTAACAAGTTAAAAACAAAATCATACATAAGACTTCCTGTTTCCAGTCAGACATGCAGAGCTTTTAAGTCATCACTCTATTCTAACAGGTAAAAAGTTAAACTAAAAAATCAACAACTCTTCTTATTTCTATCAGAGAAGTGAGGCCACAGGGCAAACAGCTGTCCCCAGAACTGGAAAGGCAGGTAAAGACAGAGAATCACAACTTAGCAGAGCAGAAACTCACTAGCAGAAACCACCCTGGGAACCAGTGCCAGGGTAGGAAAACATGAACTGCAATCAACAAACTGCTGGAATCTCAGTGTAGACAAGTCTGAGGAAAAACTCTAGGGGGACCCTGTAATGAGGAGTGGGAGGGTAGGGGAGTAAGATACACTTTGGTAAGTTTTATCTCCAGGAATTCTACCAGATCCTCACAGTGAATATTAGAGAAAAAAATCCCCTCTTGCTTCAGGCAAGAGGAGGGGAAAAGGAACCACCTGAAATATGTCAGAGCACTGTGTTCTTCCTAACAAAGTCAGTCAGGAGAAACTATTTTACCACAGCCGAACCTTCTGGGACTTTATCAGAGCCTCACTGACCTGGCAGGGGGTGGTGGGGGGAGGGAAATACCCAACTCCAACAACCTGTAGGCATCCTGTTCCACCTAAGGTGAGAGAAAAACTGAAAAGCACTGGTCAAGTACAGAGTCCAGGGCCAGTGGCTCACCAAAAGACTGAGACCTAATCTAAGACTTAGAATGCTTCCCTTCCATCCATACTTTACCGCTACATCATTAAAGTCCTATTTTTCTTAGTTCCTTTTACCTAAACCTAGTACATCACTGGCACTTTTCAACAGAAAGGCATGGTAAGGCAAAAACAGTTTGAAGAGGCTGAACAAGCATCACAAACAGAGTCAGATATGGTAGGAATGTTGAAATTATTAGATCAGAAATTTAAACACAATGATTAAAGGCTTTAATAGAAAAAGAAGACAACATGAAAGAACAGATACGCAATGTAAGTGGAAAGATGAAAATTCTAAAAAAGAATCAAAATAAAATGCCAGCAATCAGAAATACTGTGAATAGAAAGAATGTCTTTGATGGGCTCATTAGTGGAGTGGCTTAGGAAAGAATCTCTGAGTGTGACAATTAACACAATAGAAATTTCTAAAACTGGAAAGTAAAGACTTTTAAAAAAATCAAAGAACTGTGGGACAACTATAAAAGGGTAACACATGTGTAAAAAGATTACCAAAAGAAAAGACAAAAAGGAATAGATCTAATATATGAAATACCAATGGCTGAAAATTTTCCCCAAATTAACGTCAGATACCAAACCACCAATCCAGGAAATGCAGAAAACACCATGCAGGGAAAATGCCCCCCCCTCAGACCCTACCACACCTAGCCATATAATATTCAAATTTCAGAAAATCAATTATTAAAAAAAATCTCGAGAGGAGCCAGAGGGGGTAAAACATCTTACCTATAGAGAAGAGCTAAGATAAGAATTACATCTGATTCTCAGAAACCATGCAAGCAAGGGAGAGAATGAAATAAATGTTGAGAGAAAAAATTCACCAACCTAGAATTCTGTACTCTATGAAATTATCCTTCAAAACTGAAGAAATAAAGACTTTTCAGACAAACAAATATTGAGAAAGTCTGTTGCCAGCAGACCTGCCTTACAAGAAGGATAAAGAAGGGCATTATGTAATAAAGGGGTCAATAGTTGATGTGTATATGCCTAATAGCACAGCATCAAAATGTGTGAGGCAAAAAAAACGGAGGAGCTGCAAGAAAAAAATAGATGAATCCTCTATTGTAGTTAGAGACTTTAACACCCATTCCCCCTCAAACAGAAATGAACAGACCCAGGAAGCAAAAAATCAATAAGGAGATAGTTGAACTCAATAGTACCATCAATCAACTGGATATAATGGACGCCTACAGATTACTTCAGCCAACAACGGCATATTACACATTCTTCTCAAGATCACATAGAACACTGAACAAGAGACCACATTCTGGGCCATAAAAACAACAAATTTAAAAGAATAAAAATCATACAATGTCTGTTTTCAGATCACAGTGGACTTACACTATAAATCAGTAATAGAAAGATAGCTAGAATATCCCAAAATACTTAGATTAACCAACACACTTACAAATATGGCCAAAGAAAAAATTTCAAAAGAAATTTTAAGATATTTTGAACAAAATGAAGACGAAAATGACCTCAGCAAAATTTGTGGGATGCACTGAAAACAGTACTTAAAGGGATATTTATACCACTGAATGCATATATAAGAAAAAAAAGAAAGAACTAAAGTCAATAATCTAACCTTCCACTTTAGAAAACTAAAAAAGGAACAGCAAATCAAATTCTGTTATTAACATAAGAAATAATAAGAAATAGAGCAGAAATCACTAAAATTGAAAAATGGAAATCAAGAGAAAAATAATAAGACTAAAAGCTTTGAAAAAATCAGTAAGCCTCTACCTAAGCTAAGAAAAAAAGGAGAGAAAACATAATTAGTTAATATCAGAAATGAAAAAAATAGGGAGCATCACTACTGAACCCACAGACATTAAAAGGGCAATCAAATACTTTGAACAACTCTGTATCCACAAATTTGGAAGCTTGATGAAATGGACCAATTTCTTCAAAACCTGTCAAAACTCACACACAAAAATACATACAATCTGAAAGGGCCCATCTTTATTAAAGAAACTGAATCAATGATTAACAATCTTCCAAAACTGAAAGCACCAGAAACCAGACAGGTTCATGGGTGAATTCTACCTATCATTTAATTAAGTAAGGAATTATATCAATTCTTTATAATGCTTTTCAGAAGATAGAAGTAGAGGGAATTCTTCCTAACTCATTCTATGATGCCAGCATTACCCTAAAACCAAAACCAAAGAAATGACAAGAAAACTACAGACCAATATCTCACATGAACATAGATGCAAAAATCCTCAATAAATTAGCAAATCAAATCTACTAATGTAAAAATAAAAAAAAATAAAAAAAATAAAAAGAATTTTATACCATAACCAAGTAGGATTTATCCCAGGTATGCAAGGCTGGAAAAATGAATGAATGTAATTCACATCAATACAGAAAAAAATCATAAAGTCATATCAACAGATATAGAAAGTGGTTATAGCAAGATTGCAGAACACAAAGTTAATACATAAAAGTTATATGTTTCCCCATCTACTGAAACAAAAGAGTGAAATGTAAAACTAAAACCATTTACATTAGCACCTCCCAAAATGAAATAGTATAAATCTAAAAAAAAAATATGTAAAAGTTCTATATGAGGAAAACTACAAAACTCTGCTGACACATATTAAAGAGGCACTACATAAACAGATATTCACTTTCAAGGACAGGAAGACTTAATATTGTTACGATGTCAGTTTTTTTCAACTTGATCTATAGATTTAATGCAATCTCAATCAAAATCCTGGCAAGTTATTTCGTGGATGTTGATAAACTGATTGTGAAGATTAGGGAGAAACAAAAGGTCCAGAAGAATCAACAGAATACTGAAGAAAATGAACAAAGTCAGAGGGAAAGACTCAAAGACTTACTATGAAGCTATAATAATTAAGATAGTGTGCTATTGACGAAAGCATTGACCCACCCCTCCAATCAATGGAACAGAATAAAGACCCTAGAAATAAACCCATACAAACATAGTCAATTGATTTTTAACAAAAGAGCAAAGACAATTCAATGGAAAAATAATAGTCTTTTCAACAAATGGTGCTGGAACAACCGGACATCCATATATAAGAAACTGAATCTAGGTATAGACATTATATCTTTCACAAAAATTAACTCGAAATGGATTGAAGACCTAAATGTAAAAAACACAATCTATAAAACTACTAGAAAGTAACTGGGGAAAATCTAGATGATTTTAAATTTTGGCGATGACATTTTAGAAGCTCAATCCATGCAAGAAAAAAAATTAAGTTAGACTTAAAATTAAAAACTTCTGCTATATGAAAGATATGAAAAGCCAAGGCACAGACTGGGAGAAAATATGTTTAAAACACATACCTGATGAAGGACTTGTATCCAAAATATACAAAGAACACTTAAAACTCAATATTAAGAAGACAAATACCTCACCAAAGAAGATAAACAAATAGCAATCAATCCTATGAAAAGATACTTAGCATCTTAGGTTACTAGGAAATTGTAAATTAATAGCATACCATTACGTACCTCTTAGAATGGTTAAAGTACCCAGTGACAACACCAAATACTGATGAGAATACAAAGGAACAGGAACTCTCTCATTCACTGCTAGTAGGAATGCAAAATAGTATAGCTGTTTTGGAAGTCAGTTTGGCAGTTACAAAGCTGAACTTTGTCTTGCCATACCCAAGTATTTACCTCAAGGAGTTGAAAACTTATATCCAACATACAGAAGAATATTCAGAGCAGTTTTTTTTTCCACAATCGTCTAAAATTGGAAGCAACCAACAAAATGTCCTTCAATAGATGAATGAATAAACAAACTGTGGTATATCCACACAATGCAATATTATTCAATAATAAAAGGAAATGAGATACTATCAAGTCACAAGATGCATATTGCTAAGTAAAAGAAGCCAGTCTGAAAACTGTATAATTCTACCTATATGATATTTTGGAAAAGGCAAAAGATCAGGGTTGCCAGGGATTTGAAGGGATGAATAGGTGAAATACAGAGAGTTTTTAGGGTGGTAAAAGTATTCTGTAGGATATTGTAATGGGGGGTCCATAACATGAATTTTTTTAAGTCCATAAAACGGTACAAACAGTGAAAAATGTGTGAGTGTGTATGTGTGTGTGTGTGTAGAGAGTAACATATGGGAACTTTCTATACTACCTGCTCATTTTTTTTTTGTAAATCTAAAACTATCTTAAAAATAAAAATGGGCAAAGGATCTGAATAGACACTTACCTAAGGAAGATACACAAATGGCCAACAGGTTCATGAGTAAATGCTCAGCATCACTAATTAGGGAAATTCTAATCAAAACCACAATGTCACCTATGACAGAATGGCCAGCATCAAAAAGACAAGAGATAATAGATGCTAGCGAGAAAACAGAGAAAAGGGAACCCTTGTGTACTGATGCTGAGAATGTAAATTGATATAGTCACTATGAAAAACAGTATGGAGGTTCCTCAAAACTAAAACTAGAACTACCACATGATTCAGTAATTCCACTTCTGAGAATAAATCCAAAGGAAACAAAAATACTATGTTGAAGTGATATCTGCACCCCCGTTCATAGCATCCATATTTACAACAGCCAAGAATGGAAACGACCTAAGTGTCCATTGACGGATGAATGGGCAAAGTTGTGAGACACACACACACACACACACAAATTATTTAGTCATTAAAAAGAAGAAACTCCTGTCATTTGTGACAACATGGATTATGCTAAGAGAATTAAGTATGACAGATACTGTATGATCTCACTTACATGTGGAATCCAAAAATAAGCCATTACCACTAAAACACTCCCCAAATGAAAACTCATAGAAAAGATCAGATTTGTGGTTATTAGAGGAGAAGGGAGAGATGAACCAGATGAAAACATAGTCAAAAGGTACAAACTTCCAGCTATAAGATAAATAAGTACTAGGATGGAATGTGTACCATGATGCCTATACTTAATACTACTTTCTACATGATATGTGAAGATTAAGAGAGTAAATTTTAAGAGTTCTCATAAGAAAAAAATTTTTTTTCTTTTTCTTTGGGTAACTGTATGAGGTGATGGATGAAACTTACTGTGGTAATCATTTCACAACACATGTTAAGTCAAATCATTATTATGCTGTGCACCTTAAACTTATACAGTGCTGTATATCAATTACATCTCAATAAAACATGGGGTGGCGGGGTAGGGGTGGGAGGATGAATTCTGGAATCTGACTGCCTAGCTCAAATTCTGGCTCCCCAGTTACAAGGTCTTGGGAGCATGCTCCTAAACTTGTCTGTATTTACAACAGATCATTACGACCTCTACAAAATGAGGGAAATAATTTTACCTACCTCATACAGTTTTCATGGGTATGAAATAAAACAAAACATACAGACTACTAACAATATTTAGTTCATCATAAACACTCAATATGTATTAATTATTAGGAGATAGTATGGAATCTCACCTAAACATATTTCATTTCCACATTCCACAGATGGACAATTAGTTATGTTCGATTGTTCTTCATTTTTCTCTTCCAGTCAGTTACAAAAAACTACCTAAATCTGCTCAAAATATAGTTCTCTAAATCTAGACCTCATTGGGTCTTGCCCAGAATTTTGTAGATGTGGTTGTAGTTTTGTGGCACCAGGTTAGATGTTGGTAGCGGGTAGAAATTAACATGTGTCAAGTAACAGTGGCTATTCTAAAATTATTTCATTTTATTTTTCATGCAATTATATGAAGTAGGCTATTTTTCCCTCCTTCAATATAAGTATCTAAAACTCTATATGAACCAGATACCTTGACCAAAATTAAAACAGTTAATAACTAAAATAAGTACCAGAGCTGGAATGTCTCATTAATATTAGGTTATACAAATTTTGTTTCTTAAGCATTCCGGCAATAAATACCTTTTATGAGGGAAAAAGAGGAAAAATTCTTATAGAGGGTATTTCCTCAGGAAAACTGAAATCATAAATATGCCCTTAAAGAACATAGGTATTGGCATCCTACAAACTTTATACCCCAAAAAGATTATGTAGCAGGATTAGATAATAAGAGTGTAAATGTCTCTTAGTCAAATAAGGCTTTATCAAAAGAGTTCATTGCACACTAGTTCTCAAAAAAAATAAACTTTTTAAAAAAGCCTAAAATCCTATTTTTCTTTGAAATGAAAATTATATTTTACTAATGCAGATTACTAATTTATTAATATTTACTAATATACAAACTCATATTTTACTAATATAACAAAACCACATATAACCTGGGTCTAAAACTCTTTAATTAAAATGTTAACAAAAACCTTCGGTACTAGATTGCTTTCTTACAGATTCCTGTTAACTACTAAAAGATATAAATTTTCCTGTAATATTTTAGTTTTCAAAACTAGTTATTTAATGACATGAAAAAATGCTTACTCTATTACTGTAATTTAAAAAAGCAAAAGCCACAAATATACACATATACATAAAATATAATGCAAATGTGGGGGAAAAGGGAAGAAAATATAATTTTTATCTGTTGGTTATCTGTGCAATAAAATTATTAACTTTTTTTCTGCAATGGGCATTTTACTTTTCACCATAGGGAATAAATCTCAATTTCTCCAACCCTCCCATACCCTCTTTTCTTTTTTTTTCATCAGAGAAGCAAAGGAGATTCTTAACTCAGTGATGAGAAACAACTATTTTTGAACAAGGTCCAACTTAGGAAGGGTGGGGCAGGTGGCTTTACTTAACCTCCATATCATATTTTAAATACTAGAAAAACAGTGTTACAAGTACAAAAGTGGATTGTATCTAGATTTGTGGAGAGCATATTCTAGGTGAAGCTAGATCCCAGTTTGGGTGATTAGAGGGGTGATAACAGAGACAGTGAGCAACACTTAAAAAAATATCATCATAAAGGCCACTTTTTTATTCTTTCATCTTTTACATCACTTCTATTATCCATTTTAGTCTCCTCTGAAAAAACCATGCAAGGTACTGTCAACTATGACATACTTTTTTAAACTTGACCAAAGACCTATGTAGTCCAATTCAGTCCACCCAAAGCAAATTTTATTGTTTGCCAAGCACAGTGCTTAGCTGGAGGTTTTAGAAAGCAGTAACTGCCATACAACCTCTTGTTAACTTGGGCCTTCAGTCTCTTAGGGTGGGAGGAATGTTTTCCAAGATCGCCTGGACTTGGAGAAAGCCAGGACATCCAGAGGCACTAGAAGAGATTCTATAGCTCTGCTCAGTTAGTTCCTAGAGCCCAAAGGTCTTGGCTGATCCCTCATTTTGTGTGTGTGTATGTATGTATGTATGTATGTGTATACACCTGCACACATGTGTACAATGTACTGGAGTGGGAAGTTTTTTTTTTAAAGACTCAGCCCATATTGTTGGCCTAGTGGCTTTCTCCCCCAACATCTTTGATTGGTAAAACTTAAAAGGCTTTAAACAATTAGATCTTAGGCCTTCCCAAATACTAAAATTCACCCCTCTTCACTAGGGCTCCTCACTATCCTACGCAAAATTGCAAAATATGTTTTTATTACTTTTATGATTCCCTTTTCTTAAAGCTTTTCCCTCTTCCTGGCACCTTCTCTCATTCCCATGCAAACTACTCTTCCACTCATTAATCAACCCTGCCAGGCCAAACCAGAACGATATCATAGCAGGTGTTTGCATCTTTCACATCCAGAACTCCCTTTCTACTGGCAGAAAACCTAGCATCTATCCTACAATTCATCCTGCAATTTATCCATTAAAAAAAAGAAGAATCCTTTACTCACAATTGTTGATTCTCTTATCAACCACATTTGAATGGTAATGGATTTGTTTAATGTGTATCAGTATTTGCATCTTATAATAATGAGCTATGACTGAGAAGCAGTATAACACAGTTAAACAGGTACCTTCTAGAGCCAGATGGCCTGGGTTTGAATTCTGACTCATTTGCTAGCTGCATTACCTTTGGCTCTTCATGGGGTAAAAATATTAGCTGCCTGATAAAGTTCCTTTGAAGAGTAACTGACTTAAAATATGTAAAACAGAAATAGGACCTAAGCAATTAGTAAATGTTAATTTTATTATGCCTTTTACCCATTACTGTAGAAAGAAAAGTTCAGTCTTCTATTAAAATTTTCATGAAATAAGCATGAGAAAATATTTTTATAGGTAGGCAGGCAGCCAAAGAAATTACTGCGGTAAGATAGGAAAGAAATTTAGTCTTTTATGATAGACAAGGAGACTAGACATGATGCTGAAAAGTGCCAACTCTCAGGGCAGTGTGGTGTCAGTGAAGAATCTTCCATGGAAATGCTAGTTACTAGGTGAATGGTGAAGGCCTTTTTCTGGTAATGCCTATTAGTACAATCAGGTATGCTGCTGGGATACATCACAATATATTCTTCGTGTGGCCCCACAGGAGAGTTCTAAATGCTTCAGTGCCAGAAAACATACACTAAAATAGGCACCTTAAAACCAATCTTTTTTGCTTTGTTTATTAATTACATCATGCCTAAAATATGTACTTACTGCTATGTATCAAAATTACCTCTTACTATAGTGTCTTTATTTTCTCCCTGATTTCTTTAACCATGGTCTTTAATCTATTTTGCTGCATTTCATTCATAGTCATCTCACCTTTTTTAAAAATAGTGGACATAAATAAGTGCATATAGTCCCAAGGGGCACTCTCCTTGTACTCAAACTTCTCTTTCATCTATTCCAAACTGCCAAACACCCCAAACACCTGGCATTACTTTACTATTTAGTATTTTAAGAGTTCTGGGGCTCTTTCTCCTTCCCGGATTAGTAGCTACCCAGATACTGGTTTACCATTTCAGCCCTAGTGCCCACACTCAAGGACAGGAGACTCAGCCCAATCTTGAGAAGAAAGGAAGATTCTTAAAGCCATCTGATCTGAATGTGGGTTGCTCTCAGTGCCAGACTTTGCTCATTGTCCCTGTTATCACCCCTATAATCACTCTAACCTGGAATCTAGCTTCACTTAGAATATGTCTCCACAAATCTAATCTAATCTGTTTTTGTAGTTGTGACACTGTTTTTCAAGTATATATTTAAATATGTGATAGCATTTCATGAGATTGATGCTTGATTTGATTTCTTAATATATATCCAGTGACAACTTTACAAGAAACTGATGTTCTCCTAAAATGCATCCTTTTCACCAAGAAGTTTCGCTGTATAAATAAAACAATGCTCCTCATTTGGAATCTTTACCAACTCTTTCCAATCAAAACATGCTTGTCCTGCCAGGGTGAAGGGTCAATTATCATCATTTTTGTTTAAGGAGGAAAAAGCAAAGAACATTCCAAGGAAAATTAGATTGAAGTTGGATGTTAGGTACACATCTGTCACACTCTTGCTGAAAACCTAGTGGACTGCAGGTTCACTTTACACTGAATGAAAATTTTCTTTTCCCAGTGTAGACTGACTAGTCAGTTTCACTGGACATAGAAGGAGCCAGCTTCAAGTGTACTGAGGTGTACAGCAGCATACACACACAGGCACTTTTCTAGGGCTTATGATATTGGCTGCAGATACAAACAGCAGAATTTAATTTCCTTAGAGTGGCTTTCTCTCCCTAACAAGTAAGAGGGTGCTATCCCCACCTATCCTTTCTCCTGAATTCTCTTTTCTTATAGCCAAGAAGCAGGTGAGATGGTCCACCGATTTGTTTGTAGGTGTAATGCAGTGAGAAGGGAAAGTGAAGCTTCCTCTCAAAACATGAAAAGGAGTTGTTTCCAAGAACCATCTGAGCTTGAAACTAGACACATTAACTTCAGAATACTCATGAAAGAATTTATCTCAAGTTCCTTTATGTTCTAAAATTCTGAAATACTTAATGTGAACTGTGAAATATATTAAAGGGGTCACAGGAGGTCAAAATAAAAAAACTTACTGCAATGTAAACAAAGTCATTTCTTTAAGAAGAAAAGTTTGGATCCTGAATTTGATCAAGTTTTAAACTCCAAAAGGAATTAAAGAATTATAAAATCTGAATTGAAGATACCCAATTTGTTATAACAGTAGGTAAAATAGAGGCAGCATTATCTACATGTGTCACACAATTAATCAGTGTGTAGAATTAGCCTAAATGAGAAAGTTTTAGTATCTTGGATCATCAAAAACTATTTGCTTCCAAGATGCTTCCAACCTGATAAGACTACACAATGTGCTGTGATTAATAAGTTCCCCAAAATATCAATATGAATGACTATGGAAAACTAGTACTGAAAGGGACAGGAAGGAACAAGGTTTATCTCACATCCACACCAAAACTGGTATCATTCCACTCCCAATTCCCTTTTGGTTGAAACTTTTTGCCCTAAAATGACATGTTGGTGAATAACAGAGCTAATTTTTAATTTCTAACTTGGATCCACAGAGTGAGTCTCTCAATTTCATTTTACATACCAATAATTTTATTATATTTGATTCTGTATACAATTTTGAGTCCTACCTTGTCTGAAAAATATCACAATGTATATATTTTTATCTTCAATAATCTATTTACTCATTCATTTACGTATTCAGCAAATATTTAATTACATACCTAACCACATGCTAGGTTCTATGCTAGTATCCAAAATATATAAGGAACTCATAAAACTCAATAGCAAATAATAATAATGATAATCCTACGCAGTGAAATTAAAAGAAAAAAAGGCCCCTGCTCTCAATGAGAATTATGCCTAATGAGGCAAAAGGGCAAACAATCAAAACTGAAAGTGGTCTATGCCGCATGGAGGGTAGGCACACGATACAAGAGAGCTTGAGGCAGTGCCAAGGGCTTATAGGGGTCAGGAAAAGGTGTCCTAGATGTGGAGAACAAGTTATATTTTAATAAGTGAAGAAGTAAAGGGCTATGTGGAGGCATGGAGGCATCCGGAAACAGGTATAAGCCAGAGAGCTGCAAGAAGCTTGTTACTGCAGCTGAAAGTGTGAAGAGTTAAAGCAATTGAGGGGAGGGGAATATGTTGAAACTGTAGGGACTGTATGGTGAATGAAATGGAGCTTCTGTTCCTGAGGGCCTTACAGTCAAGAGTAGGAAACAGACCCTCCAACAGTTCATTTCAGTAAGGTTGGTGTCACAGTAGAACATGCATGGAACCGTGGCTGGACTGGAACAAAGGAGAGCCTTAAACATCATATAAAGTGTTAAAATTTTATCTTACAGGCAACAGAGAGTCTTTGAAAAATTCTAGATGAGTAATAATCACAATAGTGGCAGTGTGGATATGGCCTGGAAGGCATGAAGAGCAGAGCAGAGAGAACAATAGAAATGTTTCTGCCAAAGCCCAGGCAAGCAATGTGATGGGCCTGAACTAGGCTACCCTATCTGTGGCAACTCTACAATGTCTTTTTCTAGCCAGGCAAGTTAGGATTCTTTCAAATCTATCATTAAAAGAGGAAAAGGAAAAACGCAGAGTAATATTTTCTGAAATTTCTTATATTTAATGGCTTGGAAAGAAGCTATGTCAAAAAATTTCTTTAAATCCTTCTTTGAAAAACAATCTCAATAACATGAGTTAAAATTTTATTAGATAACCTTAAAGCCCATAATAGGCATATAGGTAAGCAAACTGTGGAGTATCAATTTCATGAAAAATTAATATACATTGGAAATGAAAATAAGAGACTATATAAAAACCCAAGAAACTTAAAATATAAGTAGAAAAGCAGAATAAAAAATTACATGTATAGTATATTGTATAGTATAGTACATAGAATATACATGCTGACAGACTAAAAGATACATAATTTTATTACACTTTTTACAATAGAATAAAATGAAATGGAAGAAAAAAAAAACCCAACATAAAATTCATGTTTATTGTATTTATTCAATGGGCCTGATCCAAATGGGTTACAACCAATTTCTTGGTTCTTGGTTTCCTAGAATAGTTTCTACAAATGGTCCTGTTGTTCAGCTATACTGTTCTCAATAAACAAAAAAATCGGATACTTAGGCTTGAGAAATTCTTGTGAACAGCTATCTCCTTCCTGATACAAAGGCAAATTCAACAAGTTAAAGGGATTCGAGTCAAAGAATACAGAGAAAACATATGACAATAATTTTTGCATGTATGTTTCTCTTGAATGCTTCAGAAGAGTTTCTGGAAAATGATTCTGACACCTAAGGGCCTTTAAAAACCATTTAAAAACAATTCAGTCAACAAACAGGCCATTTATTGAGTATCTCTATAAGCCATGCACTTTAAAGATACAAAGAGAAAATAAAACAAAGTCCCCTGCCCTCAAGGAGCTCACAGTCTAAAAGAGAAAGAATGGTTACAAATAACTGCAATGATGTATGGTATAGAGGTATGATATACAAGATACTGAGATACAAAGAAGAGATAGAACGAGAAAGGTTAAGATAAGCTTCATAAGGGAGCTTAGGTCTTAAATGAGCTATGGGAAGGAAAAGAAGACTTAAATAGCATATGCAAGGAACTGTGAAATGTGAAACAAAGCAAATGTGTATAATTTTTATTTGGTCCCTATGGTACAGAGTGAGGGGAAAAGCAACAGGAAATGAAGTTAGCAGAACAGTCAGGGAACAAATCACAAAGGACCTTATATTCAAATTGAAGAATTCAGCTTTTACTGAAGTCTGTCAGATCTAACCTGACATTAACTACAAGATGCACCATTACTTTATACAGAGTAAGAAAGAAAAAAAAAAGCTTTATCTGGGGTCTATTAAGAAGTCTGATAGATTACTCCTACAACGTCAGTGTAAGGTAAAGATATAAACTGGCCATGCAAAAAGAAAAAGCAAGTAAGTTTATATTTCTCAACTTGCCCTTAGGTGGAAGGGGGAGTAAAAATCTCCCTCTGAGAACTAAACTCCAAGCAGGTCTGCAGTCTGAACTAAAGCTACCATTGTGGTTCAAAAACAAATAAACAAAACAAAACAAACAAAGAACTTAAAATGGTTGGTAGTGGCCTCAGATGCCTGGCAGAAACAAATGTAAATTCTCTTTAGAGTAACCAGACTTCATTCCAGGACAATAGCAATTTAAGATGCAATCTCATTTCAAAGATGACAAATGAAAAAAATGTGCATCTCAGAATTGATTAAAAAAACAGATCTTATAGTCAGTCCTAAATCTGGAGATGTTTCAGAATTACTTGGGGAACTTTTAAAAAATACTTATTACCAGGCTGCATACCAGAGATTCTCAGACAGGCAGGCCTGAAGCAGAGACCTGGAATCTCTTCTTTTAACAAGCTACCCAAGGTAGGTGTTTTTTTTTTTTTTTTTAACACTGCCCACTACCAGATGAGATACCAAGCCACTAGCATCTCTCTGCAGATTTAGCTAAAAACTTCTCCTGTGGACAATAAATAACAAGATTTTAAACCAGAGCATAATTTAATAAGATTGACACTTCAGGAAGACCACTCTCGTACCAGTGGACTTTGTGGAAAGATTAGAAGAGGGTAAAAACAGGAGATGGAGGATAATAAATATAATAGGAAATTACTAAAATAGTTTTAAGGCAAGAGATGGTGATCATTTAAAAAGTAAAAATGGGAAGAAAAAAAAGAGAGTACCAAAGAAGCGAAATTAGAATTTTATAAACTAGATGAAGGTAGGATCTAATTTAAAAATTTTCAGACAACTCACACCTAATTGGTATTACAGCCACTGGGCCTTTAAAAGTAAATCTTATTTGGGTGTGGTAATCCACCAACTTTTAGCTGTATAATAAAGTATAAGTTTTATACAAAATTCTAAACTATAAACATCAAATGATCCAAATGCAACTAACATTCAAAATGATCTCCAAGTTCAAATGTAAGCACCGAGGGATTTTATTCTTTAAGGTTGTACATTTTCTATTAATCGGGGTATATGAATTTAAAATTAAAATCTCTTTGGGCAAAAGAGAGAAAGGATTTTCACTGGTTGATAAATTTAAATTACAAACAGAAAACAATGAATAAACAAACTTACGCTGAATATGAATGAACTGTTTTGGCTGTTTGAACTCTCCTTTGTACAAGCGATTGTAATAGTTGACGTTGCTCTCTGCCTCAGGAACTGGAATGACCATGCTCTCTTTTTTTTCTCTAAACACTTGCTGTGCTGAAATAGCTCGTTGTAAATGATGTTCCTGGAAAACGTAAAGTAGGCAACATAAGCTGTTTTAATCATGTTAATTCAATGCATAATTATATTTAAATTTTACTGTTTAATAATTGCAAGGTGCTTTAAGAATCAATTACAAGTAGTTTCTTTGCCACAGACCTATAGAAAACATTGCCATAGCTCCCCTTTGATACTTATTTATACTGATATCACCTTAATTAGAATTTTAATAAATAGGAATTTTTAAAGATTAAACATATACATATTCACAAACTAGAATTTAACATCTTAATTACATGAAGATTGATCCCTTGTTTGCTAAAGTAATTGAGATATTTGTCACCAATACTAGATTACAAACAAAAATGCAAATGACAAGAAAACAATTTTTATCACAGATTTAAAGTATCTTCTGCATTTATATACCTGAAACTTCAACAGTAAAAATTTTTGGATAATTCGAAGAAAGATAAAATGTTGTTCACCAGACTATATATTACTATCATGGCAGGAGACATTTTTAAACAAAGTTAAACAAAAAGTTCCTATAAAATACACGCTGATTCTAATAACTTTTCATTACCTCCACCACTTAATGCATACTTTCTCTCTTGACCCACTATGGATGATTCCCAACAAACCAGCTTGACATTGTAGAAGGAAAATTAGATCATGTTATTCCCCAGTAGATCCCCTTCACTCAGTAACTTATAAGGCCTTATATTTTTATGACCTTATCTCTTAACTCATTCTTCTCATTCTTCATTCTAGCTACACTGCCTCTTTAAGGTTCCTAAATATCCAGTGGCTTGTTTTGGAAGTCCTTTAAGTCTCATCTAGAGAGGACTTCTGTGATTTCCTCATCTAAAAGAGAACAGCTCTGCCACAATGCATAAATTAAGAATTATTTATCAGTAGTCATTCTTTCAACACATTACAGAGCACCTATCAGACACCAGTCCTGCCACTGAGAATTATAAGAGTGAATGACAAAGACTCTACCATTAAGGAAGTTAGCTAATGGAAGAGAGATAGGTATCTAAGTATGCAACCATGTATGAGCTTGACAAGCATGTCTCTTCTCCAACCACTTGTCTTGATAGCAAAAGATAAACAAAAAAAGTAAAATCTAAACTAAGACTTTTAGGATCAGTGGAGATTTAGTAAGGCAAAAGAAGAAACAAGCCAAGTAGAGAAAAGAGAATATCCAAAATGCACAAAAGCCCAGAGACATCCAATAAAAGGGAAGGAGCTAAGGAAAAGGACAGGAGGCTGGGTGCTGGCTTATAGTTGAGAGTTTCTCCAGTTTCAGTGCCAGGTAGAAATATAGTTTTCATAGGCTAGAATACCAACTTGGAGCACTAAATACATGTCCCCATACATATATTATCATCAATTTAGTTAGGATCTTTTAGTAGTAAAAACTCCTGAGTTAACTAAGAAATTGTGAGGGTCTCTCTGTCTCTGTCTCTCTCTCACACACACGCACACCCATCAAAAAACTAAGGAACCAGGCCTTGCCTGAATGAGCAATTTCTAGCATTATATAAGCCTGTATTTTCCCATTACTTTGCTGACATTTCACCCCTTCTGGTCAAAGAAAGTGATGCAATATGCGATGCCACCTTGTATTCATATAACATTTTATAGTTCTCAAAGTATGTCCACAATCACATACTTACTAGCTCCTCACGATCTTGAGGCATAAGGATAGATATTATCCCATTACATAAATGAAACTCAAACAAGTGATTTGCTTTTAGTTGTGGTAAAAATATATGAGAGTGAAACTTCAGGACTCTGACTCCAGTGTTGACTATTCCTTAGTATTCTATCCTTAGCAGAGAAAAAACCATGTTCTTGTAATGCTGATAATGCACAGACATGGGTAACAAGAGGAAACTGAACTAACTGGTAAACATATTTTTGATCTGAAGAGATTCTTCTGATATATATTGAATTTTCTAAATAAAACATTTTAAACATTATCCAATTATTGAAATGCATCTTTAATAGATAAAGATTTAATATTTTAATTTTACAAATGAAAACTTAAAAATAGATCATAGATGACTCTCTTATTAACACAGCTGGCAAATGACAGAGGCGCAGCCAGATATTAAGGACCATTACACATCTCCCATTTTAATTTACAGATCAAATTTAGCTCTAAAAGTAAATTCTCAGCTATTATTTCCTTCCCAAGATTATCAGTATCTCACCCCCCAACATTCCCCCTCCCAGAAAGGTATGGCCTCTAGAGGCCTATGTTTCATACGATAACCATAACTACCAGTGGCAAACACACAAAATCCTAGAAGTAGGTACCAAAGTTGTGATTTGGTTTTATTGGGGTAAGAGACTGACAGAAGTGATGTTGATTCCTTGTTACATGCGGCATTATACATTAGTGAGATCATGTGGTTTTAAAAAAATGATTAAATATCAAGCACTATTTGACTTCCTTTCCTTTAACAAGGCATTCCTCTGATCCACCAACTCCACTTATGGAATTCATCAAAAGGTAACATAAATGGGCAACAGTAACTAAATAAAAATGCTCATCATGGCATTGTTTATAATACCAAAAAAAAGTCTAATGGAAATAGGAAATTAGTTATATAAATTATTTTATATACATAAAATGGAACTCTTAGGTAGTAGTAAAAAAAGAAAATGTAGATCTCTACTAACTTGAAAAGACATTAAGATATTAAGTTAAAAAACAGGTTTTAAAGTAATATGTATAACTATAAATGAGTATGTATGTAGAAAACAGAGCCTGGAAGAATACAGAAAAGGAAATACCACAAAATGCTAACCATTCAGGTGGTCTTTATTTTTTGGTATGATCTTTGATATTTACTGAATTTTCTATAGTACATCTGTATTCTTTTGTTAAGTTTTTGAAAAAAGTTTGTAAGTTTTGCATCTTAAATGAAGAAACTCTCCATCAAAATACACAAAATCACTTCTTACGGTTACACTGACATTCTGAAATATCCTTTTGAAACTTATATTATACCTAAATGTTTTTTGTGTTTTCCTGGAGATATTATACATTCTCTGTATCTTATATTTTTCCTAGTACATGTGAAATTAACACAAGCCATTAAAAGTTAACTAAAGGAAGCTAAATAATTTATGACTTTAGACATATATAATAAGTAGGCACCAAGTACAACACTGCAAGGTAGAAATTTTTTTCTTCTTTTAGAGATGAGTGAATTAAGGCTCTATGGCCACATGGGTAGATATTTGTATGTTTCTTTGCCATCTTGCCAAGCTCATGTCCAAGCTTGCTGGGTTTCAGAATCTATCAATTGAGTCAGGCTGCATACAAAGTCAAAGATTATTCACTAGTATTTTAAAAATTCATATGCAAAACTCCCAACTAAAGATAAAAGACTGAATATCTCCATTTATCTACTCTACTTCCCTATAACAGAAACTTACTAGCATAGGATTAAGGAACTTATAAAGCCACAATGACAAGGAGAATGAGAGATGAGCCATCAGCACAAAACAGAGTATAACAAAATTCTGGGAGATGAAAACTAAGAGAAGTTTCGAATCATTGCAGAGAAAGAAAAGATAAAAACTGAGCCCATGTGTCCCTCAGAAAACCAGATGATGAGGATTTTGAAATGCTAGCTAGAAACAATGTGAATGAGATAAGCCCTTCAACTGCCTACTCCTCAAAAGCAGATCATTCTACAAAGACAGAAGAGGGCGCCACTGAAATTGGAATGTTATGAACCACCCAAATCTACAAAAATGAGAAGAAAACTCAGTAAGTCTATTGTTATTATCAAAAATCATAAAACAAAATTCAACTATACTTCTAATGATAAACTCCACTCCTGGGGATGGAGGCGGGACAAAAGAACACTTTAAGAAAACTGCTCTAAACTTAATTAAATACACCCCAACTAAGGACATAGGGATATAAAAAAATCACCTTGAATAAAAAACTCAAAAGCAAAGATCAAAGACAGATGTAAAAGACTCATAAAAAATTGGAAAGAGTTGACTGAACTCAGGAAAAAAGATAGTATCTCAGAGATGAAGACTATTGCATAAAGACTGTGAAATAACCAAAAGAATAAAAATGAGGTAAAGAAAAAAAAAGAATAAGAAAGAATATGGTAGGATGTAAAACAGTGAAAGAAAAAATGACATTAATAAAATTGGAGTCTCTGAAAGAGAAAAACAAAACAGTGCAACAGAACAAATACTTAAAACAACACCCCCCCTACACACCGCAAATGTCTGAAAATAAAAGATATGAATCTGCATATCAAAAAAAGCCAGTGGATAACAACCTGTACCACCACAGATATAATCTGTTATTGCTTGGTCCAATCTGGAGAAACATCCTGCTCACGGCTTCTCCCTTCGGAGGGAAAGAGGAGAGAGGAACGTGCATCCAACATTCCAGCTTTTGGGGAGCAGCTCAAAGGACTAACATCTATCTCATCTAACTCAAAGGGCTAACTAAACCAGCATTCTTTGGATGTTTAGGGGGCTGTGGAGAACTTGTAACCTTCTTTTTAGAAGGTTACAAGCTTTCTGAAAAAGAACTAACAAACTTCTCTAACTGGGAAATTACGTGCACATGGCCAGAGAAGGTGCTTCTCCAGAAAAAAGTTTGTGGGCTTCCAGACTTCCTATCTGGGCTGATTGGTAAAGGTCTTCCCCTGTATAAATCCAATTCATAAAGACTGGGAGAGGTGGCTGTTTTTTCATATGTACAATTTATAGCAATAAATAAGGCACGTGAAGAAAATGGGAAATAATGCTCAGAGGAACAAAATAAATCTCTAGGACTTGACCCTAAAGAAATGGAGATCTGTGAATTATCTGACAACAAGGTTTAGAATAATCTTAGTAAACCGTAATGCTCTACAAAAGAACACAAATAGACAACTAAACACATTCTTCTCAAATTCAGACAGAACATTGCCTAGACACAAAACAAGTTTTACAAAATTTAAAATTGAAATCATACTAAGTATCTTTTACAAGCACAATGGAACGAAACTAGAAATCAACAACAAAAGGAAAACTGGAAAATTTACGAATACATAAAAATTGAACACACTTTTGAACAATCAATGTGTCAAAAAAGAAATCACAAGGAAATTCAGAAAATACTGAGACAAATGAAAAATACAAAATAAAAACTTTAGGGATGCAGCAAAAGCAATACAAGATGGAAGTTCATAGAAGTAAATTTCTACCTACATTAAAAAAATCTCAAATCAATAAGCTAACTTTACACCTCAAGGAACTAGAAAAAGAACAAACAAAACCCCAAATTGAAAAAAAGGAAGAAAACAATAAATATTATTGCAGAAATAAGTGAAATAGAAAATAAAAACATAGGGGAAAAAATCAATGGAACTAAGTTGTTTTGAAAGATGGACAAAATTGACAAAGCCTTAGCTACACAAACCAAGAAAGAGAAAACTCAAATACCAAAAATCAGAAATGAAAGAGGAGACATTAAAACTGATGCCACGGAAATAAAAACTCATTAGACTACTACAATTATGCACCAACTGGATAATCTAGAAGATAAATTTCTAGAAACATACAGCCTGCCTTTCAAGACTAAATCATGAAAAAATGAAAAAACTGAATGAACATACCTGTAACTAGTAAGGATATTGATTCAATAATCAAATACTTCCTAACAAAGTAAAGCTCACCACCAGATGGCTTCAATGAAGAATTCTACCAACATTTAAAGAACATCAATCCTTTTCAAACTCTCCAAAAAAACTGAAGAGGAGGGAAAACTTCCAAACTCATTTTATAAGGCCTGTATTACCCGATACCAAAAGCAGACAAAAACACTACAAGGGTAGGGGAAATGGGTGGAGGTGGTCAAAAGGTAAAGACTTCCAGTTACAAGATTAATAAAATTCTGGGGGTATAATGTACAGCATGGTAACCATACATCATGACCAAGTGGGATTTACTCCTAGAATGCAAGAACATTCAAGATACAAAAATTGAACACTATCATATGCCATAATAAAAAAAATGGAGGATAAAAGTGGCATGATCATTTCAATTAATGTACTGAAAAAATTCACATTCTTTCATGATATAAAAAAACACTCTACGAACTAGGAATAGAAGGAAATTACTTCAATATAATAAAGGCCATATATGAAAAAGCCCACCGCTAAAAATCTCAATAATGAAAAACAAAGCTTTTCCTTTGGGATCAGGAATAAGGCAAAGATGCTTGCTTTTAACATTCTCTTCACGGTCCCAGAAGTCCTAGTGAGAGCATTTACCAAAAGAAAAGAAAGAAAAAAAAGAAAAGAGAAAAGAGAAGAGAAGAGAAGAGAAGAGAAGAGAAGAGAAGAGAAGAGAAGAGAAGAGAAGGGAAGGCATCCAAATTGAAAAGGGAGACATAAAATTCATTCTGTCAACAGATGACATGATCTTTTATATACAGAACCCTACAGATTTCACATAAAAACCTGTCAAAACTCGTAAACAAATTCAACAAAGTTGCAGGATAGATCACATGAAAAATCAATTGTTTCTATATACTAACAATGAACAATCTGTGAAGGAAATTAAGAAAACCATCCCATGTCAACAGCATCAAAAAGAAAAAATATTGAGAAATAAACTTAACCAAGGAGGTGAAAGATTTGTATATTGGAAACCACAAAACACTGCTGAAAGAAATTAAAGTAAAAGGAGAGACACCCTGTTTTCAAGAATTAGAAGACTTAAACAGAACTACCATTTGATCCAGCAATCCCACTTCTGGGTATATATATGCAAAAGAATTGAAAACAGGACTTCGAAGAGATATTTTTGTATATCCACGTTCATATTGCTGTTATTCACAACAGTAGTGTGGTAAAAGCAATCTAAGTGTTTACTAACAGACTGGATAAAACATGGTATATACATGAAATGGAATATTATTCAGCATTAAAAAGAATGGAAAGTCTGACATATGCTAAAACATGAATGAAACTTGATGACATGTTGGTGAAATGAGAGTCACAAAAAGACCAGTAATACATCACTTCATTTATATGAGACCTACAGCAATCAAATTCTTAGAAACTGGAAGTAAAATGTTGGTTGCCAAGGTCTGAGGGGAGGAGGAAAAGGGAAGCTGTTGTTCAGTAGGTATAATTCCAGCTTTCCAAGATGAAAAAAATGTAGATATGTGTTGCATAGCACCGCATATAGTTAACACTACTGTACTGTACACTTAAATATGGTTAAGATGGTAAATTTTAGGTTATGTGGTTTTTTATAACAATTTAAAAAGCTTACCAAGGGCCTGGCAAAAGTAACCCAGAGTGACCTACTCTGATACGTATATTTGAATAAAACTAATTAAAATAACTTAAAAGGCCAAAAGAATCAGACTTCAAAAGCAACATGCAATGCAAAGCATCAATGAAGCAGCATTTCAGAAACCTCAGTGAACAAAAAGTGTGAACCAAGAACTTTACATCCAGCTAAGTTGTTCTTAAAAAAACAAGAATCAAGAAAGAACTTAGGGACTTCTGTAGACTTTTGAGGACTCTACTAGAATAGCACTGTTCAAAAGAAATATAATGCAAGCCACAAATGTAAGCTATATATTTATGTAGTAGCCACACTTAAAGTAAAAAGAAATTAATTTTAACATTTTATTTACATATGTATATGTATACAATATATATATCTAAAACATTATTTCAAGATGTAATCAATATAAAAATGTATGGGGATGTTTTACATTTTTTCTTCTATAACAAGCCTACCAAATTTAGTGTTTTTTTACATGTACAGAACATCTCAATTCACACTAGCCATATTTTATGTGTTTCATAGCCTCAAATGACTAGTGGCTACATATTGGAGAGTGTAGTCTATCTTCATATTGGCTTCATTCAACCAAGAAATGATTAGCTGGAAAATTTTAGCAAAACTGTACTTCAAAGATGGGGAAAAGGCTGGAAGACTAATGTACAAAAATATGCATACTAAAGTAGAAATAATACAACTGAAAATGGGAGACTGAAAAAAATACAAACCTTTTCAAACACCAAATCTAATCTTTTTAGATTAAGAGAGCAAAAATAAATAAATAAATAAATAAATAAACATAACCAATGTAACAAAACTTTTAAAAATCAAATATTAGGAAAGAATTATGACCAAACATATTCAGTCATACCCATAAATGTAAGCAGACTTTACTCGTCAATGAAAAAAATATTTTCAACTTGTCTCATAACTCTAGACTCAACTATATGGTATGTACAAGAAACACACACACATGCACAGTAGTTCAGAAAGAATAAAATGCATAAAGTTTACCATGTAATGGAAGACAATAAGAAAGACAAGCAAACTTTAATATCAGACAAATAGAATTCAAGCCGAAGAGCAATAAGAATGACCCAAAAAATACAATTCACAGCAAAGATTTTGAATATCTCTGCACATTTATATCATACATCAAATAACATAGCAACCATTTTATAAAGCAAAGCTACAAGATATGCAAAAACTAACAAAGTCATATTAATAATAAGTAACTTTAACACACCACTCTCAGCATAAAGGAAATCAAGTGAGCAAAAAACAAGCAAGGACCTACACAACTTAATAAGGTAACTGTACACTTACATATCAAACTTTACATTCAATCCCCCTTCTCAATTATCAATAGGTCTTTCATAAAACTGAACATATATTAGTTAAGAATAGGGTATTATGGACGGTGAAGATACAAGGAAGAGTTGACAATTCTGAGTATATACCCTTTGCATATTTTAAATTTTCAAACCATGTTAATGTTTCATGTATTCTAAAAATAATTAAAATCAACAAGGATGTGGGGAGAATCCAAAACAGAATACAAAGAGAAACAACAAATAAATCTCACTTATTAGAAGTGATTATTCATATATCTATAATGAAGGGGATGGGAAAGAAAGGAATTTAAGTTCCTTTGGAAAATAATGTGAGGCTCATCTGTAAAACTTAAATATATACTTCAAAGAATTGTCATGATTACGTAAGTTAATAAAGTGTTCATCATAGTCCATGGCACACTATAAGGATAAAAGTTTGTTTTTATTAACAAATATCATGGAAGCAAAACATTAAAAACCTCAAAATTTTTTTTTAAAAGCAAAAAAAAAAAAAATTAGAAAAATTGACAATTAAAAACCTGTCTTCAACACCCATTCATAACAAAAAATTCTCTGAAAGCAAGAAATGTCCCCAACCAGGAAAAGGGCAAGCGCCTAAGGAAAACCTACACCACCATACTCAATGGTCAAAGACTGAATGCTTTCCTTCTAAGATTAAAAACAAGTCAAGTCAAATTTATTCTCGCACATTTTACCGTGTTTTCTAGTCTGCATTTTACCAGAGGTTCTAGCCAATGCAGTGAAAGAAGAAAAAAATAATAAGGGCATACAGATTAGAAATGAAGACGTGAAATTATCTGTACATGATATAGTCACGTGGAGAGAAAATCCCAAGGAATCTTAACAGAGCTGATGGAATTAAAAAGTGCATTTAACAAGATCACAAGTCAATATTCAAAATTCAATTGTATTTCTATATATTAACAAGTGAAAAGTGAAAATAAAAAGCAATATTATTTACAACAGCATCAGAACTAAATATTTAGGAATAGGTTTAACAAAGTATGTGCAAAACTTGCACAACAACATAAATATAACATGTTCTTGGATCAAAAGGCTCAATAATGTTCAAAAAAAACTTTCCTAGGTAAATTTTTCCCTAAATGATATAGAGACTAATCATAATCCCAATCAAAACACCAACAGGCTTACAAAAGAAAGAAAGAAAGAAAGAAAGAAAGAAAGAAAGAAAGAAAGAAAGAAAGAAAGAAAGAAAGAAAGAAAGAAAGAAATGGACAAGCTGATTCTGAAATTGGTATGGAAAAAAGAAGAAATAGAACAGTCCAAACAATCTTGAAAGAAAAGAATAAATTTGAAGAACATATGCAATTTGATTACAAACTAAATTATAAAGCTAAATTAACCAACAACAGTGTGTTACTGGCGTAAGGATGAAGATATAAAGCAATGAAAATGAAAGAGGTCTGAAATAGACCCACATACACAAAGGTAATGAATTTTAGACCAAGATGTCAATTAATAAGGGAATTAAGTTGGGGTAAGGATAGTCTTTTCAATGAAGGGTCTGGATATGAGGTGAGAAAAAAATGAGCCTAATGCTCTTATCTTACTTACACTGTACACAAAGATTAACTCAACACAGATCACGGAACTAAACATAAAGCCTAAACTTATAAAATATCTACAAAAAAATGTAGAACAGTCTTAGTGACCCTGAATTTGGCAAAGATTTCTTAGGCCGTAAAAAGCACAAATTATAAAGGGAAGAATTAATAAACTAAATTTCCTCAAAATTCAAAAACTGTGCTATTCAAATTATACTCTTAAGAAAACAAAAAGATAACTCAGAGTGGAAAAGAATATTCACAATATATATGTGAGATACCTTAAATGTGGAATACATAAAAAACTCTAGTAATTTGATAATAACCCAATTTTTTTTTTTAAAAGTGGCCCAATGATTTAAACAAACACTTCACAAAAGATACAGGAATGACCAATAAATACTTTATAATAGATGCTCAAAATCTTTATATTACGAAAATGTAGAGTAAAACCACAGAAAGTTCTGACTATACACCCACAAAATGACTAAAATTAAGAAACTGACCACACCTACTATTGGAGTATTATATAACCACTTTGGAAAAACATTGAACAGTTTCTTATAAGGGAAATATATACTTAATACATGATCCAGCAATCCTATTGCTAAGTATGTACCAGAGAAGTGAAGTGTATGTCCACAAACAACTTGCACATAAATGTTAACTGCAGTTTTACTCACAATAGCAAAAAACTGGAAACAATACAAATGTACACCAACAGGAGAAGAGAAAATCTAAGTGAATACATTTATTCAATAGAATACTACTTTGTTAAAAGGGAAAATGAGGGGGCATCAAACTAATCACACACACAACAAGAATCTCAAAAGTATACTAAGCAATGACCATACACAAGCAGCTATATAGTGTATGGTTCCCTTTATATGAAGTTTGAGAAAAGATAAAACTAATCAATAGTGATCAAAATCAGATCAGTAGTTGCCTGAAAAGGAAGTGGAGGATATTACTATAAAAGGGGTAAGAGGAACTTACGTAGGGAATAATTTTGTTCTATTCCTTGTTTGGGGTGCTAGTTACACTGGTATATTTGTTTATTAAAACACAGAACCCTATGCAAAATAAATGCTTTATACTATATACATTATACTTCAATAAAACTGACTTTTTAAATCTAGAAAAAAAGCTTGTAAGGTAAACAAATATTTAACATAAACAAAACATGCTGGCAAGGCAATATTTATAATGCTGGTGAAACTGTGATGAGTAAAACAGACACTTTCAAGAATTAGTACTAGTGAATGTGTTAAAGTGTAAACTGGCATGTTCTGGAGAGCAGTTTGGTAGTTTCTAAGCCTTAAAAAATCTTTCTAACAGTTGATCTATTATTTATACAATAGTTATAATAAGTAAAACTGGAAACAATCTAATCATCTCTAATTCTGGAATAATTATAATTATAATGTGGTATATCCAGATGAACTTATAAACTGTCATTTAAAACTTCTTAAATATAATTTAATGGTATTTGAAAATGCTTATACATTAAGTAGAAAACACAAGAAACAAAATCACATGTTAAAGATAATTTCAAATATAATACAGTAAACAGACGATAGGTGATGGGATGCATAAATGCAAAATTAAAAAGAAAAAAAAAAGCTGGAAAGAAACGCACCAAAGTATTATTAGGTGCTAAGATTATAGGTGGTCTCTACTTTCTATATATTTTTTATAATTAAATCATAGTATGTATTACAGAAAGCAACCGATGCCAATCTTTAAAATCACTTTAACTAATCTCATATCCCTTTCAGAATCAAAGAAAGGAAGGCAGGATGAAGACAAAGAATAAAAGACTTTAGATAAGTCCTTATCCTATTCTATTTAATCCCACTCCTCTTCTAGTATTTTCTAAATCTGATTCTCAGCCCTGGCAGCATATTAAGATTAATACAAAGAAGTCAAATATGGGCTACATGGGAAATAGTACTAATATACGCTACAACACAGATGAACTATTAAAACATTATAATACTATGTGAAAGAAGGCCACAGAGTGTATGATTCCATTTATAGAAAATGTACAGAAACAGACAAATTCATAGAGAAAAATATATTAGTGGTTGTCTGGAAGTGGTGGTGGTGGAGGCGTAAAATGGAGTGACTAATGAGTATGGCAAGGGTCCCAACTCCCAGGCTACAGACTGTAATTGGCCCATGGCCTATTAGGAATCAGGCCACACAGCAGGAGGTGAGCAGTGAGTGAGAGAGCTAAGCTTCATCTATATTTGCTGCCACTCCCCAGCAATAGCATTACTGCTTCAGCTCCAACTCAGATCATCAGGCATTAGATTCTCATAGGAGCACAAATCCTACTGTGAACTGCACACACGAGTGACCTAGGCTGCGTGCTCCTCATGAGAATCTAACGCCTGATGATCTGAGGTGGAGCTGAGGCGGTAATGCTAGAGCTGGAGAGCGGCTGCAAAAACAGATTAACATTAGCAGAGAGGTCTGACTGCACAGAGACCATAAAAAATCAACTGCTTGTAGACTCATTATCAAAACCCTATTAGTGAGTGGCAAGTAACAGTTAAGCTGCATCTGGTGGCAGGCTTTATAGTACCAAGGGAATTGATGTACTTCAATTGTACAGCTGCATCTGCTGGCAGGCTTTCTAAGTCAGAATCCGACACTTATTTTAGTCCACACATTGCCTGCCCATTATTTTATTTACCACTTTCATACGTGCCTCTTTGCCGCACTGCGCACTTGTATCAGTCAGAGTTTTGATAAGCCTGCAAGCTAACCCTAGCCAAAATGAATAAAAAACAAATGTCACTGGAGAGCTTCTTTGAAAAGGGGGAAAGACCCAATGATGAGACAGCAGAAGACTCTAAGACCGCCAAAGAAAAGAAAACTGCATTTAAAATAAAATACCAAGAGTCCTACTCAAATTAACAGTTCTTTGTAAAAGGTGATTCACACTGCCCAAGCCTGCTTTGTGTAATGTGTGGCAACCAGCTATCCTATCCAACGAAGCCATGAAACCTTTGACACTTCTTCGCCACATGGAGACGAAGCACCCTGCATCAAAAGACAAGCCTTTGGAGTTGTTAAAAAACAAACAAACAAACAAAAAACCAAAAACACACACACACACACACAAAGAAAACACAAATAAAAAACAACAACAACAAAAAAAACGTGAACATGAAGAACAGAAACAATTACTGAAGGTCACCACTTAATCAAATGTGTCTGCACTAAGAGTATCATTCTTCGTGGCTAACCACATTGCTAAAGCTCAAAAGCCCTTTACTACTATTGGTGAAGAGTTGATCCTGCCTGCTGCTAAGAATGTTTGTCATGAACTTTTAGGAGGCTGCATTTCAAAAGGTGGCACGTGTTCCTCTTTCACCTAGCACCATAACTAGATGAATTGATAAATAGCAGAAGATACTGAGGCACAACTGTTAAAAAGAACTAATGAGTTACCGTGGTATGCAATCCAGGTTGAGGAGTCTAGTGATACTGACAAGTCAATAATGTTTGTTTTTGTGCAATATATTTTTCAGGATGATGTGCATGAGGATATGTTATGTGTACTTTTGTTGCCAATCAACACCATGGTTGCAGAACTATTCAAGTCTTTGAATGATTACATATCAGAAAAACTAAATTGGTCATTTTGTGTCAGTACATGCATGGAGTGGCTGCTATGACTGGTCTGCTTTCACTATTTGCGTCAAAGAGGTTGCTTCTGAATGTGTCTACACACTGTCATCCATAGAGAAATGCTGGTTAGCTGAAAAATGTTACCTAAACTTAACAACATTCTGCAGGATCTGCAGGATGTGATTAAAATTATCAAGCACATTAAAGTATATGCCCCTAACTCACGTCTGTTTGCACAGCACTGTGAGATCCATGAAGAGCACATAAGTCTTCTCTTTACACAGAAGTGAGATGGCTTTCTAAAGAGATCAATGGCCAGAGTTTTTGAATTAAGAAAGCCATTCTAGAGATTTCTTTGAGAAAAACAGTCACCACTGGCTGCATATTTCAGGGACACAGAATGGGTCACAAAACTTGTGTGACATATTCAATCTGCTTAACCAACTCAATCTGCTACTTCAGGGGAGAATGACAATTATGTTCAAGTCAGCAGATAAAGTGGCTGCATCCAAAGCTAAACTGGAATTATGAGGATGATGAGTGAACATTGTGATTTTTGACACGTTTCAAACATTAGCAGAGATTCTGAATGACACTGAGCCAGGGCCTTCCTTCTCCCAGCTGGGGCATGATCACCTATATCAACTTTCAAAAGAGTTTGAGCATTACTTCCCAACTACAAAAGAATGGAAAAGAAGGAATGGATCCATGACCCATTTGTGAATAAGCCAGGTGAACTGACTTTATGCTTGAGGAAGATCAATTGCCTGAGATCGCAAATGACAGTGGCCTTAAAAGTATGTCTGAGATAACTTCAAATCTCCATATGTTCTGGATTAAAGTTGAGGCAGAATATTCTGAGATTGCCACAAAAGCACAATGAAAAGCCTGTTTCCATTTCAACATCCTATCCTTGTGAAGCATCACTTTCTGCAATGACCGGAACCAAAACAAGATTACAGAGTACACTGGGCATAAGCAATACTTCAGGTGTCACCGTCTCCTATTACCTCCAGATTGGACCGTCTAGTTGTGGGAAAACAAGCTCAGGGCTTCCACTGATTCTGCATTATGGTGAACTGTATAATTATTTCATTATATGTTGCAACGCAATAATAATAGAAATAAAGTGCATGATAAATGTAATGTGCTTGAATAATCTCAAAACCATTCCCCCCTGTAACCCCCTGGTGTGGGGAAAAATTGTGTTCCACAAAACTGGTCCCTGGTGTCAAAAAGGATGGGGACTGTTGAAGTATGGGGTTTCTTTTTAGAGTGATGAAAGTGTTCTGAAACAAAATAGTTGTGACATTGCACAACACTGTAAATATACAAAACTCCCATGAAAATGTACACTTTAATTTGGTGAACTATGTTATATGAACATTACCACAATAAAAAAAATGCAAAAAAAAAAAAAAAGATTAGTGAACAGAGAATGAATTCACCCTTCTACTGAAGCAACAACAAACGAAATCTGACAAGAGTTGAAAAAGTGGTTTTCCAGACACTGGACATCAGGCAATAATAAAGGACAATGATACCTGAAAGAAGGAAAATAAAGTGAGGTGAGCCCTATAACTGCTTTGGGTTACTGTCATGAAAGAGTTCCATGGTATGGAGCAAGAGAGTGAATTGAGGCAGATCCCAGAAAACTTCATGAGTTGAGCAAACATAAAAGTCCAGAAAGACTGAGATACCTGAAGTTCATAGGACAGAGTACCAAAGAGGAAAGAACGTCACAGAGTGAGAACCCAGGAAGCCTGCAAAGGGTTTCCTGGAATGTTCAGCAGAGTACTCAACAGCATATGTATGAGAAAAAGCTACCTGACACTGGAAAAGAACTATCCCAAAGGATTAGAGGAAACAGTGCCTGTCACTCAGGGCCAGGAGAGCACATGTTCCCACCAACTAGACTAAAAAACAAACAAACAAACAAACAAAAAAAACATGCTACATACAGAGGAAAAAAGATAAGGATGATATCAGATTTCTCATCAGAAACAATGCAAGTGAGAAGACTGGAGCACCATTTGAAGAGTACCAGAAAAAAAAACTATCGAGTTGTAATTTTATACCCAGCAAAACTATCTTTCAAAAACAAAGGACAAATTAGAGATCTGTTCTATAACAATGTACATGTTAATACTGTAATGTACATTTAAAAATTGTTAAGATGATGAATTTGTTATGTGTTTTACCACACACACCAAAGGTGAAATAAATACATACAAAAGCTGAAAGCATCCATCACCAACAGTTCTGCATTACAAGAAATGTTAACAGAAATCCTTCAGTAAAAAGGAAAATGATAGGAGATAGAAGTCTGGCTGTAAGACAAATTGATGAAAAGCAGGAGTAGTGATAACTACAAGGGTAAATATATACGTCTTTTCCATATTATTTAAAAGTATTTGAAAAATAATTGGCTGTTTAAATAAGATTATTATTACACATGAAAAATACACTCTAAGGGCTGGGCAGGAAGAAATGCAAGCACACTATCGTAAGGTTCTTACACTTACATAGTGGTGTATCACTTGAAAGTAGACTGTGATTAAATAAAAATTTATATTATAAACCCCAAATCAGAGGTTCTCAAACTTGGCACTATTGACATTCTCTGCAAGGCAATTCTTTGTTGTGGGAGGCTGCCCTGTGCATTGTAGGATGTTCAGCAGCATTTCTGATCTCTACCCACAAGACATCAGTAGTGTACCCGAAGTTGTGAAAATCAAAAATACTTTCAGACATAACCAAGTGTCCCTATGGGAAATAAATCAGACCCCAATGAAAACCACTAAAGTAACAAAAACAGCTACAGTTAATGAACCAAAAACACACAGAATGAAATCATAAAAAATAATTTTAAAAAAGGCAGAATAAGAAAGGAAAAAGGAACAAAGAACAGAAGAAATGTAAAATGGTAAAATGACAGAGTAAAAGCTAACCACATCGAAAATCATATTAAATCTCAGTAAACCAGGAATAGAGGGGAACTTCCTTAACTTCATAAAGAACTTCTACAAAAAACTATAACACCATAGTTGATGGTGAGAAGCTTAAAGCTTTCCCACTAAGATCATTTACAAGGCAGGGATGTCCCCTCTCACCACTTTGTTTCAACCTTGTACTGGCAGTTGTAGACAATACAAAAAAAAAAAGGAAATAAAAGATATACAGATTGGGAAAGAAGACATAAAATTGTCTTTGCAGATGGCATGATCGTCTATGTAGGAAATCTCAAAGAAGTGACAAAAAACTCCTGGACTTAATCAAGTTATTTATAGGAATGTTGCAGAATTCAAGATTAGTATACAAAAGTAAATCATTTTCCTATATACCAACAATAAACAAGTAGAATTCGAAATTAAAAACACAATACCATTTACATTAGCATCACTCAAAATGAAATATTTAGATATACATCTTACAAAATAAGCACACTGTTTATGAGGGAAAAATTAAAAAATTCTGAGGAACAAAATGAAAGAACTAAATAACTATTCCATGTTCATGAGTAGGAAAACTCAAAACTGTCAAGATGTCAATTCTTCCCAACTTAATCTATATACATTCAACGCAATCCCAATAAAAACCTCAGCAAGTTATTTTGTCGATATTGACAAACTGATTCTAAAGTTTATACGGAGAGATAAAAGACCTAGATTAGCTAACACAAGACTGAAGAACAACAAAGTTGGAAGACTGACACTATCTGACTTCAAGACTTAAACAACACAATAGAGCAATTCTTTTCAACAAATGGTGCTTGAACTGGACATCTGCACGCAAAACAAAAACAGTCTAGACAGACACTTAACGTCCTTCACAAAAATTAATACAAATGGATCACCGACCTAAATGTAAAGTAAAACTATAAAACTGTAAGATAACAGGAGAAAACCTATATAACCTTGGGTATGCCACTGACGTTTTAGATACAACACCAAATCAAACAAAAAGGTTGTGAGATGCTGCTAAAGCAGCACTTAAGAAGAAATTTACAGTACACTAAACACCTGGATAAAAACAGAAAAAAGGTTTCAAATCGACAACCTTAGCTTCTACCTTAAGAAACTAGAAAGAGAAAATTAAACCCAAAGCAGAGGGAACTAACCAAGATCAAAATGGAAATCAATAAAACTAAAAGCTGATTTTTAATGCAATCAATAAAACTGATAAACTTCTAGACAGCTCAATGAGGAAAAAAAGTTGGGAGGACACAAACTACCAATGTTAGGAACAAGAAAGGAGATATCACCCTAGAGATTATGAACACCTTCATACCAATAAACATGTTAATTAGATGCAAAAAACAAATTCCCTGAAACAAACTACCAAAGCTCACAAAGGAAGAAACAGATAACCCGAATAAACTTATATCTATTAAAAAAAAATTAAACTGTAAAAACCTTCATACAGAGAAAAACTCCAGGGATAGATGGCTTCACTGGTAAAGGAACTCTACCAAATATCTGAGGAGAAAATAATATCGACTCAACACTAATTTTCCAAGACACTGAAGTGGAAGTAATACTTCTCAACTCACTCTATAAAGCCAGTATTACTGATATCAAAACCAGAAAAAGGTATTACAAGAAAACTACAAATAACGCTTGTGAACATAAATGCATTCTAAAAAAGAGTTTAGCAAACAGAGTCCAAAAATATATTAAAAGGTCATTAAACATAACCAAATGGGGTTTATCTGAGGAGTACAGCACTGGTTTACACTCAAAATCAATGTAATTTGCCATATTAATAAATCAAAAAAGAAAAACAGTATGATCATCTCCATATACAGAAAAACCACTTATAAAATAATCCAACATCCGTTCCAAAAATTCTTAAAAAACTAAAAACAAGAGTTTCTTCAAACTGATAAAGGGCACCTACTAAAAAAGGAAAGAAAAAGAAAATAAAAAGCTACATCATACTTAAGTGAAATACTGAATACTTCTTCCCTAATATTTGGAATAAGACAGTGATAACTGCTCTCAATCATTCTATTTAATACTGTACTGGAGGTTCTATTCAGTGTAATCACCAAACCGGGGGAGACAGGCAGAAAGAGTGAGCAAGCATCCAGACTGGGAAAGGAAAAAGTAAAATTGCCTTTATTCACAGACCCACATGATCCTTTATATAGGATATTTGATGGAATCTACAAAAGATCTGAGTTTAGCAAAGTTGCAAGATACAAGATCAATATACAAAATGAATTATATTTCTATGTACTAGTGACAAAACTCTCAAGTTAAAATACAGATTCATCAAAACAAAGATCCCATTTTAATCTCAAGTGATTCAAAATATAACAATGTGCTAATTCCTTTGAATATGTACTGAAGCAACCTGCCAAACATCCAACTTAAAACTGTCTGAATCGGTTGCTATGCATCCCTGAAGAGTTTTGATGGGCAAAATCTTCATCCTGGTGACAGTGAAGTCAGGCTTCTCAAGTCTATCAAAAGAATTTTAATTGAGATCCATATTCCTGAGATCTAAAACATCAGAACTTTTTCATTTGGCACATATATTTTCAAACATCTCAATCTTTAACTAATGTGTTATCTCCTATCTAAGAATCCATGAGACTTAACTTTTAACCAGTCATACTTTCAGTTTTTCAATTACACAGTTGGCACTCAAAGAGGTTTTAGATTATCCAGTTCCTCCTTTAAAAGTTGACATAATCAGCATTTTAGGGATAAAGCCCAAGGCAGTAGCTTTCAAACTTTAGTGTGCTTCAGAATCTCTTGTAGGTCTCATTTCAAAAGACTGCTGAGTTGAATTTGATTCAGTAGGTCTGGGGTGGAACCAGACAATTTTCATTTCTAACAAGTTCCAATGTGATAATAAAGCAGTAAATTGGGAGACTACACTAAGAATTACCAGTCTATAGCAATGCTACTCAGACTGCGGTTCTCTAGAAGTACAGAAATTTAGAGTAAGCATTTAGAAAATTTTAAAGCAACGTGACAGAGTTAATTTTATGTCTGCTAAAATGAATGATAAAAAAAAGTGGCCTAGTATTTTTTTTTATCTTTTATTTAAATTTTATAGTAACTTTTTTATTATACTTGAGAAAAGTATGAGCAAGCAATGAATTAAATAAAAACTGGTTTTACCACAGAAAATTTGAGAAACACTGGCCTCAAAACATAGTATCCATCCATTCCTCTACTATTCTAAATATTGCTCTTAAGTTACATATATTTCATTAACTTTGCCTCCCAGAGATATACATCAGCTTTAGTTAAAAATCAATTAAAACAAAAAGTCACCTTATTAAGGTTTCTGATTTTTTTTCTGTAAAACTGTAAATACATTTATCAATTAAACAGATAAGTGCCCATTTGCAATGAATTTTAGAATAACAGGGTAAAGATTTTTCTCTTCTGAAAAACAGCTGTGTTAAATGTTAAATGAATAAGAATTGAATTACCCAGAGCTTTTCCTTCTATCTTAACTGCCAGTGGGATGTGAAGAAGAAATGGGGGTGAGGGGGCTTTAATGGCCTGAGTAACTGTTATCTCAAACAAAAATGTAAAAGTAAAAGCAATCTTACTGAGTAGAAATATTTTGCCACAAGCATTTAATTCTAGAATATTTGACTTACAAATCAACCTCTGGAAATGAACTAAATTATAAGTTACATAAAACCAACTTGTTTCACTTGATAAAGTAATAAATGTTTACTTTTTAATCTAATTGTGTGGGTTTTTGAAACCTTGTTTTAAACGTCAAATTTCCTAGTGCTGATTAAAACCACGACCTTCAATGTCAACATGAATTCAGGAAGGTAACAGTTAACAACAATGAAGCTTGATATTAAATATTCACCCAACAATGGAAATGAGCAGTAGCAGAGAAATTCAAAAACAGGCCAAATTACTGATATTTTGCTTTAAAAGCATTATTTGGTAATCCATTAATTTATCTATTAACAAAGTCTAAAATTATTTTGCATTCCTTGAATACTAAGAGTAAATAGATAATCCATGCAGAATATTTCGAGATACCTATATATGAAAATAACAAGAATGAGATGACTGGTTATGAAGAAAAATATAACATTTTATTGAAAAAGGCTAGCAAATGAACTCATTCACCAGAGAAATTACACAAAAAGAAAATGGCTATATCTTACTCACAAAAAAGTTGTGCCAAACTAGAGAGCTCTACACTGGGAAAATGCCTGGGAAGCAATTCCTGCTGAAAACTACCATATTTGAAATGGGCACTAGGCAAAAAAAAAAATTCATTGCTATAAGTGAATCACTATCAATCAATCATCTGAAGGAGGGCAGCACACTCAGTATTTATCAAGGTTATCTGTTGGGCTTTTAAAAATGATACTGCATCTCCCAGCCACATTTGAGAATTTCATAGAAACGTGTCAAAAAGCCCTTAGATGTGTTACAGAAAAGAAAAAAAAAAAGTTGAGAACTACTGCTCTAAATCACAGCTTCTCAAATTTTAATGTGCATTTTAACCACCGAGGGATCTTTTTAAATGCAGATTTTGATTCAATAGGTAAAGGATGAGACCTGAAATATAGCAATTTTAATGAGCTCCCAGGTAATTCCAAATCCAGACCTAACTTTGGCAAGGTTCTAAAATATGTAAACATCGTGAAAAAAGATATCTTCATTGTATAAATGCTCTAGAAAAGTCTAACAGCTTTTTAAAAATTAAACCTTTTTAATATACCTACCATACAACCAAGCCATTTCACCCCCAGGTATTTGCCCAGAACAAATGAAAGCAGATATATCACCCCTCCACACAGACACACATAAATGTTCATAGGGCTTTATTTATAATAGCCAAAAATCAATCAGCAGATAAATAGATAACTGTGGTATATCCTTAAAATGGAATACTATTTAGCAATAAAGAGGAATGAATTACTGATATATACTCTATGTATGAAATCTCAAAACAATTATGCTGAAAGAAGCCAGACCAAAAGAGAATAATTATATACTGTATGATCTCATTTATATAAAAATATAGTAAATGCAAACCACTAATCTACAGTAACAGAAAGTCAGTATCTGCCTTAAGACAGGAGGCTTACAAAAGGGCAAGGAGGTGATAAGCTCATTATCTTGACTGTGGTAATGGTTTCACAGCTGTATACAAATACCAACGTTTACCAAATTGTACACATTAAGTACACTTTATGTGTTAATCATATCTCCCTAAATCTGTTTTAGAAATATAGCTTTCAAACACAAAACTCTGGCTAAAATATTGTCACCATATATAACAGATAAATTCTAACTCTGAGAATTCCATGCAATACTGTGATATTGTGATTTATAACAGTACTTTTGGTCTTTGTACCTTTTCCTGGGACAGAACTCCTAAAACTCTTGGAATTTCCTAAATGATAGAATGATAAAGGTGCACTAATATTCCTAACAAATCCCTTTCAACTATACCTGAATTAGTGACTTTTTGAAAGCACCTAAGGATGAAGGCTAGTTTCCAAGAGAATCAATCATGTGATTAAAAGGGTTGAAACTTTTCAGTTCCACCCACTGAACTCTGGGGAAGGGCTGCAGACTGCAAATCATTACCAACGGCCAATGATTTAATCAATCATGCCTATATAATGAAGCCTCCATAAAAGAAAAACAGAAAGGACTGGGTTCAGAGAACTTCCAGGTTGGTGAACACATGGAGGTGCTGGGAGAGTGGCACACTCAGAACAGGCATGGACACTCTGCACCCCTTTCGCATACAATGCTGTATGCATTTCCTTCTATCTGACTGCTCCTGAGTTATATTCTTTTATAATAAACTAGTAATCTAGCAAGTAACTTGCTTCTGAGTTCTGTGAGCTGTTTTTGTAAATTAACTGAACCCAAGGAGGGGGTCACTAAAGCCTCCAATCTACAAGCAGCTGGTCAAAAGCAAAGGTGACAATCTTGATCTGCAATTAACATCTGAAGGCAGGGTGGTGGTGGTGGTGGTGGATCAAGATGGTGGTGAAGGTGGAAGGTGACTCAGGATCTTTCTTAGTTCCAACTAACCACTGAAAATGTACTGAAAAGAAAGCCAGTGATGATCCAGTGAATAACCAATTACATAACAATGAAATCACAAAATATAATATTAACACATAGAAATCAATAGTGTTTTAAAATACAAGCAATTACTAGTTACAAGGTATGATGGGTGAGAAGATAGCATTTACAATAGCAACAAAATAGCTAAAATTCCTAGGAATAAGCTTAAGCAAAAATGCACGAAACTAATATAAGAAAATTATTCCTGAAAGATATATAAGAAGACTTCAACAAATAAAGAGATAGACCATGTTTTTGGATAGGAAGTAACATCACAAAGATGTCAATCTCTATAAGCTAATATATGGTGAGTCTCAATTAAAATACCAACTTTTTTCCTGGAATTAGACAAAATAATTATAAAGTTTGTATAAAAAATAAATAGGAAACAACAGTAAGGAAAACTCTGAAAAAAGAGAGCAATAAGAATGGGAAAAGTGACTACCAGATTTTTTATAAAATAAATATATAAAGATAAAATAATGAAATAATAATTGACTAGTGATTAAAATAGCAAATTTTTTTACACAATGAACAAAACAGAAAGGCTCAAATGCCTAAGAAAAAAAATATATAATAAAAGTGGCATCTTAAACCAGGGAAAAAAGATATTTTTGAAAGTGGTATTTGTTGAAACCTATTTGATTATATTAACCAATGCCATCGCAATAATTTTAATTAAATAAATGGTGTTTGGACACCTGGATAACCATTTGGATGAAAAAACTGGATCTACAGAGCAGTTATACTAGAATGAACCATATAAGTTTTGGAAGAAAACTTGAGGTAATTAAGAATCCGAGAGAGGGAGAAAACGCCTTAACTTTAATTCAAAAACCAGAAGCATTTTTAAAGAACTGAAAATTTTCTATTTTGTCCTCTTAATGTTCTATTTAGTGCCAGGTTTTTATCAATTTAAAATGATTTCATCGTTTATGCTCCTCCCCACACTGCTCCCAAATGCAATGCTAAAGCGCTAATGTTCCTCAGCACAAGAAAGCTGTGATGTGCCTTACAGAGAAAATATGGTGTGTTAGACAAGTTTCATTCAGGTACCAGTTACAATGCACTGCTGTAAATTCAAGTTCAGTCAATCAACAATACATACAATATAAAGTATCTTTAAACAGAAGTGTATGTAAAACAAGGTTATGCATGTATTGATTGGCTGATGAAAATGTGACCACAGTCTCACAGGAACCCAACCCTTAATTTCTTCTAGGAGCAATGGTTCAGTATTTACTAATTCACTGTCCATGGCAATTTTACAGAACATAACTAGTGAAAATAATGAAAATCCACTGTATATTCGTGTGTGGGGTGACAAAATTAAATACACCTTGACACACACACACACGTAACAGCCAGAGAAGTATGAAAGCATGAGATAAGAAACCCTGAAAGGAGAGGTAAAATTGTAAGGCATACAAGGGATCATAGGCACAAATGCTAATCTTTTTTTTTCTACCTAGTACCAAAATCACCTATAAATTGGTTGTTAAATCTTAGGTAAAGTCTCAACAATACTTCAGAAAAGTATCCCAGATATTTTGATGTGTGGCCTAGGTGAGAACCACTATTCTCCCCACTAAAATGGTTCTCAAAGTGGAGTCCCTAGACAAGCAGCATCAAGATCACCTGGAAACTTGTTAAAAATGCAACAACTTGGGCCCCATCCCAGACCTACTAAATCCTGCACTCTAGGAATGGTGATCAGTGATTAGTGTTTTAACAAGCCTTCCAGGTGATTCTGATGCATGACAAAGTTTGAGAATCACTGACCTAAATCTTTTGTATTTCTTTTGGAGATACTTTGAAAACTCTGATGAATTCTTCTAAGATGGATGAACTATTTCAAATAAAACTGAAGGTTAACTGTTACTATTACTCCCATTGAAGCATCTATAATGTAGAGACAAACTTCTTCCAAGTAGCTACTTTATGGAGAGTGGTCCCTGTACTTTAAAATAAGTAAAATCAGCATATTACTAGCATAATAATCAAGGAGTATCATTTCTTTAGATCACCCTCTATAACACAAAGTTTCTTTTCTTCAGAATTCTGTAAACAGGCACTGTTCATAACATGAGTCTGCTTGTCCTAAAAGGTGAATTTACATTAGATCACAAAAATTCTTTCAACCCTATAACAACTCTCTTGGGTATCACACATTTTGAATATGAAAAATAAAGACATGAGTCTATTAAAAAAAAAACCAAACTCATGGCATTTAGCATATGGAAATAATTTCAAAACTAATTTGTAAATATTAATTTAATCGTATACTATGCTCAATTAGCTATTACATTAATTCATATGTACTCTTGTTCAAATCATGTCCTTTAAGACACAAATTTTCACAATATTATTTTTATCTTCCACATAACACATTAACTTCATACAGAGATATCTGTGTATAATTCTTTTCTATGGGACTTTACGCTGCTTAAAGACAGCTATCACATCTCTTTCCATGTCTAACGTACACAGCAGAGGAAAACTGGAAAGCCATCTGCAAAATAATGAAATTATATTGTTGTCTATCACCACACACCAAAATTAACTCAGAATGGGTTAAGAATCTGAATATAAGACTTGAAACAATAAATTGCATAGAAGAAAACATAGGAACTAAACTCATGGACCTTGGACTTAAAGAGGATTTTATGAATTTGACCTCAAAGGCAAGAGAAATAAAAGCAAAACTAAATGACTGGGACTACATCAAATTAAAAAGCTTCTGCACAGCAAAAGAAATCATCAACAAGGTAAAGAGACAACCATACAAATGAGCAAATATATTTGCAAGCAGTGCCTCCGATAAGGGCCTAATAGCCAAAATATAAAAAGAACTCGTACAATTCAATAAAAAAAAAAAAAAAAAAATGATCCAATCAAAAAATGGGCAGAGGACCTGAACAGACATTTTTCCCAAGAAGACATACAAATGGCCAAGAAACATATAAAAGATACTCAACATCGCTAGCTATTAGGGAAATGCAAATCAAAACCACAATGAGATACTATCTCACACCTGTTAGAATAGATATTATCAACAGGACATGTAATAATAAGTGTTGGAGAGGATGCAGAGAAAAAGGAACTCTCATACACTGCTGGTGGGACTGTAAATTGGTGCAGCCATTATAGAAAACAGTATGGAGGTTCCTCAAAAAACTAGGAAGTGATCTACATATGATCCAGCAATCCCTCTACTGGGTATTTACCGCAAAGACTTGAAAACCCATATCCATAAAGATATTTGCACACCGATGTTTAGAGGAGTATTATTCATGGTGGCCAGGACATGGAAGCAACCAAAGTGTACTATGATAGATGACTGACTAAAGAAGCTGTGGTATGTATATACAATGGAATATATTACTCAGCCGTAAGAAGAGATGAAATACTGCCATTTGTGACTACATCGATGGACCTCAAGATAATCATGCTAAGTGAAATAAGCCAGATAGAAAAAGTTGAAAACCACATGATATCACTTACATGTGGGATATAAACCTAAAAGCAACAAATGAACAGGACAAACAAGCAGAAACTCATAGAGACGGACAACAGATTAGTGGTTACCAGAGGATAGAGGAGGAGGAGCAGGGAGGAGGTAGATGGGGTAAAAAGGGGTCATATATGCGGTGACAGAAAAAAAATCTAACTATGGACAATGAACACACATTGCAATGTATATATATATATATGCCTTACTGTTGAACTGTACACCTGAAACTTACTGGATTTTGTTAACCAATGTCACCATAATAAAAATAAGAATTAAAAAAAAAAAAAAACTAAAAGCAAGGAAAAACAAATTAAAAAAGTACACAACAGGTGTTGCTCATTCCATCAGCAAATATTTAGTGAGCCACTACTGTATGTCATTCACTGTACCAGATGATGGATACAAACATAAAGGTAATACAGACAGTCCAGTCCTTGTGTTCATGGAGCTATTTACTGAACGAATAAACATCACAAATAACTACACTGCAAGTGTGGGAATATAGTCTGTATAAAAGATCCAGTTTACCAATGTGATACATGACGAAGGACAGTTTTCTTCAAAAGGGTACTCTATTGGTGCCCTTCTGACCCAAGTTGCTATTTAAGGCCATAAATTATTGTTAGAGAAAAAACACTGAGACAAGTCACTTAATAGTTAATCTAACTTTGATATGTTTTATATATAGAAAAATAAAGAAAAATACTATGCACAGTACAAGTATTACTGACAACCAAATTCCCATACGGGAACAACAGGTTAAAGTTTGCTATCTCCAATCCATTAGAAAGCTACAATTTGCCAATTCTCAATTCCTCAGAGATTTTAAAGGGAAATTTAAAATCAAAATGATTTTATGACTCTAGATTAACAAACTCTAAGGTCACATATCACTCACTTATAAAATGAATACTACAAGAATATTTGCCCACTTCACTGAGTAAAAAACATTTAGAAATTTTCTAGTGTATGTGCACGATGCTAACAGCTGCCTCTATAGTGTCTGGGGTACACAGGGAAGGAAGGACACTTACTTTTTATGTACATAATTTTGTTATTAATTTTTTATCTTTAAATCACATGGGTCTTATTTTTTAATTTAAAAAAGCTAGAAAATGTCTTAGACATGAAAATAAGATATTGTTTATAGTAGCATCTTTTTTATAATGAGAATAAAATCTGTAACCTGACTATATATTTGGGACAAGGATGACACAAGAATAGAATTGCCATTTGGGCCATGGAAATTCTCCTGAAGGGTTGTGAGCCACAGGTCATAGATCCCCAAAACATTTACAGAAAAGACATGAAGGATCCATGAACTTAGGTGAGAAAATAATCCTCTTTAATTACACTAACTTTTAACAAATTTAACATTTCCTTCAATTACTAATGTAGGCAACAGACCACAATAGTACTAGTAATACTTTTGACTAGCAATACAACAGAAATCTTAGGTCTTTTCGTTGTCATGTTACAATGGTTCTACCTGCCAAAATATTGTTTATACTCATCGCTATTTCAAATTTAAGGTAATTAGACACAATTCCTCTAGATTCTGCTATTTGCTAATAAATTAAAGACTTTTAATATTTTGATAAGTATATTTCAATATAATTGGTTTGATTTTATTTTATGTATTTAAAACATCCTTCTGAAGGAGTTTCACCAGACAGCCACAAGAGTCCAGTCACAAAAAAGGTTAAGCCTTGAAATAATGGTTATTAAATCAAGTGTAACAGCACCCATCTGGAAATTGAGAAAGGGAATATTTTGGGGTTAAGGAAAATTGGAATGCTACCAGAAATTTGTGGACAGGAGATTAGTAAACTTCCTGATATGCCTATGAAAGCCCCCATACAACCAACTACAAACTGAATGTTAAAACATTCCAGTTGAGAATCATCTCAAGGATCAAACATCTGGCAACATTATCTTCTTCAGTACCATGCTTTCCAGTTTCCAGACTTTTAAGTGTTCATCCCAGAGTCACCAGTATATTAGAATGTCTCTCTTCATTTGCTTCTTTAGTGTATACCACCCACTGAACAAATTTTTATCACTAAAACCTATTTATCCCCATGATCAATGAATTTGTCTAATCTGAAAAAAAAATCGCTTTTAAAAATCAAATACAATATTTAACTACCAAGTATTCAACACTTAATTATTACTCTGAGGATTAGCTTAAGATTTAGTTCTCTTGGCTGTTAACTGTCACTCTTCAATTTTTAAAAATCAATTTGATTGTTAATTGCTCTGCCAGGAAACAGGGCTGGAAGAAGGAAAATACTGTATCAATTTGCTAATGTCGGAGAAATATAAAAATATATATAATTGGCAGGAGAAAAAATGTGAAATTTTATACTACAGAATAATGGAGATACTCTTGTATATTTTACTTTTTCATATTCCTTCACATTTATTATCCTGTATAACTAAAAATTATCAATAAAAAATAGCAAAAAAAAAAATTGCCTGTATAAGGCACTGACTTGTCTTTACAAAAATAGTTAATCTTTAAAAAGTTACCTTAGAAATACTTCTCACTAAATAGATGACGAAATGTTGTTTAATGAGGTAATTTATCTTGCCCAGAGGAAAAGTGACAGAGGCCAGGTCTGGAACCTTAGTCATAATTTCAAAGTTCCAACAATTCCATCAAATTAGTAGTGCAACTAAGGACTGCTTGTCAACTCCCCAACCAACAACATTCTGTCCTTTGCCCATGCCCCTCCCCTCTCAAAAGGGGGAGTAAGAAAGCTGAAAGTAAAGATAGATACAGCAGACAGGCTGACTCTTCCACTCCACATTCCTCAGACTGCACAGTAATACTAGCTGACAAGAAAAAAGAAATCTAAAAGCAGATACATGGAAATAGTGCTAAAAAGAATCTGGAAGTGGCTGGTATCTTCTTCCAGTATAAATTCCATGAGGAACAAGTCCTACATGATGGAATAAGCAAAGCTGAAGTTCTGTTCCATTTAAGTGCAGACAAGGCAAAAAAATAATCAAGGATCAGTTTTAAGATGAAATCAATCAAGAAGGACCTTCTACTATCTACACTGATCTACTTCATGGATTATTCCTATTTCCTCCTCAAGCTGTCCCCTATGCATCCATTACTATTTTTCTACCCCAATTCTACTTAAAATGAAACGAAGAAGCAGAGCTGTATGTTTAGTAACAATCAAACTCAATTCCAGTGGCCAACATCATGGTCAATGCCTGTATTACACACTTGCTATCACTTAAGTGCCTGGGTAGGTATCTAGCCTGTGCTGAATAAAACAAAGACATGATACCTTCCTGAAGGCATTTGGTCTAACTTGGAAAATATGTGTCTATTATCTCACCTGTGTGTTCATGTTCCTTTCCCCCCCCCTCTCTCTCTCTCTCTCTCTCACACACACACACACACACACACACACACACACACACACACACACACACAAAACTTGGAAGAGGGAGAGGAAGAAGGGGAGGAAGGGAGGAGACAGAGAGAAATGAGATATCAGAAAATTAGAATAAACTAATATTAGGGGCTAAAAGTATGCCAAAATTCAGAACATGTACAGCAACAAGAGTAGTAAAGATAGTAAAAGAAAATTTCATGAAAGCAAGGGAACTGACCATATTCAAAACATACAGAGTGGACTGTTCCACTGATCTTGAGGAAAAGTTAGTGTCAGAGGGTGGATAAATTTAACTGATTCTCACATTCTCTCTCTCTCTCAACCAAATTGACAGCATTTGCAATAGCGTTAGAGTTAAACCTTACCTATTAATATCTTCCTAACATTTAGTCTCTCATTTGTTCTATTCATCTGATTAACATTCTGGGTAATGCGCCCAGGAGGTAGACATGTGGATTCACAGATGCAGTGAATTTTAGAGCCAAAGGTATTTTAAAGGTCACTCAGTCCAATTCTATTTCACAAGTTAGGAAACTAAGGGCCAGAAGGTTAAACAGTTTCTTTGAGGTCACATAAAATTCATCCCTTTACTACTCTGAAGATGAATAAGTGTGAAGATTGTACCTATTTAAAGGATTCTGGAAACTTCTTTTATAGTCCCTAATTCAAATTTCATTTAAAAAACGTAAAACATATAAAATATTCTAATCTCATTAAAACATCTTACAAATTTAAAGTTTGTAAAAACACACTAAGTATACAAATTCATCTTGAGTCAAACCTTATTGGTTAAAACAATTTAACTACATAACTTTTGATTATGATGTTATATAACCATCAGAAAATCTCTCAAGGCAGCTCCCTGGCTAAAGCCCCATTCTCAGGAGGGTAGCCCTTAATAGCACATGTATACTAAACTCTATTCTGACTGGTAGGCTTGGAGGTAGATAGATACCTGATGGAAGTCAAACTAATATACTCTCTATCTCAGGAATCTGGAATTTTGAACTGAAAAAAAATATATAAAAATAATGATAACAGCTAATATTTATACTGAATGCTTAATACACACCATGAACTGTCTCAAGCACACTACAATTCATTCTCCCGAAAACCCCAAGAGATTTTATAGATGAAATTAACCTGCCAGAGGACTCAAACCCATACCGTCTGGTTTCAGAACACATTCACTTAACTCCTATCCTATACTACTACTCAAAAGATTGAGAATTGTTAAGAGTTGAGTGTCATTAATGTTGCTTGCTGCTGAAAGGCCCAGAGCTGCCCTGGTTCTTAGCCTTCGCAAACCCTGACTGTTTAACCCTTCCTTGGTGTCTGAGAGACAACTCCCAGGAATCTTAAAGAAACCAGATATGGTTTCTGTTACTTAAAACCAACCTGAAGATACTACCTGTAAAATGTTTTTAGGCCTCGCTTTTAAGAGAACTGATACAGAAAAAAATCTAAACTTAAACCTGATTGACCATTCCTTAAAATTTTTTTAAAGGAATGTGTTTTTACAAAAGAGATTCACCACAAAGTTTCTTTCATGATATCATTCCCCAAGGCAAAAACTCTTCCATACCTATGGGATAATAAATGATAAAACAGTACAGATGTAATGAACCTTAGATACCATCTAGTTCTCAACCCACTCATTTTAGAGATAAAGGTGTATAATGGTGAAGATAAGAGCCCTGGAGTCAATCACCCATAAGGCCTGTGTTCAAATACCAGCTCTACCATGTTCTAGTCTAGGAAGGGGTGCCCTTGGGCATGATACTTAATTTCCAAAGCCTCTGCTTCTTCTTCTGGAAAAGAGGTAACAGCACCCACACATCCTACCTATAACGAGCTCTAAACCATCTATCTACTGAGTTTAACAAAGTGCCTGGCACATGCTCAACACACTAATACATACTCAATATATGGTAGCTGAGACAGTGGTGATGAACAACCTGAGGCTCAGAGAAGGTAGGTAACTTTACCAGATTATATGGTCACTCAACAACATAACTAAAACTCAGAAAACAGATTTCACACTCATATCTCAATGCTTTCTTCTACACCATCCTACAAACTCCTGGGCCTAACATTCAAAACTATTGGTAATCTGGTATATTTCTACATTTTTTTCAACCTAACTTCCACTCTAACTTTTATTCATTTAATCACCAAATATTTAATGAATGCCTTCTATGTTCTAAAGAATTTCTAGTGTAAACAATATCTTTGAAGATATAGCAGGGAACAAAGGGGAAGAAAAGTAAAAGCCATCTGCATGCCTCCCCCCACCCCCCCAAAAAAAGCTAAGAGAATGACATGCTCAGAAATAGTAGGTGAAGAAGGCTAGACAAGATAGATTAAAAAACATAAAACATGGAATACTAATCTTCTTTAGTCTATTTAACATCCATAGAATCTTCTTTAAATATTCCTGCACCCAAGTATTTGCTTCAACATATACTATACAACCAAACCTGAAAATCCAAATTGTTTAATCTTTCTCCAAGAAGCCTTCTCTATGCATTCCAGTAAGTTTTCTCTTACTCCTCTTAAATATAATGACATTTAACTTACTCTAATGTTCTTTGAATGTCTGTCAGGCTGACTTAACCTGGTAGTTTTTGGTAACTTCCCAGATGTTTTTGACCTCAATGATTCATTTAAATTCTCTTAAGATCTGTATTCTTTTAATCCTAACACTTCCGAATACAGCCTTATACATATCGACTTACAGGCCCCTTTAAATAGTTACCCAGTATCTTATTTAGATAATACCTGGCACTTAGATGATACCTGGCTAGTATTTGCTTTTGTTGAAAGAATAAACGCTTAATGTTTTTACAGTATCAGCTTACAAAATTGCATTTTATATGCTCTCCAGAACCCTCTATTATGAAACATTAGTGCCAAAAATAAAACTTTGAAACAGTAGAAAGATGAAATATGTTTTTATTCTATCATTCAAAAATATCACTTAAAGGGAGGTGAACACACAGTGTAAATATATATATGCTTTATTGTTAAAGTGTACAGCTGAAACTTTTTGGCTTTCGTTAACCAATGTCACCATAAAAAATTATTTTAAAAAATATATCACTTAAAATGTTAAGATAATGACAAAATGTAGGCAACTAACATATATGAGAGGAGAAATGTCAATTCAGATCAGTGATGATCTTTTTCTTTATAAAAAAAAAAACAGAATCGCATACTTCATGTAGATTTTGGTTCATTCTAGTATGAGACATCTTACACAAATCTGTATACACCTATGAGGGGTAATTAACATAAGAAATATTAATTACAACCATACCTAGGTATAAAAAATTCTATATTTAAAAAAGCTTCTGACTCAAGAGGAAAAAAAAAAAAGATTTAATATTTAGGTATTCATAGTACCAAAGAAAGAAACCAAAAAAGAATTCCTATAAGAACAATTTACCAAATTCTGCTAACGAATTACACAGACGCGTGCACATGCACGCACACACACAGAGTGTTTCACAAAAACATAGCTCTTGGTATAGAAAAAAGAAACAAAAGCTCATTCTATACTCTAAAACATTTATCAAGCATATATTATGTGCCAGGCATAGTTTTGGGCACTTGGAAAAATTAATGATCAAAACATGCAAAGATCCCCCACTCTTTCAGAGATTACATTCTATAGGAGAAAAATCTAAATAATAAAATAGGATAGTTTCTCACAAATTTCTTATATGCTTAAGATAACAAAGACTCATATAAATATAATGGTGCCAACAAAGAAGCAAAGTTAAAAGACTTATAAGAAAAAAACAGACAAAATTTCAAGAGCAAAAGTCAAAGTTAAGTGATGAAAAACTAAACTTCTTAATATTCCAATCAAATCAAAATTACCTTTTACGGTCCCCCAAATTATAAAAAGTAAAATATTATTTACACAAACTATAACTTAATAATTATTCATAAGACAATTAGAGATTCTGTAAAAAGTCAATATGAAGCATAGTGGTTATGAGAATGGGCTTTTGTGACATTATAAGCAAGGGTCTGAATTCTAGCTTGGCCAGTTATTAGCGCTGAGACCCTTCAATTTCTTCAACAATTTCTGCAACAACAGATAGAAGAATGAATATATTATAGTATTATCAATTCACTGGGATAGTATTCAATAATAAAAAGGAATGTACTGATATATGTGACAAAGATGAATCCTCATGCATTGTGCTGACAAAAGCAGCATACACAAAAAATGTATGATTCCATTTATATGAAATTCTAGAAAAGGCAAAACTAATCTATAATGAGAGAAAAAATCAGTGATTGCTTAGAACTATTGGTGCAGAGGTACTTGCAAAGTAGCACAAGGGAACTTTTTGAGTGTTTAAAATGTTTTTATATCTTGATTGTGCTGTGCTGTTCCCATTAGTGTACACTTTTGTCGAAATTCATCAAACTATGCATTAAATGGTACATTTTACTGTATATAAATTATACCTCAAAAAAGTTGATTTTAAAAAGGATTAAATAATATATGTAAAGTTCTTAGCACAGTACCTGCGGCACAAGAAGTATTTAAAAATGGCTGATAAATTAAAAACATTAACTATCACTATACAAACTCATGGGGAAGTGGCAGAACTACTGATCATCTGATCTTCCTGACTGTTTAGATTATAAAGAAACATAAATTTATAGCATCTGACCTAGACTAAGTGTCATAAGGAGCACTCCAGAGACCAAGTTATAGGAAGATGCCAACTGGCAGACCTTAGGCAAAAAGCAATGAAAATAAGAAAAGTAAAAGATGCTTGCATTCCAGAAGAAAAGAAAGAGTTAAGAGAATGACATGCTCAGTGATGACAGTGTTAGCAAAGTCATAGCAAAGTCAAAGAACATCTAGATTACCTCATCCAGGCATTATCAAAATGTACTCAAAATTGAGTTAATGACTGTATAAACCAAGTTTAATGGTAGTCCAACAGCTACATAGAGACAGTCCTTATTGGGGGCAGCGGAGGGGCGGGGCAGGGGGGAGACGACATATCCATGAAGGCTTTAAAATAAAGTCAAAGGATTCTGCCAATGAAGAAGAAAAGGAGTCATGGTCATAGTGTGGGCAGTTTAGAAATGCAGAGCGACAATTTTAACCATAAACAAAGGTTTTTCTTGTTTTTGTTTCCCCCCACAAGTCTGTGATAAAAAAAATATTTATAAAGGTAACTAATTAGGAACATGCTGACAATAGAAATCAAATTGAAATACAACTCAAATGAAAGAATATATTTGTGAAATCTGTTTTACTGATGCTTATCAAGGCAAAACATCTTTTTAAAATGAACAAATAATTCTGCTTAATAACAGAAGTCTTCTAAATAAGACCAGAAGAAATGAATTGGCTGTCACTCATGCAAGCACAAGTCTTCTAATTTACATGTTAATTTAAAAAAAAATTAGAACTTAATTTGGACATTCTGGGAAGCAAAAGACTTTAGACTATAAATCATAACTATCACTGCTTAGTTTAGTTTTGATTTTAAGAACTTCTAAGTTGTTAACATTAAAGAGGCAGAAAGGACAGGACAAAGAGTCAAAAAGTCCTGAGTTACAAGCCCAGTTCTATCAGAATGTGGATTTCTTCTTCCCTAAAACTGAACAGTTGAAACAGGCTTCTGAAAATAACCTAACTTTAGTACTTATGGTCTAGATTAAAGTTCACAAGTTTTACTGAAAAAGTTAATAGGACAAAATTGTAATAGGGTTAAGCATTTATTTTTAATCCATCATTAAAAAGGTAATTAAACTGCAAGTTTTCTTCCAAAATTCAGATAAAATACATACGTGGCAAACTAAGGACTAAAGGAATAACAAAGGATAGTGAGGATCACTCTGCAAAAAGTAGACGCATCTTTCAGGGGCTAACTTCATTCTTGAACAAGTTTCTTGGTTTAAGTACTTCTCAAACCAAAATAATAGGATCCAAGTAGTTACGTACAATACTGACACTTTAAAACTCAGAAGCCACCATTCCTTTTGTTTCATAATTCGTAATATAATATTAAATTTAACTTTGTAGAATCCAAAGTTGTATTTTTTAAAGTTCAATTCAATTAATTCTCATACATACTATAATTTTCTTATATTATCTTTCCCACGGAAAATTGAGCTGATAGAAATAAATTTTATTCAAGAAACAAAAAGAATTTTCACATAAGACTTTGCTCTAAACTTTCACCATAAATGTTGGGTTTTCATCTTATTTTAAAAGAAGGTGAAGGTTGAATGTTCATCCTGATACGGCGGCTGTATTCATTTTCTACTTAAAGTGCAAGACTTACAAGTACTCAAACACCAAAGAGAAGTGTGATTAAATCACAGCAGAAAGTAGCAATAACAGGGTAATACAATGAACTCAAAACTCTAGCAGCCAAAGGCATAAAAGCATTTCCTGCAATTTTAACAGTCAAAAGAGAAAACCAATCACAGAAACCTTGAGCCTTTTTTTGACAAGTCACAGAAGCAAGAGAACCAATCCACGCACACTCGGGGTTGACAATAAGGCGGGACCGCAGGTTCATTGAAGAAATTCTTGAGGGTGCAGTTACTATGAACTTCGCACGCAAGTAACACCACTCCAGAATCATAAACAATGCCAAGCCAGATGAAATTCAACCGTATGCAAAATTTAACCCATAAGAGAGAAAAAACAGCATTTTTGTCAAAAAGCGTTATGTTATCAAAAATGCAACTGTCAATTTAAACGCACTATGTCCTCAAACTTCTAAAAGACTCCCCCCGTCCCCCCATGACAATTCTCAGGGAAGCGGCACGGGGACACCACAGCACCGACAACTCGTTGAACATCGATGGTTCCTTTCTAAAGCTGTGTACTGAGCGGGCGCCGTCTCGGGTAGGCAAGCAGAGATGTCCCGCTCTTGGACATGGAGCTAGCGGGTCCGCGGCTCTCTAACGCTACGTCCCACTGGGTAATTGCACCCCCGGCCCTCGCCCGCCGCAGTGCTGCACCGCTTTATCTCACTGCACCACCACAGGCTGGGGAACGAGGATACCCTCGCTAGCAGGAATATGTTTATTTTGAAAGGACTTTACTTTCTATAAGTCATTTCAAAGAGAACCCAATGCAAAACTAAATTTGAAAGTGGAAAAAAAAAATCTCTGCTAGCCAAAGGATCCCTCGTTCATTAATTAACCGCCCCCACCGGGTGGGGAGAAAAAAGGTAAACAGAGGCCCTACGCCAAGTGCGGGCAGAACATTCCCTGCGCCATTCCTGGCCGCCGCTTACGGCAAGGCCCCCTTACGGCAGCGTAAGCGGCGCTGCGAGCTAATCACAACACTGGGACGCAACAACATGGCGGCCGCGGGCGGGCGCTGCGCCGGCCGAGAGGGTTTACGCTACTCCGCCAGCGTAGGATCCCATGCGTTGGAGCGGCAGCGGCGCCCTCCAGCGAGCGTAAAACGCGCTGTGAATGGCGAGGCCCGACTGACAAAGGTGAGGGGGGAGGAGGGAAGGGGGGGTAATAAACACTCGAGTCCCTACCGATTCCTCCTCCTTCTCCATCCCGGTGGGCATCTGGGGCACGGCCCGGTTGATGGAGACGCAGTCGTTGAGATCAGGCATGTCCTTGCCGCGGTAGATAGGCAGCGGTTTGGCGGCGTCCAGCGCCCGCGCTCGGAAGGAGAGTTTACTCATTGTCTCCCCGCCTTACAGGAACAGCCCGGGCGGCGGCGGCGGGGCGGGTGGGGAGGGGGGGAGGACTCCCGCCGCCTCCTCCACCTCCTTCCTCAGTGCAGCGCGGCCGGCCCGCTCCTCCTCCTCCTCCTCACTGCCCCCGGCCACAGCATGGGCGCCCACCCCGCCCGAAAACAGCCCCCTGCCGCCCGCGGCCGCTTCCACACACTAGATCCGCCGCTCGCCCGCCCGATCCGCTCCCTGCGCCATGGCCAACATGGCGGACATTACCACAGCGGCGGCGAGCGATCCCGGCAGCCCGCGCGAGAGCGCGCCCCCGCCGCGGGGACGCGCCTCGCCCTTTCCCTCCCTCCCTCCTTCCTCTCCCTTCCCCTCCCTCGCCTGCCCACCCACTCTCTCTCCGCAGCGCGGCCGGCCCGCGGGAGCGTGCTCAGCCTCGGCCGTTCTGGGGAAAGCGAGCGGCGACGGCCCTCTGCTCGGCGGCCCGCGCTCTCGCCTTGTGGCAGGTGCCAGGTGCGCAGGTTAACCCGCGCCTCGGAGCGTGCGCCTCTGCCTTCGCGGCCCCGACACCCCGCTCTTTGGGCGCCCAGGAGGAAGGCGCCGGGCAAAACAGCCGCGCCGAAATTCGCGGGTATGCAGAAGTCTGTGAGCGAGAATGGAAGATGATAGCCAGGGCCACAACAGCCACCACCGAGCCGGTACTCAAAGCGCTTATCTCCAAGGCCCCTCAGAGCGCCGGCTAATTCGCATCCTCCAATTCGCACATCCCCGGGAAGTGCCAAAGGTCCGTTCTGTCTGTCCACTCAGAGGGGCGCAGACTGCCGGGTCTCGCCCGCCCCGAAAACACTCACGCAGTCCCTGCCTGCTTCCCCGAATCTTCTCCTTAGTACCTGACCGAAAGAGCTCTCCAAGGTAAGGCATCCTTGCTCGTACTCGCCTTCGGCGGGGAGGATGCTAATGGCAGCAGTAAGGGTTAACGTTTGAGGCTGCCAGATGCAACAAGTGCACTTGAACCTGTCACCCAAACTCCATAGTTATTTGGTGGGTGATAGATATTCCGCTGATTTCAAAAATATTAGTTCTCAAAAGTTGAACTTATAAAATTTAACGAAGACAGCCCACATTTCCTCAGTGGCAGATAACGTGTAAAATATTAGGTGCTGTGGAAGACGCAAAGAAGTTTGAGAGAAAGTTCCTGCCCTCATGGCAGGACGTTTGGAAAGATGAATAACTGTAAGAAACCTAAATGGTTGAAAAACGGGAAAACTGGAAGGATAAATGACAGCAGAAAAAAGGTGTAAATACTTGAAAAAAAATTATACAGGAGATGACACAAGACACTAGAATGTGATTAATTACCAAGTGAATGGTACTGACAAGAATTGCGGTGAGAAGTCAGAGAAAGGAGACATTACATTAGCCTGAGCTGGTTAGAGAACGTTCTAAAGAGGAGGGTAAATCAAGTTGACTCAGATAAGTACCAACTATTGTTGACATCAACCTCATTTAGCCAGGTTTCTTCATTACAATTTTCTCGCAAAATCCCTAGGAAGAGTGTACCATTTTCTAATAATTGATAAATATTCTGCCTAGTTTAGAGAAAAGTACATGATTTGCTAAAGTCCAGAAGTGAAAAAATTTATTCCTACAATCATTTCTATATGATATCAAAACTCTGTATCTTCCTCCATTACCTCCTCCTTATCCATTTTTTCCCCTCTCCCTTTTTTCTCCTGTTTCTCCTCCTTTTTCCCTCCACCACCTTTTTCTCCCCACCTCCCCTCATGAAAGCAAAATGGTGGATATGGACTTTGAGACAGTGTCTAAATAGTCTAAACTTCTTGGCCCAGGGAGACTTTGAGCATTGTTTAGCTGGGCTTGAGTAATTTCCATCTATTTTGTTTTGTTGGAAACAATGGACATGCTGTGACTCACTTCTTGTAAGCAATACCTTCCTCAAGCTTATGGGCATGTCCTGTTCTGAGTGCTAACCTCTGGAGCAATTCCAGTTCTCTGTAAGGAAGAACAAATGTTGTTGGGAGGGGGTCAACACTGGATTCAAGCCTGAAGGTGGTTAAAGAAATGAATCATCCCAAGCTTTTATCTGGGTGCCCAGCACTTCTTAGGTTCAGAAAGGATATTTTTTTTCTATTCCTTACAATTATCATTACTCTTTCTCAAGAAAGGATATATTGAGTATCTATACCAGCTTTATAGTGGTACTTTATATTATCTATTAATTGAATTTCATTTAATTCTCATAATCCTATGAAGAAATATTATAATTTTACTAATAAGGAAAATTAGGATCCGACAGATAATTTGCTAAGTTTCAACACTAATAACTTGCAGAACTGGGTTCAAATCCAGGTCTAGCTTTTCCACAAAATTGTTGTTTTCTCAGCAGTGCCAGCCTGCTATTCAATGGCTAATAGAGTGCAAAACCCAGAGATTCAATACCCTCAATGAAGGCAGGAATATCATCTTTGTTAATCACTATACCATCAGTTCTGTGCCTCACACGTGGCAGATGCCTAATAAATATTTGTCGATTGATAATAGTCCTTAAAGAGATTTAATGATACTGACCCCACTCCACTCCAGCTTAGAGTACACATACCTTATTGGCCTGTCACCCGACATAGCCATTGCTGCTAATATTTGGTCTTATTATGGCCTACCCAGCTCTCCAGCTCTCTACCTTTGGGCATAGGAATTTTAGAATTAAAGCAATTCAAAGAAACTTTTTTGAAACCTGAAATTCTATTATAGGAACAGGTTTTTGCTGTAGTAGTTGTTTTGCTGTTCTTTTTATTTGACCATGTAACAGATTTCTTCCCCAAATCTCCATTTTCCTCTTGCCCTGTAGGCAGTGATTACAGAGCTGGGAATAAAACAGTTGGAGGCAAATAACACAATACACTTTTCAAGTGAGAAACAGCCTCTGTTTTCTTGGCTTCCAATTCACTGGCCAAACCAGAATGCCTCTGTTTCACATATGGAAATGAGCTTTTATTTGTATATGAATATTCTTTTTAATAAAGTTTATTTCTAATCTGTTTATTGAATACCCATATACTTGTTGGTGATAAAAACAGAAAATATCTTTCTAACTTTTGAAGTAGATCCTGTTATAAAATGTCTTTATCAAAACCGTTTCAAATGATTGTGTGGCCTAATAGCCTATATTAATTTCCATATACAATGCACTGAGTATAGTCATTCTAAAATCAGTCTACTTCAAATACGCTCTGGACCAATTCCCAGTGACATGCATTTAAGCCAAGCAAGTGTCATATATAAAAACTCAAGAATTAGATACAGTTTTAAAGCCATATCAAAAATAAAACCACTGTATAAATGTTATCTAAATTAGAATACCAGTCAAGTAACTGTGAGAATTGGGATTATATTCCGGTTTCCATTGCCCCATACTATGATCAGGACAGGCAGCTCCCGAGTTATGAATTACTTTTTGAAAGGAAACTTAAAACTGGTAAACAGTTACTATTCAACTATTTCAGAGTTTTGTAAATGTCACGTTCTTTCTAATTGGCTCTCTATTTCAGCAAAACCAATAGAAAGTTAATTGAGTCGGTATGTGAACTATATCCCCACTCCTCCCCCTTATGGCCCCAGGAATGAGCCCAGTACCAATAAATCTGTGTTGTTTCCATATGTAATCTGAATGTGGGGTCTGTGTTCATTACAATCAAATAGAATCAGCCCCCTGGTTCCAGTGCCCTTTAATGAGGCAACTCAATTTTTGAGACACAGGGAAAGACACTTCCCTCAGAGGTAACATGCCAAACATCCACATCCACCTTTTATTTGCCACAGTGGAAAACCAGTGCTGAACAAAAATTGTGGCTGTGGCTCAGTCTCTTAGCAGCAACGCTTCTCTCAGACCTGGTCGGAATCACAGGGTGCCACCTTGTGTATAAGCTGACGATTTACTTCTCAGTTCCACAAAGGATTCAGATAGACTTAAAAATCATCAGCCCCAAAGCTCTGTATTTTATTACCAAGGAAAACTGAGACAGATGTAATTGAAGGAAACAGATTTGAAAACACAGTGCTCCAGAGAGTCCACAGCACTCAATTTTGAATCACACCGACAGCCTGTCTTATTCGTTGCCCAAACCAGACCGAAAAACACATCCAATGGCCCACACATGGAAGAGATTGACGCTGGTCACTCAAGCTTTTGGACTGGGGGTAGCAGTAAAAAGCAAAGCTCTTGTGACAGACCTAATGAATCTGACTAGGAAAATTACCTGTTTCCAAACAGCAAGTGAACTATATAAATTTAATTTCAGAACTTTAGATTTCTGAGGCAGTAGGTTGCACCAAGGTGATGAATACGATATTACTTATTTTAATTAAGTGCTGAGTTTCAAACAGGGAAACAATTGTTGGAGCCTTCCACGGGAGGTAAAATAGGATCCTTTCTAATCCAGCTACCTTGCCTTGAGAAATTCCATACTTCTCTAAATTCAGCACACCTGCCATTTGGCGGAAGCCACTGTTAAATTCATGGAATTGGCTGGACCTTTCATATTATTTTCAGTAGGGAAATGGAAGGAAGAGAATGGGGCTTTGGGGTTACAAGTGCACTTCTGTTGGCTTAGGTCTCTTGTAACATCTATCCTCGGTTGCCTTCCATGGCCTCCTCCATGGAGCATCCTTTTCTACTAAAGCATCTCTGAAAGGTAACTTGGAAGATGGTTTCTCTCTCCCTGTGAAGGCAATTTAGCCTCACTGATGTGCTGGCACATCTCAACTGAAGCAGGCTCAGAGCACTGAGCTCGCTAGGGTCCAAAATGCTAGCTGAGAGGGGTACATTGTAGGAATCTTGGGTTACTATTCTAAATGTGCTCACCCTACCTTTTTTTTTTTTTTTTTTTTTTGGTCTCTTCTACCAGCAAAGGACTAATGTTTACAAACTTAGGTTTGTGAATAGAATATGCAGTTAGATTCCTGAGAATTAAAGAAAATTGGTGAATTGGTTTTGGAATAGCCATATCTTATTGATCTTATCTTTATTGTTCCCCAAAACAAAATGGTCTTTTTCCTAAAATAAAAGGTTCTAGTATTAGCATCTTGAGAGCCCTCTAAACTCCGAGTAACTTGTTAGGAGGCAAGAAGGAAAACAATGTCTCAAAATTAGAAGACAGGTGTACTTGTCTTTCATCAGCAATTAAAAATGGCTTTGACACGGAGGGAACAGAAACCATTGAAATAAAACACACTACTTACTTAGATATTTACTGGCTAACCCATACCCCTCCCCTTGTTTCAGAAAGGATTTTAGGTGGCTTTTGAGAGTAGCTAAAATGTGTTAGGATAGCATTTGGGCTCTAAATTTCCTAGTGACATGAAATTTCCTAGTCATGTGAAAATAGGAAACCTTGTCAGCTTCACAATTCACAATGTTCATTAGATAAAATGATTGCTCAGGAGATTTACAATTTTTTCCTAGTTCCAATTGGAATATCCAAGAGTTCATAAATAAAGCAACTAGTTGGTATGACAAGACACTCAACAATATCCTTAGACACAGAAGGGGCATCCCAGGGCTGTTTCTTATAGTGATGCACTATACAAACTGATGACATCATATGCAATACAGCACAAACAATTCTTCAAGAATTAGGAAGGTCCTGGGGATGGGGTGAGCCCTACCGCAGATCTGGGAATGTGAATGGACTCCATAGGCTCCAAGCAATCCTCTCTGAATGGTTTTGTTCTCTCAGCTGTCTTCTGCTAAACTTTGTGGTTGAGAGCTCAAAATTGTGCTCTATTACAATTGTCTGAAGTGTGGCTTTTCTAAGTGCCCAATTAGGGGCAGACTCATATGCCTTAAATGACTGTGCTGTGGAGGATAGAGTTAATGTCCTTTTCTGGAAAGAAAGGAGCTTAACAAGGACCAGTGCCTCGATAGAAAGCTTGTCTCTCCTGCTCTTGCAGTGAGCTAAGGGTGTATCTACTGGCATGGCCAAGAGATAATTTGGCCTTTGCATACACAAAGTGTGCATTGCTAACTCAAGTTAGATGGCAGGCAGGTGGGGGTAGAAGAGCATTCTTCCGCACTGCCTCCACATGAAAGTTGTCCTCTAACTGGTGGCAATAGCTGTACTTTGCCAGTTTTGTTCTTCTAGCTCTGACTCAGCTTCCAGTGCCTACATAGTGCCTTTACTTAGAGAGCAGCCCCCTCTCTGCTACTTGCTATAGACAGCTTTTGTAGCCCAGCAGGCTCTGTCAAAGCTGGTTTTGAAGGAAACTGAGCTTGAGAGTATCTTCTTTTAAAGGAAGACATCAGCTCCTCCTACTCAAAGCCATACAGGGGATGCTTTTATACCAAGTCCTCTGTCTTCCACACTTACCCACTGCAGCAGTCCTTTGCAGCACTGGGCATTCCCTCTAGGGTTGGTACACAGGCCCATGTCTACAGATGACCCAGACCTGTCATTTTAGGATAACTTAATGGGACTTTATGGACAAAGGGATTCCAAAAGTGTATGCTGGTTTGAAGGCCAATTTTTGCCATCACATTGGTGCCCTCCATTAACTTTGGGGGCAGCTATAGCTTGGTCTGGACCTTGCTACTTAAGGCCCTACTTATTTTTTTGGTCCTTTCTTCTACTGCGCTATTTCATGGAGATGAAATGGCCTAAATAGTATGTTTCATCCCATGTATGCAATAGCTCCAGCCATTTAAAATGTGCTGAGTGGCTAACCAAAGAAAACATTTAAAACATATTTTAGACATAGAGACAAGTCTGGAACATTCGATCAAAATATGCCCTCTAATGAGGGAAATGAGATGGTGGCAGGGAAAGTAGTGATGAATCTAATAATTCTAGATAGATGGTTTAACAAACTCATTTAAAAAAATTAAAGTCAGATAATGGAGCACACTTCCGCTTTGAAGAGAGACAAAGCTCTCTCCAAGTATTTTATGACCCTTGTTACATTGCTTAACCTCTGAGACTCTATTTGTGAAATAGATATAATGTACCTATCTCATAGGCTCCTTACAAGAGCTAAATGAGGCAACATGATACAAATTGACAAACAGTGCCTGGCAAATAGTAGAGGTCCAATCAACATGAAAACTACTGTTTCTGTTCCCTTCCCTCTGTCTTTTTATTTACATAGTTTGAGGTGATCAAAATTAGATAAAATTAAAACTGTAGCACATATAAGATAAAACCTTGAGTTTCTACTGTGGTTTATGGTTTATTTTAAATACTTTAATTTAGAACTAAATGGAATGTTCCATCACCACCCCCATAGCTCCTTATTCCCTGGCCATGTTTGGGTCTCAGGCATGGAATAGAACTATTATTCAAATCATCATGCCCATAGGGCCCTGTCAAAGAGATAACAATAGATCTTTCAGCATGCAATTTTATCTTTATTCAGGATGGACAGACATATCTAAATACTTAATCTGATTCTCTTAAAATTCTGATTTGTAGTTCATTTTCCAAAAGTGCTCTTGGAGGGTGAGATCATGCCTTTCCTTCTTTCTTTCCTCTCATCCTCCCTCCCTTCCTTCCTTTCTCTTCTTCTTTTAGGAAATTCTAAAGCTAATTTTTAAAAGTTCAAATTTCTGTCTGAATAGCAACACGGTTAGCTCCTGTCCAAAACCAGAAAGAGATGGGCTACTTATCCATGAAAATCCATGAGCTAACTTGTGTCTGCGTTTATGTTTATCTGTAAAATATTGCTACTACATTCACAAGTGAGAGCATAAAGGATATTAACAGGAGTCATAATATAACATACTGATAGGCCTTCCAAAGGAATTTACAAATGATGTTTGAAAATAAACTTTGTCTGATTGTTTTCAACAAATCTGTCTGATCATAGCCACCCTAAAGACTCACACATCCTTCAGTCAAACACAGTGACTACAGTAGATTTTTTATTTTTTATTTTTTTGGCCAGAGAAGAAGGAGGTGATAATATTGGTTTGCTCATGTGATTTATAAACTATCTCTGAAGGCATTTCCAAAAGAAGGGTTCCAAAAATACAGTAAGCTTGTCCAAACCTCCACTTTGAAGGACCACACTGATTTGAATGTGTACTTATTAAGCCAGGCCCATCACTTACTGACCTTTTCTTTTCTGTATTATCTGTTGACATAATTTAATTAAGAGGAAAATATTAGAACATAAAACTTGATTTACCAACCTTTCCTAACTCCTGAGATGAGAAATTCTCTAGACAAGGTTTAGCCCAAAAAGAACAATAAACAACCTGCTCAACATTTTGTTCTCTAATAAGATATTTATTCTTTATTATTTTTACAAATTTATGAACAGCTCTGAAGACAGTCTATTTGAATAAGATAAAGACTATTCAAGCTTGATTTTATTTGGTAGCTTTAATATAACCTTTAGTCTATACACATTCTATCACTTTTAGAATCGCCTCATCTTAATTAGAAATAATTTGGCATTATATGAAATAGTAAAAAGAGAGGGAGCAGCCCCAAATACTTAGAATTGAGAATGCCAACTTCATTTTCATCCCCAAACCAAAGTTTTGTTTTCTACCCTAGAAGCTGATGCTTCTTTTCAGTAGTACAGCTAATAGCCCAGAGCAGGCACAATTATTGACTTCTCCCCTGCCCTTTTGCCTGATCTATAGCAATAAATTCCCAGGATAGCCGCACAATTATATACAACGTGATCACTATCACAGCAGGCCCAGCTAGATATGGATACACAACATGATCACTTACCCAGTAGGCACTGTTCAATATGGTTAGACAACATGATCACTACACAGCAGGCCCTTTTCAATATGGATTCCTAACATGGTCGTGACTAATACACCAGGCAACTTGCATGCATCGAACTGCAACACCATCTGTACAGGAACAGCTTGATGGCGATGTGTCATGTAATACCTAACTCCACATGTGTGCCCAGGTATAGAAACCTTTCACAAGGTCATTTAGCACGGCAGTTTCTGCCATACAGAAATTTGACCATAGATACACTGAAAGCAGATTTGGCCCTGCAGACAACATGTGATAGGGACACAAAATGGAACTGCTAACATGTCAGGCAATATTCTGACTTTAGCCAAGTGCCAATAAGCAAAACCTAGTGAACAAAAGATCTGTGATTTAGAAAATGCCATAACAAATGAACCCAAAGGAAAAGACAAGGAACACACCGCCTAGTGTGCAGGATTTTCCTGCACCTACACCACTACTGCTTCAGGCAGAAGAGGATGCATTTGACATTATCCTGCTATCTCATTAGAGCGTATCCTTTTAATGCAAGGTGCTGTGTCTCTGAGGTGCTTTGATGTGTGTGAAAATATGTCAGCGTCTTAGCGTAAAGTCATGTTATCAACAGTTCTGGTGAATAAAAAGGAAAAACTTTTCAGGCAAATAAATGGAATATTTCTTTTTCCCCAGCTTTAAAGAATCAAGTGGATTTGCAAATTTGAAATCAACAAAATTTGAAATCAAATTAACAGAAAGGAGAGTAATTATTTTATCAAAAAGCTTTTTATTTAGTTTTAAATGATGCTACTCCCATAGATTCCAATTTGGCTGATCTGGAATATGGCCCAGAAATACACATTTAACAAATATGCCAGGTGATTCTGCATTAGAGTATTCTATATAGCTTTATCCCATTGATTCTCTTTTCTTTCTCATCTTTTCTCTAATTTTCACCTTCTTCTTTCTCTCTCTGTCTCCTCTGCCATTCACTTATCTTCTTTCTTTCCTTGGCCCTATCCTCTTCCCTTATTTTTTCTTCTTTTCTCTATGTATGGGCAGGGATAGGGAGAATGGTGGAGGGTCATGAGGAAAATGGAAGAAAAAAACCCTGCCAATTCCATTAACCTCAAGCCATGTTCAAAAACAATACGAGGTCTCATGTATTCTCTGTGCTGCTTTAACTGTAGTACACAGATCGTTTCACCTAATTTTCTATAGTCATGGTTAATAGAGGGAGGATGTCAGGACCCAAGAGATGATAGACAGAGTTCTAGTACTGAGCCTGCGATTGTCTAATTTGGTTCCACCAACTAAAAGATGCTTCATTTAAAATACTTAAGCAAACCTGGGATTGGAGCAACTACCATCTTAATTTTCCACATTGGTGGTGGCCTTTGTAAATAAAGAAGCTCAGTGTGCATGATCATCCCTTTTCTCTTCCCTCTATCCTGATTCTTCACCTATTTACTGGTAGTTTGGTTTTGTTTACTTTTGCCATGAGCTGTTTCATTGAACATGAGTGAAGCAATGTAGTTTGAAGAACCCTAAGTGTCAGGAGGCCTGTGTCCACCTCTGGCCCTGGCATTAGCTAACCTTTTAAACTTGGACAAGTCATGCAACCTCTTTAGTCTCATTGTCCTTACTGTAAAGAAATTTTAGTTCTAAAATTATACAGAATAAAAAGAAATTATATTACTTTTCTCTAATGCCTCAAGATAAATGTGGCTAGGTACGAATTATAACAAAGTTTTTAGCCTCCAGAATAAGTGATTGTTTTTGTCCTTAAAACAAATTTAATAAATTTTACTAAGATAGCAGTATTATGTAGAGTAAGAATTAAATGGCTGCCAAATTTTCCTCTGTTTTTATTAGCTCAAATCAAAGTTAGCCAGAATAGTAAAATAAAAACATATTAAAAACATAGTATGTAAAACAGGTTAATGTTTAAATTAAACTACTAGCTTCTCAAATTTCCTTATTGTTAAGGATATATTTATTCTTATCATGATTATCTTTTAAAGAAACTATTAGGAAGCTTTTTAAAAAACAATTTGAATGGATTAAAACATTAGCTTTATTATTACCACAACTCATTTTTAGATGCTCCTGGAATAACACAAAGAAAAAGTATTTTTAATTTTTTTCCTAATGCTTATAAACAAGATGAGACTATGATATAGAATTAAGGCATATAGAGTTCTTAGGACAGAAAACCTTTCTTCTTGACCATGAGGTATCAGCTTTTATGGTGCTATTCCACAGAAGGAAGAGAAGAGGAGGAGCTACAGGAAGGGAGGAGGGGAAGGGAAAAAACTAAACACTTACAGAACAATATCATTTACCAGGCACTATACTGGGTACTTTTAATTTATTTAATACATAACTATTGAATGCCTTCTATGCCTAACCTGTGCTGATCATGAAATGGTGAGCAATAAAGACATGGCCTTTGCCCACATTTAATCCTATAATCTTTAAAAGTCCACATTATTGACCCATGTTCTTTGCATAGCTCACCTTGCATTTTATTGCAATTCACAAAGTTTAAAATGTTTACTCACTCCTCAGGATATAAACATACCCTTCCTTTCTATCCTCCACCTCATATTGGTGATGAATTAAGTGTTGAGTAGAGAGCTATTCAGATATTAACTCCTTTTACTGAATTATATAAATTAATAAGAATATTAGCCTCTAACTTTTACCAGCTACCCAGACAAACAAGTCAATCAGAAAGATTAACAGCTTGAACTTTCCTTGTATTTCATAGAATTCTATATGTTTTTGTTGTGATTTTTCATTTTTCATTGTGGTAAAATACAAATAACATAAATTTATCATCTTAGCTGTTTTTAAATGTACAGTTCAATATTAAGTATATTCACATTATTGTACAGCTAATCTCCAGAACTTTTTCATCTTACAAAACTGAAACTCTGTACTCATAAAAAAAATAACTCCACATGTCTCCCTTCTCCAAGCTTCTCTCAACCACTGTTATACTTTTGTTTCTATGAATTTGACTAAGTACCTCATATAATTGGAATCATACAGTATTCGTCCTTTTGTGATTGGCTTATTTTACTTAGCATAATGTCCTCAAGTTTTATTTATGTTGTAGTATGTGTCAGGATTTCCTTCCTTTTTAAGGCTGACTAATATTCCATAACACATATATACCACATTTTGTTTATCCATTCATCCATCATAAACACTTGGTTGCTTCTACCTCTTTGCTTTTGTGAATAATGTTGCTAAGTACATGGGTGTGCAAATGTTGTTCTGAAACCTTGCTTTTAATTCTTTTTGACATACTCAGAAATAGAATTGCTGGATCATATGGTAGTTCTATTTTTAATTTTTTGAGGAAACTCCATACTGTTTCCCATAGCAGCTGCACTGTTTTACATTCCTTCCAACAGTTCACAAAGGTTCCTATTTCTCCATATTCTCTCCAACACTTTTTATTTTCTGATTTTTTTTTTTATAGCAGCCTCATGGCTTTATTGCGATATCTTTTTGTGGTTTACATTTTGGTTTGCATTTCCTTAATTATTAGTGATGTTGAGCATCTTTCATATGCTTTTTGGCCACTTGTATAGCTTCTTTGGAGTTATCTATTCCAGTTCTTTGTCCATTTTTAAATTGGTTTATTTGATTAAAAATAAGTAAACTTATTGTATGGTTTTTTATAGTTTATATAGCATTTTCACAGAATTCACTGTATTTTACATTCACAATAACCTTGTGGGCTGGCAGATAGATAGCTCTCTTGCTCTCTGCAACAACAAAAACTGAAAATGAGAGAAACAGTTCTTCGAGTAGTCAATAATAGGCAGGGCCAGGTCTAAAAGCTTTGTCGACTGTGTTTTATTCTTCAGGTTCCTGATGCTGGAGTGCATCCTCCCCTTTCCCCCTTCATGCCTTTGCTTAAGAACATTTTGCCCTATTTGTACCTGCTGATATATTTTTCAAGGCTCACATATTTTTCAAAGTATTTCTCTGTAAAACTTTCTCTGACATACTCCAAGCCCATCAGCCAGAAGTAATCTCTCCACAGGTTCTTTCCCCATAGCACTTTTTGTGGGTTTTGCTTAAGATACCTATCACTTTCTATGTTGCACCATAGTAAGTTGTGTACATGTCTTGTCTCCTCTATACACAGTAGACACTGAGGGCAGATATTTTCTCATCTTTGAATCCTTATAGCACTTAGTAGAAAGCCTTACTTACTAGAAAGCAGAAAGCATAAGAGGCGTTACTGAATGTTTGAATCAAAGAATGAAGTGAAAAAGATAAAAGTCCCAGGAACATGGTCTTTGGAAGAGAAACTGTTTCTAACACTTTCCTCTCTCTCCAATTTACCCTACTTATTCCAAAGGTGAGAGCGGAAACATACTCTAGAAAAGTTCAAAGATTTTCAGCCAGTGTACCTTCTGTTTAGTTTTAATGGAGGGGTCACCCAATTTTTTACACAAAGTCAACTAGGCATAGAGCATTACACTTGGGTTTAATAACCACAAAAATCTCTATAAGCATAAGAAGTTTTTGTTAGTAAATTAGGGGCCTTGATTATTAGATGGAAGACCTTGAACATCAGGCTAAGGGGTTTGCATGACCCACCTGCATCAGACCCAGAAGGTCCTTCACTGAGAGTTCCCATCACTTCCCAGGTTCTCTCTTTTGCACAGTGTAATATAATCCAATACACCAGCTACATACACATTTAATAAGTTGGTATAGGTTACACACCTGTAACTCATGTTATTAAATAGCTTGCTACAGGTTCAAAGTTTCAAGCACAGCCTCTCAAGTTTCCCTGTTTTCCTCTCCTAGAGGCTGACAGGTTCGTCCTCTGGCCTGAACATTGGGGCCATCATTTCAAGTTTTTTATTCTCACAATACACCCCCTCTCAGGCCCACACTAGGGACATTCCTCCCATTTGAGGAATAAAGCTCAATCCTGGTCAGGGGCTCAAAATCCACTACTTTAGCAGTCCCCAATCTTTCTGGCACCAAGGAGTGATGCTCCTATGAGAATCTAATGCCTGTTGATCTGAGGTGGAGCTGAGGCAGTGATGCTAGTGCTGGGGAGTGGCTGCAAAAACGTATGAAGCTCAGCTTGCTGGCCTGCCACTCACCTCCTGCTGTGTGGCCCTGTTCCTAACAGGCCACACACCAGTACCAGTCCACAGCCTGGGGTTTGGAGAACCCTGCATTACTCATTTCACATTGAAAGGAATTCCTGCTTCATATAGATGAAAACAATTTCAATTAATTAAGGGTAAATATATTTATAAGCAGCATTATCTCAAAGGATCTGCAGTAGCAGTTTAACTGTCACTGGCTCTAAATTTCTGTTGGTTTTTATTCTATGCTTAACTTTTTGGTTGTCGTTAACAATAGATTATTTGCTAAATTAAAACCATTCAAAACAAAGGTAAAATGAATTCCTTGTGGATGTGGTAGCCTCTTCATTCCTATGGCACACCCACTAACTGCTTTCAATTGTGGCACCATTTCTCCATGATCAGACTCCTACTGTTTTCCTAACTCCAGTGGTCTCCTAACTAGATGCTCTTGCCCAGTCTTGCCTTCTTCCCATCCAGTCTTCACAGTGGTGTCAGAGCAGTCATTCTGAACATGCAAATCTGTTTGTACCTTTTCTTTGCTTCCTTAGCATGACTTATACCCCTCCAGAACCTCACCCTCTACCACTTCTCCCCATCCCTCACTGTCCCCCAGCCTCGATGTTCATGTCCTTTATGTCATACTACACACCCACTGTACTCTAAGCTGACCATGCTCTTTTACAGTTTGCTTTTTTACATGTTATTTTTTGGAGTTTCTGCTCAGTATCCTCATAGTGTACCTTCAATCAATCCATTCTCTGTGAAGATACCGTGACAGGGATGCCCTCCCACCCTCCTACTACCTTGGGCATCATTGATTCAGGTCTTCTCTCCGCATTCCATGCAAAATTAACTCTATTGGGGCATTATTCATATTGTCCCACTGTTTGTTTGCTCATCGGTCCTGAGCCTTTTAATTTTTCAAGCCTGGGTATCTAGGACAGTTGAGCCCAATAAGTAGTTGTTGAATGAATGACTAATGTACCCACAGGCCTTGACTTTAGAAAGTACTCTGCAAATCTTAGTTCCCTTTCACCCTATTCTCTGTCCCCTATTCCATTTAATTCCTAAAAACCATAATTTCTATTTCAGCTCAAACCAGGTCACCATATGGGGACCCCAAACACAAATGTCCTCTTTCAGGAAATCATATTACCAGTCATGATGAAGAGGTCATTTTCTATTTTCAAGTGGTCTAGAGTGAAAGTCCTCGCATCCATCGACTATGTTTCATTCTCATGCTTGAATCAAGCTTTCAGTTACACATACACTTTGAAGAAAAATGATTTTGTCATAGTCATTCATACCCCTGCCTTGTAAAACAGAATTTTACCCTACAGAAGTAATGACAGAAAAGAAAAATAGAGGTGATATTTCAGCTAATTTAAACTAGACATTCAGTTCAATGTTGTATGCCTTCCCTGTGCCCGGCTGGGTGTGAGCTAGGCATTTGCACGTGTTCTCTCTGGTCATAATAATTTACTCAATTCAGGTTTCTCAACATTGGCACCATTGACATTTTGGGCCAGATAATTCTTAATTGTAGGGGCTTTCAAGTGTATCTTAGAGTGTTTAGCAGCATCCTTTACCCCTATCCACTAGATGCAGCAACAAACCCACCCCAGTTGTGACAACCAAAAATGTCTCCAGACATTGCTATATGTCCTGTGTGTGTTGGGGTGGGGGTGGGGAATCACCCATGCTTGAAAATCACTAATGTCTCTGATTTCTGCTCACCCTTTATATTTTAGATAATCTGTTACCACTGCTTGAAAGCCTTCCTTGACTCCTCAGAGTGGATCAAATGTCCAGTTACATGTTTTTATAAAATTGTACACCAGTCTTTTAGAGTATGTATTAAGCTCTGCAAGCTTATTTGCATGCTTTTTTGCTTATTATTTTTCCCCTAGTTTATAAGATCCATGAAAGTGGAAACTGGATCTATTTTTTACACTGTATGCCTTAGTACAGCACCTGGCTCATATTAGGTACCCCATAAACAAATGACATGTAAAAGAATGGGGATGCAGAAATTAAAGATGTAATCTCTACCTTCGGTAATGAAATTCAAAAAAATTCAGAGAAAACATGGATGTGAACCATTGGCCAGAAGTATTTAAGAAGCAGTGTAGTTCAAGGGATATGGGAGCTTATAAATAATCTTTCTTTTGTATAACTGAGAGACAGTGGAAAGCGCCTATAAAATTTGTGTGGCAGGAGAGTCTCTGATGAGACACTATGGGGGGATGAAGGGATGGGCACATACAGACGTGATAATTTGCAAGAATTGGGCCATGCAAGCTAATGCCTAGGAGGAGCTGAGGCTCACTTAGTGAAGCATGAGGACTTTAGAAGACCATGTTTAGATGGCAGGATTCTGTCTGCATGAAAAGCAGCAGTAGTAGTTGTGGCCCTTAAGAGAATCTGGGACAGGGAGAAGCTAGAGTAACCTGTGTGGAATCATCAGATCCCAGCTTCTGATACCTTCTGCAGCCATGACTAAATTCAAAACAAAGTAATCATTTTTTTCCTTTAATGAATGAATAAAAGATCATTCTCCTTAATGAAGATGTAAGCAAAATAGGAACCAAACTATTTTCTCCTATCTATCTACTGTCAAAAGCTTTTCCAAATAAGGGATCTTAAATTCTTCTCACTTTTTCTTACTCTAAGCTTTTTTACTTTGATTTGTTCATTGTTTGTTTATTAGAAGGGTATTAGAGTCAGAGTCTTGGCAGCAAAAAGACAGACTCAATCAAGGTATTGTTTACAGGATGTGTTGGGAAACCACAAGGATAGTGCTATATCTGGGGTCTAACAGTCAAGTATTCTTTTCACCTGTAGGCCTGAAGGAGTAAAGGAGAGGTACAGGAAAGAGGAAGAGGAAGCAGGGAGCAGGGAGAGAGAGAGTGAGAGAGAGAGGGCACGCGCGCACGCACGTGTGAGCGCGTGCGTGCACACTTGAGAGTACCCTATATTTATATAGAGGGCTGCCTGCAATGAACTGTGGCCTCAAAAGTGATGCAGCCAGCCTTCAGTGACCAGGCGGGGAGGGAGCACAGAAGATGATTCAATACCCAACTCTGCTCTCCTTTTCTTCCTTGACCCCTCTCCATCTGCTGCTCCCCGTCACTGGTAGCAGTCAAGCAAGCAAGGTCACCTGCTGATTTAGTCCACAAAGGTAAGCCTCCTGGGGCCCAGGAGAGAGAAGAGAACAAAGAGGACAGCAGAAAATATTCAATACAGTGTATCATCATATGCCATTTTCAGAGGGTGGACCATAACATTATTTTAGACTTAACATCAATGATTTGTGAAATAGCATTGATTTTGTTACATTTTTTTACTAGGAGATGGAGTATACTTTCTGGTGTGTATATACTTTAAAAGTAGACACAACACAGAGAAATCCTACATGACTGTCTCAGAGATGATAATTTTCATAGTCATTGTAGTGGCTCAGACTAAAAACTAGGCTAGCACCAGCTTCCAAGGCCCTGTTACACTCTTGAGAATGGCTACATGAAAGAGACTTAATAAAACTTAATGTATCTCTGCTTCTCTCCTTTAGGGGTGTGATAGGATCATATAATAGAGCCTTCTTAACTTTCCGTATCAGAAAGTAGAAGCAACAGATGTGAGAAGAGCCATCATGGCTCTTTGAGGAAGTTTAGAGGGAAGAAGGGAAAAGGGAGGGAGTGAAGAAAGGAGGAAAGAGGGAAGAGAGAGAGAAGAGAGAGGTAGGCAGCTTTTGGGATGAAAGAGACCTTGGCAATAGGTAGCTAAAAATGAATATTACAATGTTTGCCTGTGTGTCATGTGATATATCTCTCCCCTTGGAATTTTCTGAAAGACCTAAGTAAAGATTTAAGTTACTTCCCAATTTTTTATTTGAATATGAAGCTGTTCAGATAAAGACCCCAAGTCATCCCAGCTGTCTGTAGGCTACAGAAGCAAAGAACAGATGGCTATCTGGACAGGGGCCCTAGAGCCAGAAGGAAAATGCAAAGAGCATGGAAAATCAGAGATGCCAGTCTCAATGTGATGCCTAGGTGAATTCTCCTCTACTCTCACCTAAATTTTCTAGGAAGAGAGAGCATATTCATTAGGGGCAGTATGGAGGGTTCATGGATGAAGAAAGTACAGCCTACTGCAACATACTAATAATAGGCATAAACACTTAAGAAATGTGGAGTTGGCAGCCACACATATTAGACAGACCCCCTTTTAGGATAATGCAGCCTACTAGGAATGATTCTAGTTGCTGTCTGAGACCAAACCTTGGCTTCTGCCTGTCCCATCTCTTGAGTCCTGATCTGGGCTTGTCGCCCATGTTCCCATCTGTCCTGCTCAGTGCTTGGCACTCCTTCCTGTTGATAACCTCGGCCTCCACCTGTCTGTGCCTTTGATGAGCCCCTTCTACAAATTCTAGCCTTAGCATGCATGTAAATTACATGTTTTGATAACTGCTTTTCTTAACAATATATTTCTTCCAATCTTGTTTGAGATTCTTGACACTGTCTTGGCTTGAGATTATATGCTATTCCTACATCATAACTAGGATCAGTTAGGCCCTGATACTAAACCAAGTTCATGACACTGTCCTTGAGATACTCCAGCCTGGCCCAAGCCAACTACTTCAATCCCTACAAACCAATATTATATCACTAATATTTCTTGCTTCCTCCCACCCCATAAGCCCAGCACTTTGTATGAATTATCTCCCGTAACCATGTGAAATATCTGTATGTAAGAGAACACTACCTTTTTCTATTTCATAGATGAAAATAAGAAAACATAGAAAGGTTGAGTAACTTCACTAAGGTCAGGCAGCCAGAGGGTGGTAGATTTGGCACTGGAACCCAGGTGGTCAGACTTCTGAGACTATGCTCTCAACCATTGTGCTCCATGTGCCACAGTGTTTCTAACCCTCCAGAAAGGGGATTACCCAAGGCCTGCACACAGCTATGTGTTCCAATGTGGAACGCCCTCCCTCATTCTGCACCTTGTGAGCTCCTTCTCATCCTTTAAATCTCAGTTTACATGTTTCTTCCTCATAGAGGCCTCCTTGCTCTCCAGGCTAAAAATGGTCTCCCTCACTTATATTCTCTCATGTATCCTGTTCTTTGTTCCATTTATCCCAGTAAATATCCCTTTCTATGTTTACTTGTATAGTGTGTTATCTTGCTCTGCCAGGGCTGGGACTGGGTATTTTTGGCTCAGTATCATATCCCCAATACTGAGCTTAGCAAACTGGCCCATGGTAGTCAATATCTTTTGAATAAAGGACTTAATGAATAGACTTCATTCTGGCATTCTTCTTACCCTATAACCTCCCAAAATTCCATCTGTTACTAAATTGCTGAGTTTGTGGCAAACATGTTTTGTTGTTTGCTGATGAGAAAGCAAACATTTGTCTTTTGAAGGTAGATTTTATATTCAGAGATAGAGAAAAGTCTTTTGAGGTCAAATTCGTGAAGAGTAAGCTCGTCACAACTAGGTAAACTAACTTTGTTTCAAAAATGCCTTGTGATTATAAAGTAGTAAGACTGTGTATGTATCCTAAAGATGCTGCAGAAGAAGAGTTCTAATGGTTGCCCAACGGCAGTGGTTCTAACGAGTGTACTGTCTATAGGAAACAATTCAATTGGTTGCATACATTCTAGCACATCTGTTCAAGACTAGCTTTATTGCTTCTAATTAGATTTCCAGTATGCCCAGTTTAGTCCAGCAACTTCAAACTTTTCAGACTTAGGACACTTTTACATTTTTTAATATTGAGGATCCCCAAAGAGCTTTTATAATAAGGATTATATTGATCAATATTTATCATACTAAAATTAAAACTGAGAAATTAAAAAATATTTATTAAATCACCTAAATTAACATTTCTTTTGACATATTGTCTTGGTTGGAGTATATGGAAAAAAATTCAGTGTCACCTGGATATGTGGCTGGAAAAAGAAGTATTTTAATAAACTTTTCAGATAACTGTGGCCATTCTTGGATACTATACCAAAACTAAATAATTGGTAATTTCTTAAAGATTAGTTCAATATGAAATCTGAAACTACATCAATGAACTTTGTGTACTTCGTTACATTAAAATCCATTCCTCTAGCTTGTATTTTGAGTGGACCTATACATGATTTTGTAATATCATATTATTTGGTCACTTGGAGAATAGTGGTTTACTGAGCTTTGCATATCTTTTAAATGTTCATGCTTTTTATTTTACAATACAAAAAACAAACATTCATTAATATCACTACTGATATTGTCAGAAAAGCCTTTAAGTATTGGAAAGCTGTCAAGTTCGTGGTAGCAGATATGTTTTTTAAAATTAGTAATTTTAGTAATTTTTGTTTGAAAGCTTGAATTTTATCTTCGGCAATAATAGTGTCAGTTATTTTCCTTGATAGTGACAGACTCACTTTGTTCATTTTCAAGAGGAGGTCTACAGAATAACCATGAAAAAAGTGGTAGCTTGGTTCGCAATGGAAACAGTTACACAAGTGCTTTTGTCTATGTTACATTGTACTTCAGCAGACAGAAGTTCTTTATGCATACTTCCCATGTGTCAGAATATTAAAAAGACATACTCAAGGGTCAAGATCAAATTAATAGTTTTTACTGCTTACCAAGGAAATTCTTAACTGAAATAGGCTGTCTTCCTTCCTTCCCTCATTCCTTCCTTCCTTCCTCCCTTCCTTCCTTCCTTCCTTCCTTCCTTCCTTCCTTCCTTCCTTCCTTCCTTCCATCCATCCATTCATCAATCCTTCCTTCCACCCTTTCTCTTTCTTTTCTTTCCTTCCTTCCTCCCTCCCTCCCTTTCTCCCTCCCTCCCTTTTTTTTTTTCGTGGCAGTAAAGAATATAATGACTACTGCCTGGTGCTGCTATCTTGATTTGTGCAAAGGTACCAGCAGCTTTCACACCATCAGTGCAAATGTCAGCACAGCAGCAAAGGCAAATAACTCCTTAGTATTAGAATGAGAATAGTTTTGACCTTTTTAATACCTCAGAAGGGACTTGTGGACTCCCAGGAGTCTGCAGACCACTCTTTGAGAACTGCTGTGTCAGTCTATCTGCTATAAAACTTTCTGAGAGCCTTCTGCAAAATGATGGCATCATCTTCCAGTATAATGTGACCAGACAATATACCTGTAAGACAGTGTGAGCCCCAAACTGGAAAATGGCTCCAAAACCACAAGAAGAAAAAGAATGTGGGAGAGGATAGAGTTGGTTATGGACAAAAAAAAAAGCAATTTTTGTGCCAATGTATTTAGACACAAATACATTATAATGGTGTTGATTCTAAAATCTATCTTTCATTGCCAATAATATGCTTCAAGAACAGTTTCAGTAGTCACTGTGTCTTGCTGGCTTCTTCTAATCCTACTTCTCAGCATACACAAAACTATGAATTTACTTTTGAGAGGAAAGGCACCAGCAATTCAGGCAGGCAAAATCTTACTTCAAAACCAGAATTTGCATTTTAGCCCAAATTTGGTTGCTTCCTACCAGTCAGATTTGGGGTTTCACTTCTGGCCAGTTTCATTGCATCTTCTATCTTTCTCCAGGGTGCTTATGGTTGTGTTTAGTGGCTAATTAATAATGGCCCATTACATCTGGGAGAGGAAAACTTTGTAAGAAAGTTTTTTATTTGGGGGCACAGACCTTTTTAAATGAAGAGCATAATTATTCATTTAAAGAATGTTGTAGCCATAGAGCTGTTCTCTGGGTGGCGCAAATGGGCCGTGTTCACAGTCAAGGAGGAGCAAGTTGAGGAGCCCCAATCCTAAGGCCCTTTGTGTAATGTTGAAAAACTGGGGATGCTGTGTTTGCATGGCTGGCCCTAGGGGAAGGTGCCTTGGAGAGGGGCAATCCAAGTAGAATCTGGATGAAGTGGAAGAGAGAGAACAGGCCATATTTGTCATGTCAATGCAGTTTGACTACTGTCAGGAAAAACGAAACTTTCTGTTCTTTTGGCATCTTTCCTGGCTCTGAAAGGCGCAGACAGAGTTCTCCTGGGCAGAACCTATTCCACTCCTGAGGATTAGGTTTGCACCAAAGTCTCATATTAGTGCCATGCTGGTGAGCCAGAAACACTAAAAGAGGTTGATGAACAGCAGGCCTAACCTTGAGACTGTGGAGGTAGAATACTGGAGTTCACACAATGATGAAATCCCAGAAATGGGTCAGCAACTGCTTCATTTCCTTGCCCTATAGTGGGTGGCATGGACCCTGCTGGAGATGTTGATTAATGAATTTGAATCAATAATTTTCCCAATCTGCTTTGTCAATAGGAAGGAGAGAGAAGGTTATGAGATATGAGCCATCCAGAAGAAGGGGAAAGAGAGCTAGAAAGTTTTCTTCTCATGAGGAAAGGCTCATTGACCAAGGAAACTCAATCTGGGTCAAGGCTGCTCCTGGTAACACAAATAATGGTGCCATACATTTTCAAAAGCACTTTACCAGCATGAAGCATTTTCCCATTTCACATTACCACAGTTGTACCTCACTACAACCAAATGAAATAGGCAAAGAGAAAAGTGAGTATTGCAATTCATAGAAATGCTGGGGAATATTTCTATAGTAAGGAAATACACAAGTTGTAAAAGCTGCCCATGCATTTGAGCCACAAGGTTGTTCCTCTGTATAAAGCTAAAAGTAGAAATGAATGCCAATATGAGTGCTTTTAGAAAACTTTCTTTTGATGTCACAAAAAACAAGAAGGATCTAACCTTTCTTTCAAACACTGAACATTCACAATGAGAACAGAAGATATTCTGTTTTGGATGTTACTGATGAAATTGTTACATTTTTCTTTTATTTTTTTCCCCCTTCTCTTCAAAACAAGAATAAAGGCATCCAGTGACTTTCAGTTTGCCCTAGTCTTTATTACTCCAAGGGCAATAAGAGTTGACAGTGCACACAATTCTAGTAATAAAGATTTGTTGGTATCCAGGTGAAATTGCCACTATCTAGAGCTTTCTGAAGCTTTAAGCTCTCATGGGTCTCCTATTGTTAGTCAGAAGAATTGGGAAAAGACTCAACTTATTTGAGTCCAGGCTTTCCATATGTGAAATGGTGATGATAATGCCTACTCTACAAGGTATTATAAGTGCTAGATTAAAGGAGCTATCACACAGATAAATGTGTACAGCATGTACAGTATAAACATATTCAGTTTATACTAATTATAATTTATTATAATTTCAGGAACTTTGCTAGCCAGTTGCTAAATCACTGGTAGCTTGAAACCAACAATGGTAAGAGTATTCACACCATGGAAATCAGCAAACTATAAATCAGGGTTCCTCCTCAGCCAGTGGCTAGAGATTTATAAACATACCATTGCCGCTCTTAATAAGTATATATTCTCTGGTTTTCAATTTCTTATTTGATAATGTTCTAAAAAAATAGGTTGAGCTAAATATTTGTTGGATATAAATGTCTTGAAATGTAATAAATTTTCTTTCACTGGGGCAGAGCCTCTGTTGGGATAAAGCACCAATAAACAATTGTGGGATTCCAGGCATCAGAAAGATTCGTGGTTATGACAGACACTGTTGGTTGCCTCCCCTACAATCGTTCTCCTGCCTTGCCTCTCTCCCCTCATCAGATAACTAGATTCCTTGATTTCAGGGAAGGTAGGCTCCGATCCTAATTTATAGCCCCAGAAATGGATCTTGATTGCTCCAGTTATTCATGGCAATGTGATTCTCCTTCGCCAGTGATTGGTCTAGTGGTGAGCATGTAACTGAGTTCCGGCTTCTTTTCTCAGATAAAAAAAAGCAGCCCTTATTAGAAGAAAGCCTTTGAGTCCTTTTCTGGCCATTCACTTTGGTATGGGGATGTGATTCTGTGTGACCATAGGTAACAGGCAGACAGGAAAAAAGGCAGCTCTCTGAGGATGTCTGAGGGAAAGAGTAGAAGAGTGTCTAATTCTGTGTCAATATCACTGAGCCACTGATTGAAGCTTGAACCTGCCTCTTGCCAATAAAAATGGTTTAAACCACAATTATATTTTTCTATTATTATAGCCCAAAACATTCCTATATTAGATAGGAAGGACAATATATTACAAGGAAAGCTGTCTTTTCAAAGTTCCCTAGATTATACTTGGTGGTTGATATCTACTTAAAAGCTTATCCTGGCTCTAATCTCAAAGAGCACAAGGCTCAAAGCCAAAGGGGACCATATTATGGTGAGAAGAAGACAGGTGTAGAATGGGAAAGGGAAATCTTAAGGGGCCTAGGGACTTCCCCAAGATGTGTGTGGATTTGTCCAGCTGTATAATGAATCAAGCATAGATGGACATTACTTTGAAGTCCTGAAAGAGACTCCTGCATATGGAGGTCCCACTCATAAGTTAGTCCTCTGGGCACAATATCATTAGTATCTTCTTAGGATTATTTTATCTTGAATTATTTTGAATCCTTACCAGATAGGATTTCTGGGGAGTTCGTCCATGGCTGGCAAATAAATGAAAAAGGTTTTAAAGGAGTGGTAGAAGTAGTGGTGGAGTTATCTAGAGGCTATAACGATTACCCTTTCAACCAAATTTGAAAAGAATGTGTCATCATATGTGTGAGAAAATAAGAACCCCAAAAGGATGAGATTTTCCAGCAAAGGAAATAGTGAACTAGCACATGGTGTACTGGCCAAGTGTCAGAATCTGCTTATGACCCCCCAAAAGACTTATAGCCAAGTCAGCGGAATGCCCCAGCAACAGAGCAGGGAGGAGAACATGTCAAAGAAGTAGGCAGTATAGGTCTTGTTCCTGGAGGCAGTCTGGAGGCAGAGTCAGAGAAATCTCTGCCTGTTTGGATGGTTTCCCTGCGCGCCCTCACAGTAGGTTTTTCTGAGACTCTCTATAGGAGCACTGGGCACAGGGGACAGGAAGTGTGATTCAGGAGGGTATGAAAATAGCCTTATGTATTTAATTTTCCCACTGCTACAGTTCCAGTTCATCTCTGCACAGACTGTGACCCTGTCTGATGGCAACTTCTTCCCATACCCCAAAACCTATAAGCTTCCGAGAGCTCAGCTGCCAGGCTAGTGCCCAACAGGGACAATGACGACAGTGAGAAGCCACATTCAGGGCCTTCAGCACTGGGAAGTGGCAGAGAATGCTAGGAAGTCTATGAATGGCCTCCGAGACTGTTTAGAGCTTATAAAGTCCTCCTTTCTCCTTTTGCTGAAAAATCCCATGGAAGTGAAAAGAACCTCTGTTTGGTTTATTTCAAAGGGGGGTTTGTAGAAAAAAAAATTCAACATTATCCAAGTAGCTTCTTAGTGGATAATTTTCAGAGCTAAATATCTCAGCTGCTCCAAAACATTTCTTTTTCATATTAGTCAAAGAGACCAGTGATGGGCTCTGACATCAGATATATTTTCTATTTATACATTCTGTTTCTCTCTCTTTAGGGAGATAGCCAATGCTTCCGTCTTTTCAGAAACTATTTTTAGGAAACAACTGCTTACGGATAAGAGTTCATCAGAATAAAATCAACTTCAGATATCAAGGGAGTTACTGTGAAGTGTTCTTATTATTTGGGATCAATGAGCTCCAAATCTCATAAAGCTGTCACAGCCTGTCCTCATATAGAAAAAGTAAGCAAGAATATGCCAGGGGTACTCTAGAGTCATGGCCTTTATTTAGGAGGTATGAAGTGGTGTCTGAAGTAAGTATATGGCTACTCACTTCCCTCACATACAGAAGCAGACGCAAAAAGTTGTGTGTGTTGTTTGTGTGTGTGTGTGTGTGTGTGTGTGTGTGTGTGTGTGTGTGTGTAAACGACAATTATGCTACAATTGCATCATTCCAAATAAGACCATACATATTTCCAGTGACAGAGACACTCTCAAGTTGCTCCAAAAAATGCGTGTTAGAAACAGTGCTGCTGCTTCTGCTGCTACTGCTGGCGATTTTTAAAAGTTGGAAACCCAGGAAATACAAATACCCTGCCATAGGAAGATCAGGAATTGGAGTAGTGTTAGGTGAAAGAAAGAAGAGGAATTTGTTCAACTTCACACAGGTCCCATTCATGCCTATTCAGCTAGTCTGTTCTCCTGTAGCCTCCATCTCATTATTTCTGCTTTCTTAGAGTTTTTGCTTCCTCATCTTAATCATAGTTTCTGTTTCCCTTTAACTTCTCTGGCCCTGTGTAGATCCAACTGTACCTCCCAGTTTCTCTCAGTGTACCCTTTCAACCCCCAAACTTGCTTCTCCCTACCTCATTCACCAAATTTTTCCTCATTTCAGTTTCTGGGAGAGAATTTTATAGTCCAGTTCATCTTTTCCTATGCTGCTGGCTATTCTGAGGATTGATTGCCCTTGGAATAGGAGCACGTGGTTCAAAACATGGCAGTCTTGGCAGTCTCTTGCTTAGAGGCAGTGGTGGGGGCAGTTCCTATTAAAAACAGTGAGTACCCTGATTGACATGTCTAATATGTATAACATATATAATGTGTGAGTATGCAGTTAAAACATCCTCTTAAGTTAAGCTTATATTAAAGAGTTTTAAACTTTGATTTATTTAACAGGACTAAAGTTCATATGTGAGTATCTGTATGCTTTTTCCTGAATAAGAATTCTAAAGGAAAAAATATTGTAGAATATGCATCTTGATTAAATTTTGTCTCCTCAGGGAGCCTTTCTTGACCATCCAATCTAAAGGAACCACTGGACACAAATCCCCATCACTTTCTTTATTTCCTCCATAATTCTTATTTTCTGAAATTAAACTTTTTAAAAATAATTTACTGCCTCTCTTCTCTTCCCCCTGCCCCAAACTATAAGCTCCTGAGGGCAGGGCTTAGCAGATATTGTTTACCATTATGTTCTCCAGCACCTGAGAGGGTGACAGACAATAAATATTTGTTTAAATGAATGAATTAATAGAGTTAATAATGAATGCACAATAGAAAAAATACTACATAGTCTTTAGATCTCCAGTGTTAGTGTATGTAAGAATCACTTGGTTCTTGTTTAAAATGCAGATTCTTTGAAGATATCCTGATTAAGCATTTCTGGGGTAGAATCCAGGAGTCATCATTGTATATAACCACTCTGAATGATCCTGATGCAGGTGGTGCAAGGACCACATTTTGGTAAACACTGCTACAGTTGAACCTGTAAGATCTTCAATTTGAAATTTCCCTCCCAATCAATACAAGGACAAACACGAGGTTACAGGGGGGCCAGACTTGGAAGATTGGAGCTTGCCCCCTGGGTCATAAAGGGCTGTCATGACCTATGTCCCATCAACTAGTCTTTTGCCCCCAGTTAGATCACAGACTACTTTTACCAGAAGAAAGAGAAATGGATGCTGGGGAAGCATAAACAACAGATGTCCACCACTGATTTCTTGGCAGGACAGCATCACTAGCAAACTCCTCTGCATGGCGTTGAGGGATTTTGTGACCTGATTCCTGATGACCCACCCAGACACACCTGTCACAACTCGCCATTAGTAACAGCAGACATGCTGACCTTCTGGCAGTTTCCCCTAGACTACCATGCTCTTTTTCACCTCTGGACGGTAGTGTGTGGGCGAATGTTTATTATCTGAGATTGATGAATTTCAAATCTCTTAAAGATGGCTCTTCAGAGGCAATAATCCCTGATAAGTAGTGTTTGCCAATTTCTGTGGTATACTCCACCCGTGCCTGATTTCAGGCTATCAGGGTGGCATTACTGAATGTGGGGTTGGGAGGAGAGGCACACAATCCACTCTTCCAATAGGTACTAACAAGCTCTATTGCCTCTGGGGCTTCACACACTCTGTTCTTTCTGCCTAGAACCACCTTCCCCCAAGTTCTTCCACATCTCCTCACACACTTCCAGGCTAATCCCTACAGAACTTCAACACATGACCCTGCTGTAGCTACCTTGCCTGAGAGCAGTGCATCTCCACCTGCTTCCAAGCCCCTTCATTTTACCTTTAGCAGAGATGCTCATACATGTCTGCACTAGATCACAAGTTCATGGCATCCACCACACAATGCATGGTACCTAGCATATAGCAAATACTCCAAAATGTTTATTGCATAAATGAATGAATAAGTACTCCTTGTGTTTTATGAAATCTCTTCATATGGGCAGTTGTCAACTTGACTTGGTACAAAGCCAAGCAGAACATATTTATTAAAGATGTAAACAATGCATCTTGGAAACAACCTTTAAGGGTCGGGCTAGTTGCCAGCTCTTTCTTACTTCATTAAGATGCTTGTGCCCAAGAGATCAGTAATTTGCTTCTTGGTCCTCATTACCTTACTGTCCATTCATTACCTTACTGTCCATGAAGCCCAAGGGAGGCATTCATTAGTGAATGAGCACCTTATGCAAGGATGGAAGATGTCTGTGCAAGCTAAGTGCACTGCTTGTTTTTGGTTCTGAGGAAAGCTCACCAAAGAGACAATAAAGCCATTAGGATGGGGGTGTGTAGCATGGCAGGGAATGCTGGGGCAGTGATTGGAGGGAGATGGGGACGAGGAGCACTCAGGAAGAAAATTGGAGGGATACTGATTCATTCTCAATAAATTTTCTGAGCTTGGAGGGAGGGAACATTCTATATTCAAAGGGCTTAGAAGGTTGCTTTAATATTGTACCCTTTTCTAGGAAATTAGAGAAAACAGATCCTTTTGACTTTCACAATAAAAATAGGCCAGCATCTTAAAGTTTTCTGGTTACTCATATAGGAGGTAGGAAATAAAACTTTTAAGCCTCTTGGGTGACCCATGGAAGAGACTTGTAATGACCATGTCCCTATCCTCCCTGTTCCTCCACCTCAAGTGACAGGGTTGGAGTACATGTATGGCCACATGTTCATGGGCACAGCAATGCACACAGGAAGTGGATGACCAACATCTACTGCCTTGTGAGTGTGCCTTTATAATTATGTGGCCTCTGTTGAAAGGGAAGGGAATTATTTCTTGAGCTTTATGATATTCATAACATCATTGTTCTTAGAAGGGTTTTCTCCTCCTTCTTTGCTTCACTGACTCCTTATATTCCCCTAAACAGTTTCTAAAGCACTTTCACAGAAGAGCAAACATTTCTAGAGCTCTACCATGTAGCAGTACTGCAGTCAGATGGAAGCAGGAAAACAGAAGTCTTGCTCTTTGTCTTTAAGAACTTTACAGACAAAAGAAGTGATTCTTGACCTGGGTCCATAATCTGCAAGGGAATCTGGGGATGGCCTTTGGGGGTCTTGCACATACTTTGACACCAAATGCAAATTTCAGTTGTCAAGAGAAAGGGTCCATCACCTTTCTTGGTGTCTCAAAAAGGTTCCTAAAGCCCACATTGTTAAGAGATGGCCCCGTGACTTAAAATAATAAGGCTGCAGTCGAGGTGTCAGGAAAGTGCTGTGGTGTCTTAACAGCCCTGTGTGGGGCTCAGAGCTCAGAGGTGACTCTCTGAAGGAGGAAGCAGGTGGGCTTGGGTCTTGGACAAGTGAGCTTAAATCTCAGCTATGCCACTGAGCCTCTTTTGGGGAGACCTTGGGCAAGTTGTGGAGCCTCCCTGAACTGAGGCCCTCGCTTGCTGCAAGAGTTAAATGGGACAAGATATGGGGTGTTTAAAAAGTTGGGCAACATAGCATAAACTTATTTTTAAACAGCATGGGAGTTATATTTCCCAGTACTGTGCTCAATATGTTTTTCATCAATCTTCATACCTTTTCAGATGAAGAACTTCTAAATATATAGCAATAAGTCCAATTGTTCACTTGAAAAAGTACAGTAAATACTTATTTTCTCTGTATTTCCAGACTTTTTAAAATGTTCTGTACTGGAATGAAATTAGAAGAATTTCACCTGAAAATGTGTCTGGAGGTTGAAGAAGATTAATATTGAGCATATTATTTGAAATTGCAGTAGCACACCATTTAAAAATAGGTTTATCCTATGTTCCCAAACGTTTCAGATACCCTCTTTACGCAGGTTGTTGAGACACCATTTTATTTTATTTTTTTCTTGTGGAAGAAGCAAAGACGTGAATCCCTAAGACATCAGCTAGTAGTAGAGCTAGGGCTTTCCTAATTGCTGTTCTACATTGAGTCGGGTGTTCACCACCAGCACTGGAGTGTGCAGCTGGCCACAGGTCCCTGTCCTGTCTCTCCGTGCCTCTGTCTCTTTCAACTCAGTGGTGTCTGGCAGTCCTCCTTATGTGCTCTCATCCCTGACAGATGACTGCTTGGAGGTAGTGTTCCCTGAGGGGAAAAGACTGGTGGTCAGAGAGGAGTTTAATTGTATCCGTTCATATAAACATGGCTTTTAAAAATGATAGTTTGAGAATGAAAAGCCTGGAGGCGGCTTTGTCCCTCCCTCCTTAGGTTGTGTGCTTTCAGAAGGCCCTGCACTTTCTCTCTCCAGCACTTAGCACCCAGATAGCAATTGCTTGTGTAGTGTGGTCCTTCTTCCTCCCCAGCTCACATCCAGTCCTCACCAGCACATTGTGGTGCCCACTACATAGCATGTGCTTAACAGTACTTTTCAAAGAATTACTTCTTAAAGAAACTTAATGTCTTCTTGAAAATAGGAGGAGATCATTACTTGAGATTATTGGATTATAGTTGAAGATAAAATTTCCTTGAATAAGAAGTAAGTCTTGTAAGTAAAGCCAAACATCTGAGCTACGATTCCCCCTAACTTCTTTTCTCCATGAAGCTGTGTCATTAATGTAAGATATACAGTAAGCAAATAAGCACATTAATGTGCTAATGGATTTTATTAATGAAGCAGGGAGTGTCTGTGGTGCCATTTCAGAGTCCTAGATACATTTCATGGATGTTTTCTCTGTGTGAATAGCACACCAAAAGTGCTTTCAGAACTGGAAGCAGTGAGGGAAGTGCTCCCTAACCCAGTAGGTCAAAAGGTCATGTAGCAGTTATTTGAAAATATAGGTTCCCACATTGTCTTCCTGGATATGATGGTTCAAGTCTGAAGTAGGGCCCGTACTCTGTTCTTAACCAGTGCTCCCCATTGTTCAGTTGATCAGTTAGGTTTGGGGATTGATTTCTGAGAGACCTGTAGTCTTGAACAGGGCCTCCATGACTCATGTCTCTAAAGCAGTGGTTCAGTATGTATAAGAATTACCCACAGAGCTCATTAAAAATGTAGATTGCACATTTAGTAGGAAGTGGCTAAAACTACAAAGACAGACAACAGCAAAGGGAGGAACAGTTGGAACTCTCATTATATTGCTAATGGGAGCATAAAATTTTATAACCTTTTTGAAAAACTGACATTTTCTCATAACGTTAAACATACACCTACTCTATGATCAAGTGATTCCATGCCTAGGTATTTATTTACCCAAGAGAAGTGAAAGCATATGTTCGTAGAAAGTCTTGTGTATTAGTATTCATAATGGCTAAAAAACTAGAAACAACTTCTGATGGACATACTCTAAGGTGGCCTCTAATAATCCACAGCCTAAATAGTCTCCTCTCCTTGAGTCTGGGTGAAAAGTGTGACTTGCTTCTATCAATATGGCAAAGGTGATGGGATGTTACTCCTATGATTATATTTTAGCAGACTGAAGAGACTCCCCTTCTGGCCTTGAAGGAGAGAACAGCCATGTTATGAACTGCCTACGGAGAGGGCCACGTGGCAGAGACAGTAGCTATAGCCAGTAAGAAGCTAAGATCCTCAGTCCTACAACTGCAGAGATTTAAATTCTGTTAACAACCATGTGAGCTAAAAGAGGACCCTGTGCTCCAAACAGTATTGCAGTATGACTGACACCATGGTTGCAGCTTTGAGAGACTGAGCACAGAATAGCTAAGCCATGTCCAGACTCCTGATATGTGGAAATTGTGAGATAGTAAATGTGTGTTGTTTTAAACGGCTACATTTGTGGAGATTTGTTATACCACATAGAAAAGGAATATACTACTCAAATGTCCATGAACAAATAAATTGTAGTATATTTCCACAATGGAATATTACTTAGCAATAAAAAGGAACTAACTATTAATATATACAACAACATAGGTAAATCTCAAAAACATGCTGAGTGAAAGAAGCCTGACTTGAAAGAGTATACTTGGTGTGATAGAAACGAGAACAGTGGTTGCTTCAAGAGGGATGGGGTGATTGACTGAAAAAAGGCCTACAAATTTTTTCTAGAGTGATGAAGTTTTGGTTGGGTGGTGGTTATATGGGGTGTGTACATTTGTCAAATTCCATTGAATAGTATACTTAAAATATATGCATTTAATTGTACGTAAATTACAATTAGCATCTCTACCTCCCAGATTCTGATTCAGTGGGTCTAGGGCAGTAGGATGTAGGATTCTTCATTTTTAACAAGCATTCCCAGACAATTCTAATGCACAAGCCCTTGGACCACACTTGGGAAAACACCCCAGAGCAGTGGATCATTTAAGGAAAAAGGATGGAGGAGTCAGGAATATGTGGCTTTTTCCGACTTAATCTAGTTTTCTCCCAAGGGACCTGTATTCTAATTAGAACAACAATGTCTTCATTTGTTATTCAGCCAGGCAACAGGCAATTTCATTCAATTCTATTAACTGAGTATTTTCCAAGTACTTGCTATTTATCTTATTCAAAGAAATTGTAAGACCTAGCCATTCTTCTAAAAGGGCTAAAAATTTAATTGAGAAAAAATGCTCATATATGCATGAAACTGGACATTGTTCAATTTCAATCCAAAGTGAACAGGATAATCACCTACTCTCTCCAGTTATCAAATCTAGTTTTTCTTGGTCACTTTTCAAAGTATTCTCAATAACTACACTTCCCTTGTGTCAGTGTATCTTTAAAGTTACTTTTAGTGGATTACTTGATAATTTTAACGATCATTCAGATGTTGTTATTCCTGCTAGGTTTCCTCCATTTTCCCGATCTTAAGTTTTTTTTCTCCTCTAACTTTATCCATTTTTGTTTTGGTTAGCCATGAACCATGCTGCTGGGGTTCTCAGGAACCCTTAGTTGAGGATCTTGGTGATCATCAGCCCAACCTGCCTTCCCCAGTGTCTTGGCAAAACTCTTTGTATTGCCCATGTTCCAAGGACAAAGGAAAAAATTTTATTCCAATCAGATGTCTACCTGGACAGATGAAACACAACATCTTAATTCCCAGATGCTGCTGCTTTTTATTGAGCTTACTTCATTTGAGAAAATTTCTGTTAATTACCTAAGTATCAAATTTTAATCCTGATTAAGTATCACTATCTATAACGTTAAGGCAGATTCATATTTTGCAACCTTCCTGACCATGTTCTACTTCATTTTCAAGTCTAGGTCATTCTAAAAGATGCTTTTCTGTTATGGATAATAGTGTGGTTGATGGTCTAGAAAATATTGTTTATCTTTGGTGATAAAGATGGAAAATATCTCCTTTGTAACAGAAGAGTAAGAGTCTCCAAATCGGCAAAATCTTTTCAAACATGTTTTGTTATAATAAGTTCCCATGATCTATAATATAAGTCTGGGGAGCTAAATAAAACATATTTAGAGAAAAGTAATCTGGATGGAGATTGCACAGAGAATCTTTGGTCCAAAGAAGGAAAGGCTCGGATGGGCTGTTTTCAAGTATAGGCTGGGCTGTCTACATGGCTCCAAGAAATAAAATTAGGTTTAATGGTGGAGAGAACAGAGCGACAGAACTTAGGGTAATAAACAAGGTGACATTTCCTTACAACGAATGCTATTTAAAGATAGAATAAGCCTCTTGGAAAGGTTTATTCATTTTCTATGGCTGTCATAAGAAATCACAACATATTCAGCAGCTTAAAACAACACCTATTTATTACATCACAGTTCTGTAAATTTGGCTAATTTGTTACAGAGCAATAGAGAACTAATACACATAGCTTTATCTTTTTTTCCCCTTCACATTCCACATCTAATCCATCAGAAGATCTTTTTGGATCTATGTACTTATAATATGTCCAGAATCTGATCACATCTCTCCATCTCTATTGCCACCACCAAAGCCCATCATCTCTGCTTCCATACCTGCACTACCTGAGTCTATTCTTAAAGGAATATCAAGGATCCCTATTAGATCATGTCACTCCCCTGATTAAAACTCTGAAGTTTATTTCTCCTTTCACTCACATAAAAGTTAAATTCTTACAGTGACTCTACATGATGCACCCCTACCCCACCCCCATTCTCTCAGGTCTCATCAACTAGTATTCTACACCCACCCCCATTCTTACACCATAACCCCCACATTTTACACTTGCCACTCATCTCATTGTCTCTGTTGAAATTTGCAGCCCCCCTGCCCTCCATACCCCTCCCCACATCCTTAGCACTTATCACCATCTGAGATATTGTTTAGAACCAGGCCATTTCTGCCTAGTCTAGGACTCATCTGATGGGCAGTCTTACCCCAGCATTCCCTAGTGGGTTGGCAGAGATGCTGTCAGAACTGCACTGTGATCTGAAGGTTTTCCCCGCCCAGTCTTGCCTTCTTTTATCTTTTATGGGCTTTACAACCAATAATCCTTTGTACTTCTAAGTCCATCTCAGTGTCTGCTTTCCATACACCAAAACTAACACAAGCACTGTTAAAAAGCACTTTACCTATATCAACTCATTTAAAGGCTTGGCTTTTTCCCTTCTGGCTTCTACTCATGGAACTTTCCAAATTTCCTAGGATCTAAAATCCTAACAGCAATGGGAATTAACTAAGCTTCCTAAATCCTTACGCTTATCACCAAAATTCCTGGTTCTTAACCTAAAGTCATGACAAAATTTCCCCATTTTTCTCTTTTTTGAAAAGAAAATAAAACTCTGCCAGACCCTTTTGCTTTCTCTAATTTTCTCTGTCCTTTCACTGACACACTTCCTCAACAAGCTGTCTCCTTTTTCTCCAGGCACACCTGTGCGATACACCTGGCAGTCCGATTTCCCACAGTCCCAAAAACTGCTCTCCTGGAACTCCTGCCATAGCTGCACTCTCAACAACTCTCTGCTTGGAACTCTGGCCTCTTTTGGGTAGTGGCCTTCATTATTGCCTTTCCTCTCCTCCTAGCTCATCTATTTCTTCTGGATCTTCTTTGCTTTCTCATCTTCTCCCTTAACCTCTGGTTTGGATATTCCTAAAGGCACAGTAGTTGGCCCTCCTCCCTACTATCTCTGCACACTTTCCTCTAAAGAACTTAACTCATTCTTGTGGCTTCAGTTATCACTTGGAGATATCTCATGATGTTGATCTGTATCACTTTTCTGTTTTGTTACCACTTTGGAAGAGGAGCCATTGACATGGAAACCAGAAGCCATAAGGTAGACACTGATAAAATTGGTGACCAAAAATTTAAAACACCTGTGTGGCTGAAAACCAAAGAAAGAAATGTTAAAACAACCTACAAACTGACCTACCATTAGCAAACATAACAGATTAATCATAATTGAGAAATAACATTTATAATTCATGTCAAAGGACTAATTTTCTTACCAGATGACCCTTACAAATCCATAAAAATATCTCCAAATAACCCAATAAGAAAAAATGGAGAAAAGATGTGAACATAACATTTATAGGGGAAAAAAAAGGAAAGTGGGTATTGGAACAACTAAAGTTTGACATACAAAAGAATGAATTTGGACCCCTACCTCACAATATAGGCAAATGTTAACTCAAAATAGATCAAAGCTCTCAGAAGATAAAAAATCTTAGAAGAAAACACAAGTATAAATTTTTGTGACCATGTATTAGACAAAAGTTTCTTAGATATGTTGCCAAAAGCACAGCAACCAAAGACTAAATAAATAGGACTTTTTCTAAATTAAAAACTTTTGTTCATCAAAAGACACTATCCAGAAAGTGAAGAGACAAGCCATAGAATGGGGAGAAGATATTTGCAAATTACATATTTGATAAGGAACTAGTATCTAGAATACAGAAAGAACACAACTCAACAGTTAAAAGTTAAATAACTTTAAAATGGGCAAAGCATTTGAATAGATGTTTATTTAAAGATATACAAATGGCCAATAAGTACATGAAGAGCTACTCAACCTCAGTATCCATTGGGGAAATTCAAATCAAAACTATGATGAGGTACCACTTTGCATGTACTGGGTTAGTTATAATTTTTTTTTAAAAAAAGAGGGAAAAACAAGTACTGGTATAGATGTGTAGAATTGGAACCCTCATACATTGCTGATGGGAATAAAAATGGTACAGCCACTATGGAAAAGAGTTTGGCAGTTCCTCAAAAAATTAGACATAGAGTTACCATATGACCCAGAAAGGTATATATTCAAGAGAATTGAAAACACTTGTTCATACAAAAGCTTGTACACAAATGTTTATAGCAACATTACTCACAATAGGCAAAAAGTAGCAATAACCCAAATGACCATCACTTAATGAATGGTTAAACAAAATGTGGCATATTCATATAGTGAAATAGTATTCAGCCATAAAAAGAAATGAAGTACTGATACATGTTACAACATGGAAGAACCTTGAAAACATGTTAAGTGAAAGAAGCTAGTCACAAAAGGCCACATATTACTTGATTGCATTTATAGGAAATGTTCTGAATAGGCAAAGCCACAGAGACAGAAAGTAAAACAGTGGTAGCAGTGGGGTAGGTGGAATATAGAGGAGAAAGTGGAGATGAAAGTGATTGCTAATGGGTATGAGATTTCTTTTGGGGTGATGAAATATCTTAGAACTAGATAAAGTGGTGGTTGAACAATTTTGTAAATATACTAAAAACCACTGAATTATATACTTTAAAGTGGTAAATTTTTATGGTATGTGAATTATATCTCAATTTACAAAATGAAGAAAAGCAAGTGGATAATAAACATGGGAATAGATGATCAAACTCACTAGCAATCTTGAATATTCAGCTTAAAACAGCAATCAAGATCACTTTTCCCATTGGCAAAATTTTTAAATCTATAACACCTTTTCATGGTTGTAGAGAAACTCTTATATTAGAGAAACTCATATCCTGTTGGAGGAAAAGTAATCTGGCATATTGTGTTCATACTCTGAATAAATAATTCCACTTCCAAGAATTTAGCCTATACTTATATTTGCACACGTATGTAAGAACGGATGTTTACAACTGTTAGCTGTAACACTGTTATTAAGAGTAAAACACTGGAGACCATTTAATTGTATAGCCATACAATGGAATGTTAAGCTACTGCTGAAGGTAGGTTTATATGGAAGGATGTTTATGACATATTGTAATGTTAAAACAATTTATCACAAATATATATATGTGTATATATATATATATAATAGCTATAATCTTTTTAAATGTTATACACACACACACACCATATATATATATATAGTATACAATATACATCCCATTTTTGTCCAATGCATGCATACATACATGTCAATTTATAAAATAAAGACTAGAGAAACAAACACTGAAAAATTACTAATGGTTGTTGGAGATGGGGGAAGATGAGATTTGAGGAAGATTTTACTTTCTATTTATTATTATTTAAAAAATTTTTAAATGAACATGTTTGAATCTTCTATAACCAGAAAAATTAATCACTATTTATAAAAATTAGTGACTATCTTGAAAGCTGAAAATATAATATGTATACATTATGGCACATTTCAGGTATTTTAAAGAGAATATTTTAGAGAAGAAAATAAAATTTTAAAAAAATCCACCATCTAAGATATATCCTGGAAATTTTTTTGAGTAGTATTGCTTTATATGTATTTATCATCAGTTAATATTTTTTTGTTGTTTTTCTCTCTCATATGGTTATTAAGAGGTTTTTTGTTTTTTGTTTTTGTTTTTTATTTTTCCACCTAAACAGAGCTGGGACTTTGGAGGTAAGAGGCTCCTTCCTGTTAGTGGACCGAAATCCTCCTACATAGCTGATGGCTATGCCTGTGAGGAATGATTAATTGCTAACATCGCTGTGATTATCAATAAATTTACAGCTAACAAAGAACTTCTGCACACCTCACCTCACTGAACGGAGGGGCCTAATGCATACCATTCTATGTTCTTTAAAAGTGGGTTCTGATTTCATTAACCACTGTGTCTCCAGAATCTAGCTCAGGCAGTGTGCACAATAGGTATTTTCTAAACTGAACTGAACTGAAGCCAGGAGAGAAAGAGAAAGGAGGATCCCAATTATCACAGACATTAGGGGGGAAATAGGGAGTAAAGAGGAGAACATTGAAAATAATGATAACCCTTAAGGCTGTTTAATAGGATTTCAAATTTCTTTCTCTCACCTATCTCATCCCCTCTTTAAAATCCAGATAGGAAGTCCAGAGGAGTGACAAGAGGGAAATGAACAATGCGATATGATGAAGGCAATTTTTACCGAGCCCCTATTTGCCAGAAGCCAGGCATGACCCCTGAACTACATGGTAAAGAGTGCAAAGCTAATCTTGATTAAATAAAAGTACCAGGCATTGGATCTTTCGTCTTTCGATCACAATCAATTTTTGTCTTTGTTTTTGTTTTTAAGCTAACCATGGTCTAGTCTATCATCAATATTTAGCTGAGTTATACCAGGGGTTGCTATTTGAAATTGTCACTCTTTTCAGATACCTCAGCTGGTGACAAACATGGCTGTAATAATATGCCAATCAATGGTCCACAGTCTCCTTCCAAACTTCCAAACTTAAGGTTTCAGGCTGTGGTTTACAGTTGCTTTAAATTCTCTCTTTGCTCTTAATTCTTTTCAGTTCAAGTGAAATTTATACTTTTTACATTAAGAAAGACAGGGAGCCATCTAAAATTTCCTGAAACACCTGGTGTCAGGCAGGTTGAGACAAGCGATACCGTTGACAGGTTTGTGATAGCATCTTTTGTGGTCTTTATGTTATTTACTGGCAAATTCCAAGTAAAGTTGATGCTGATGAATGCAAAATAGCCACTGTGACTGCACTATCTCTGTCACTCAGAGCACAGACTTCCATGGATCTAGAGCAGAGCTTTTCAAACTGAAGGTGGAGTGAGCCATTGATGGGTTGAAGAAAACAATTCAGTAGATCATGACATTATTTAAAAATAAAAGCAAGTAGGATAAAATGAGAAAAATCAGAGTTTATAGTTCATAGAAAATGTAAGAAGTTTTATGAAACTTGTTTGAATTACGTATGTGTATTTATGTATGTATGTGTTTATGTGTTATAGGATTACATAATATTAAAAGCCTTTCTTACAGTCATGATCAAATGAGACTGAAAGCCCTTGATATGGAGCAGAGGTTGTCAAACTATGGTTCGCAGGCCAAATCCAACTTGTTGCTTGTTGTCTATGAACCACAAGCTAAGAATGGCTTTGAAATATTTTTAAATATTTTCCAAATATTTTAAAATACTTGGGAAAAAATCAAAAGAAGAATATTTCATGACATGTGAAAATCATGTGGAATTCAAATTTTAGTGTCCATAAAGTATTATAGGAGCACAGCCACACTCACTTGTTCATGTATTGCCTGTGGCTGCTTTTGCAAGGGTTGCATAGTTGCAACAGACACTTTATGGCCCATAAAACCTAAAATATTTACTATCTTTATGGAAAAAGACTACTAGATCCTGATCTAGAGGACTCATTTTTATGATGCAAGTCTTTTCAAGTCTGTTTATCTGTTTAATTTGCTTTGTAGAAGAAATAGAGAAACAATCTGATAGGATTGGAATATATTTTGGGAGTGTCTTGGACACTGCCACTTCTCCCTCCATCCCCTGGGATCCCTCATCCTGTGTTATGGGACCCTCCCCTGGCATCTGTGCCTTTGGTGGCCACACCTGCCGCTTTCTGCAGAGGCCTCCCCTTGGGCTTCTACAGCAGCTTTGCTCACCTATCTATGCAGGAAATGGAAGTGCCCAAAGGTTTAGGCCCCTGCAGGCAGGCCCTTGGCCAAGACGCAGGGTTATGAAATGCTAATTCTCTTGCCTCAGGTCATGCAAACATAAATCTGAAGGGTAACTTCCATTTCAGAGGTGCCCGCAGGGTCAGGTGAGACTTTGTCCAAATCCTACTCTGGCTTGATTTCTCTCCCTCTTCTGTCCTTCTTGCCCTTTAAGGTTTCCCAGAGCACCTTCTTAACACTTGGGGACACATGAATCTTAGTCTCAGAGTTGTCTTCTAGGGAACCCAGCCTCAGAGAGAGGGCACAGGGGGTCAAGTTCATAAAAGGCAACTCTTTTTGGCAAAACTCTAGTTTAATGGGTGCCACCAACCAGTTTTACTGAGTATGACCTCTTTGCATGCTGTTGTCAGTGTTTTTCAGAAAAGGGTAAGGTGTTTTTCTCATTGAAGATGAATTTGCAGTGCGTTGTAATTTTAAAGAGCTCTGGGATGAGTTGAGAGAACTGGATTCTAATTCCAACTACAGGCAAGTGGCAATCTCTATGGGACTCATTTTCCCCAACTTGAGGAAGAGTTAGACTAGCCAATTTTCAAGGTTCCTCCACCTTTCTGAGTCTCCTTGTGAAGTAGGTGGTTAAAACCAACTTCTAAATGCTGACTAATCCTAATCAGGCCATCTAGCTCACAAACTTGGCTGGATCCAAAATCCAGAGTTGAGCACTCTACTTACGCAACAGAGGCGCTAGACCTGTCATCCCCAGGTAGGCACCCGCAATGCAGTGGGACCCCTCCAGGGGTCCAATGTTCCCCCTCCTGCAAACCCAGACATTGGCAGCCAGTCAGCAACACTAAGAGACTTTGCTTCCCTAATGTGGAGCCTCTATGTTTATAATTTTAGGCTTTATAGCTATGAACTCTCCCCTATCCCAGATCTAGCCTGGACTCTGCTATACTGGGCTTCCTACTTGGCACCAAATCCTTGGTCTGTTCTTTTTTTCTGTCGTGGTCATGCTCCATAGCTGGCCGTTTTTGTACCAGTTCTATCACTCTATCAAAGCTCCTGTGACACAGGAGCATCTCTAGTAGACACAAGAAGAGGAAAACCCCTAAAAAGGAAATGGGGAGTGCAGGATGGGGTAACTATGAGATAGCAGCATTTTATTTTTATCTTGCTCATTAAAATTTTTAACCATACAGAAGAATCTAAAGTATTTCTTCAACCAGGTCTAAGGAACCCTAGAGATTCTGGACATATTGTCTGAGGCCTGTTAATTCTTTACACAAAATTGTTTGTAATTCTAGCCATTCATTTGGATAGCCATCTCAACAGTTAAATATGAAAAACTCTATCTTTCAGATTCTAGATAATGATCACATTCAACATAAAGATAGACCTCAGTTTTATCACCTTCATTTTCTTTTGTATTTATACTCTTTGGGAGTCAAGTAATAAAATGATAGCACTTTTATTTTTTCATTTTTTTTTTTACAATAAAATCAGCTTTATTGTTTACTTTTTAAGTTATATAAATAATCGTGATTTAAAAAAATTCCAATAACACGTGGAAGGCCAAGGAAAAAGTAAAAATCACTCAAAATCCTCCCCCTCATGCCATAAAAATGTGTCCATCCTTTTCTGGGTTTTAACTGTTTATGAATTGGAAAGCAGGTCTAACTGCCATAAGGTTGGCAGGTCCCAACATTAAAATGACAGCTGTCACTCTTATGTTGAAATTGTTTTAGTTATCAAGACAAAACTTCTCTTTGGCTGTGATAATTTTCACTTGAGTGACATTTTCTATACGAAGGCTTAAGCTTTTAAAATTTTTAATAAATTGTGGATTCGAGTTGACATCCTGAAAATTAACATAATTAAAATGAGTAATATACTACTTTAATTAAAGAGGAGTAATGAGAAAAGACCAAGAGGAGACTTAATGTGAAGATGTTGCATTTGGGTCATTTGAAAGCCACGGGACATTGTGCTGGTAGTAATTTGAACAATTCAATTGCAGACAAAATAGAAACAATTAAAAACAAAACTTGAATTATGGTTGTTTTCTAAATGATAAGAATAAATCATTTCCCACTTTTACAATTTTCTTTCTAAACTTTGATTATGAACTTTGTGTTGAAACTGCATTTTTTCAACATCTGCAGAAAAAAAAATAGAGCAGATTCATATATTATTTTCTTGTTCTCTCCCAAATTTTATGCTTAAAAGTTATGATAATAACCTTACTTTTAAGTGAATAAAATTGATTTAGAATTATCAAGTGTCATATCATTAAAATTGGTCCATAGTTTTGGTTAAATGTGGTCTCATTATCTGGATGTCAAACAAACTTGAAAGTTTTCATATTTTTGTAGCATAAAACAATATAAAGAGTATTATTCTAAGTCAAATGCAGAAAGATTTAATATAGATTTCTATCTGAAATTATATCTTTCTACAATTATAACTTCAACAGAGATCTTATTTTAGGATATCATCTTTCAATTTGAGTTTTTATTACATAGATTTGGGGGGGGCATTTAGGCATTATAAATTGCCTTTGGACTTCTATGAATGTTCTAACTTCATGGGACCCCCTAATCAATGCCAAAAGATTTCTAATACTTGTACCTATTTAAATAAATTTAGGATTAAAAATTTTAAGCCAATAGTGAATATCCAAAGAACTACTTTCCTTTAAGAGATCCATATATTACTTGAATTTGAGAAATCCTTTCCTGTTGCAGATATATATATATCCGTGAGACCATCCCATACGTGCTGTTCTGTAACTTGAATTTTTACTTAATAATATGTCACAGACCTCATTCTTTTTAATGACTAGAACATATTCCATCCTTCATTAGGATATTTTTGTTTTTTTCCAGATTTCCCATAAGGAACATTGAGATGAACACCATTGTTCATTTTGTAAACTTGTACAGGGTAATTTCATAGAAGTGGAATTGCTGAGTCAAAGAGAATACACTTTAATTTTTGATAGATAGTGCTCAATTGCTTTCCAAAAAGGCTATATCGATTTTCTATCTCACCCATAGGGTAGGAAAGTTTTACCACATTCTCATCAACAGAGTATCACAGAACTTTTAAATGTTTTTAAATTTGATGGTTGAAAGTAAGGATTGTATGTAAATTGACTTGATGATATTCCATGTTTCAAATGTATATAGATGTGCTGTGATTGTTGAAATACAAAATCATTTAAAAATGTGACTGCATTAATTTATTTACTTACAATATTGCATTTCCTTAATCAACAGCTATATTTAAACCACTATTACGCAGAAGTTTATGATTTTGTTTCTTTCAAAAAAGGGTGCTCATAGTATAATATGTTTGGAAGGCTGCAATTATTTGGTGCTCTTGTTGGCATAAGAGTACTACCCAATATGAAGCAGAGATAATGAGAGAGCAGGGCCTGAGATGGGGCAGCCGTGGTAAGTGCTTTTTCCTTTTGTACTGACACAAATACCACTCTAGCTGCCCCTGGATTCAAAGAGGTCCCAAGGAAAGATGAGGTCTCTGAGAGAAGTTTTTTCTTAAACAAGAATAAAGGTATCTTTCATCTTTTTTGTTTCCAAGTTCCACAGTCTTAATTTCCACTAGTTTGGAATCAGAGTAAGTAGACAATATTAAAAAAACAAACAAAAAAAAAAACAACAACAAAAAAACGGCTCAGCCCAGCTGACATGAAAGGCATGCTCAGCTTGTGCTACTGCATTTGAAGTCCTTTGATGGCAGGCTATGTGTCCACTTTGTTTTGCATCCTCCAGTACCCAGCAGAAGGCCTGGCATGCAAATAAATGAATGAGTACTATCATGAGCATACATGTACATTTTGTCAACCTGTACAGGGTGACATGCTTTCTAATACCTTTCTCATTCTCACTCATAGTTGGGTTTTAGCCTTTAGAGGAATCCTTTTAGAAACTATTGGTATAGTTATTTTCGATTTAGACTTATTCTGGAATTGGTGACAAAATACTTTAAAAGACAAGTACAAATTCTCTCTGAAAACACAACGACATCTGATTTCTTAAAAATGAAGCTTCTTGTTGCAAGGGCAGAATATAACCTCCTGCTCTGGTTCAGCTGACACTATTCTGAAGAGAAATTTTACACCTCTGTTAGTGTTGCAGAGACCCGGTTAACCACAGTTTTATCAATTCTACTAGTTACTTTCATCCAGAGAAGAAAGCTTTGACTACTAACAGCAACTCTGTTACCAAGTGCATCAATCATATCAAATGCCGCATTTCTGACACCTTGAAAACTTCAATATTTAGGTGACAAAATTAGAAGATCCAACAATAAGAGAAATCTCTCTGAAGTATTATTGACCTCTCTTGCTTTTTTACTTAAAAAATTTTTTTAATTGATATATAATTCACATACCATAAAATTCACCCTTTCAAGTGCACAATTCAGTATTTAGTACATTCAATCATCACCACTATCCAGAATATTTGTTTTACCCCCCAAAAGAAATCCCTTAGCCCTAGCTCCCGGCAACCACTAATCTACCTTCATTTCCTTTTACTTCTAGTTAATAGTGCCTCTATCCTTAGGGAGTCAGTGACCATTAGTATCAGAGACCTTGGGAGAGTTCTGTTTCCCAAGATGCTTTTCTCTTTCTGCCAGCATCAGTAAATGCTATTGACCAAGCACAGAAGTCCCAGGGAATTCTCTGTAGGACAAATACTCTTAGTCTTATTGAGAGAGAGAGAGAGAGAGAGAGAGAGAGAGTGTGTGTGTGTGTGTGTGTGTGTGTGTGTGTGTGTGTGTGTGGTGTGACTGGGAAAGGATTAACTGATGAGCACATGGATTATTGCTTTTGCTAAAGTAGAGTATTGATTGTCATAGATGACTGAAGATCATATTCTCTATATGAGATAAAATAGTAGGGCAATTTCTTTCAGAGTTAAACAAAGGCATTTGCAATCCCAGAGTCCAAGACTGGGTTTTAAATTCATTATCATAATACAAAACTCTTAACTTGCTGACAGTTTGTGTCTGGCATTTTGTCTGCAAATGGAGCAAGGTGGTTCAGGAGAGAGCTAACTATAAGGAAGGAGTGGGAAGGAAAAGCAGCCATGGCATCCAGGAGTTGATTTGGCACCCACCAATAGGTTTTGTTCTCCTGCAGAACGTAAACAATTTCACAGAACATCAGACAAGGCCATTCTATGACTGTAGTGGATCAAGACAAAGACCAGATCACCCTGTTATCATGTCTGAACATGAATAAAACATATAAAACATGATTGTTGTCCAAACAACAAAAATGACCGGACATCCTTCTATCCTGGCTAATAAGAGTGCTACTTCCCTACCTTCATTTCTCTCACCTTCAGATAAGACTTATAATGTCAAATCATAGAATTACCTTTGTTTTCTGATATCATCCAGTCCAGAGGTAAGCCCTGCTTCCTTCGCCCTCCTCAAAATCATATAACGCAAGCCCAAATCCTGCCATAAGCTTCTAACATCTCTTACTGAGATGCCCCACAGTTCTCCCTCACTGAATCGAGTGACAGACTCAATTTATTCATCCACAGATGTGTTTCTGTTGGTCTATGGCTGAAGGACATTGACAGAGGGAATAGGTCATCTTCTATAAGAGCAATTCCAGGGCATCGTACAAGGGTTCCTACCCGAAACAATTTTACTTACCTACCTGCCACATGTAGTATCTGGAATTCTACCATGACAATATTATTCCTTTGGTTAAACACTTTAATGACTATTAAAGCAGAAATGCTCTTAGAGAACAGCCTTCAAAACACTCTCAGTCATAGACGTTTGACTTTGAGCAACCCACTTTCATGTTTCATTTATTCTATAAATTTCTTCACATTCTAGCCCTTTGAAATTAGGATACATCCTCTGGTCCGGGGCATCTTAAATTCTTTGAAGCATGGTGATACTTCTGAGCTTCAGTTTCCTCAAGTGTGAGTTCTAGTGGTAGGTAAATACTATTTCACAATCCTTAATTTGGGTACAACTCTCATAATTCTTGCTATACACATCTGTTAGAGTAATGTTCATATCATATTTGTATAGCAACTCACTTTCAAAATTTAAATAAATATAGTTTTTTCATAATATCCATGAAATCCTGGGTAAGATATACTATAGTTTTCCATAAAACATTAAAATATGTAATTACATAAAGACATACACAGCTATAAAAAATTGTAAAACGGTTGTTCATGTCCACCTAAAATCATCTCGCTTGTCCCCTAGGGGTAGCTATGTCATGCTTGGATAACACTGGACTAGCTGATCCCTAGGTGTCTTTCTGGCTCCTGTTTGGTGTTTCTAGTGTTTTAAGAGGGGCACAGTCTGTCCCCCAAAGTTTATAGTCTAAGGGTAAGACTGACATGAGCAAATAGAAAAAAAACATAACCATACATTATTTTTAAAAACAAAAATAGATCCTGTTGGCTATTTATATGGCTTTTAAGTAAGAATAATTGTGTTGGAGTCACTGGAGCCTGAAGATTAATTATCTATGTTGGCAGAAAGCATCAGATCTCTTGACACTTGGAAGCACATGTGAGGGATTTCAGATATGATCTTTGTTTCAAATATTTTTTGGGGGGGCGGTTTTGTTTGCAAAATAAGGAAAACAGATTTGTTTTGAATAGTCTGGGAAAGCCTATCAGAGGAGAAAAGATTTTTAAAATTACACAAATTCTTCCCTTTATTACTACCAGCCAGGGGTCCTCTAAAGCCCTTGCTACTTAAAGAATGTTTGGTGGACATTAGCTTGGCCAGGGAGCTTGTCAGAAATGCAGGTTCTCAGGTTCTAACTGTAGCCCTGTTGAATTGAAATCTGCATTTTTCCTAATCCCAGATGATTTGTATACATATTAAGTTTGAGAAACACTGCTTAACACCCAGTCCTGCCTTAGTCACTGCTTATCTAAAAATGGTCCTGCCAGGACACATCCCACGCCAGGTCGCAAGGAGACCAGAGGTCCCTGATAGATTAAATACATTAAATTCATGTGTTTCCTCTTCACTGGCTTTGAGGGACACCACATTACACAGAAGACTTAGGAGGGGAACATTTATTTTATTTAGGGGAAAAAACAAATGTCAGTTTAAACTAAACTTGAAACCTCAAGCCATGACTTGTGGTCACTCAGCTGATTGAGGCTAAGAATAAGATGAAAATAGCACTCATTTTTTTCCTTCTTCCAACCCCCTCTATGATCTCATTCCCCTGTACTCAGGGGCCCAGAGACACCTCTGTCCTCCATTGTAAAATCGCAAGCCTCAGTGTGAACACCTAAAGTGATAAAGATCCACATAAAGGAAGATGTTTACGGGTGAATTTATTCACATGAAAGAGAAAATATCATTTTTTTTCAACAGAGAAGGCACCAGCATTTTTATGAGAAAACATTTTCCCTGGAAACACTAGAGCCTAGAGGACTTTTTTTATTGATCTCAGGACCCCTGTTCCTTCCGTCATTCATTTAGTCAATACTCAACACGTCGTTATTAAGTGAATGAAAGAAATCATTTCCCCTCATGGGCAATAGCCTAGAAAGATTCTTTCCCCTCCCAGCCCTTTTGGAAATTCTGGATTCTTAACAAAGGACATTTAATAGGACGTTTTCTACAATCTTATCAATAGAATAAAATCAAAAGCATTTTTAAAATTCCCAGTGACTAAGCAGAAATTGATTGTTAAGAAGGCCAAATGAAATGAGCCAATAAGAAAACAAACAAATAACCAGTGGATACATATAACCATGGAGATTTCTGACTTTTTAAGTGAGCCACATTCCAATATTTAGATATAAAAGAAAATTGTTTTATTTTTAGCTTATTCAAATTCTTTATTCTTAGGTTTTCATTCTGAACTCAAAATATTGCCACTATATTATTTCTGTGTCATATTTTGTCAGCATATTCAAAAATTTTCTCAACCAGCCTCACAGTGTTTGCTGTTGAGGGGGATGAAATCCTATTGTTAGGATGTTATCTCATGCAATGATGTATAACAACAGACTTTGATATATCCACATGAATAAGAGTAAAGTCATTTACTTGAGTTTAAAGATCCCTCAATATGGACATTTTGACAAGCACATTTCAAACTCTGAATATTAATATGCTTTAGCTTTCTCCAGGTAGGTTCCAGCAAGGAAGAAGAGTGGAAAGAAGTGGACAATTACTGTGGCCCTCTTCTGTGCTAGGAACTGTGCTGGAAACTTGGTAAGAAATAAAGGTGAAGAAAAGATTAGAGTAAGAGATATTATAGGTGATCTACTATGTGTCAGATATTGTTTTGTACTCTTAAGTGTCTTAAGGCAGAAATTCTAATGTAATAGTTCTCAATCCTGGCTATACAGTGGAATTACCTGGAGTCTTTAAAATATTTATCTTAATGCTGTGATCCCATTCCCAGAAATTCTGATTCAGTTGGTTGAAGTGGGGCTGGGGTCATCAGAGTTTTTAAAAGACTCCCTAAGTGATTTGCTTGCAGGACAAGGTTGAGAATCATTGCTTTGAAACATGTATTATCATACTATATTAATATAATTTATATGTAAGTCAGAATGGTAAATTTATTGAGATTTCAGTGTAAACAATACATAAATATCTTTCTTTATGATCCTTGAGAACATGTGCCAGGTTTTTTCTTTTCAGTACCTATCATGATGTACAATTAATATATATGTTTTAAAGATCTTGATGACTTGGAAGATTTTTGAAGTCATACTCATATTGCCCGGGCCATTTCAAGTGCTTAAAAACTTTTTGTTAAGTGAAAAAAGGCTTCAGTTAATGAAGGAATGATGATGAGCTGACATGGTACTATATTACTTCCTTGATACAAGAGAGACATAGAAACTCTGCTAACTCCACTGGTCCTGGCCCTGTGGAACTTTACTACTCATCTTCTTAGCAGCAAATGACTGGACTAAATTCCTTGCCAGAGAACAACCAGAGAGCCCAGAGCACATCTCTGGGACAACCATGCAGATCTTTGAATCCTCCGCTTCACCTGAGGCTTCTCAATGCCAGAATCAAGTTGTGATTAGACAAGAGATGAGGTAGGGAGATCAGATACTATGTTAGCACCACAGTGAAAGAAAGAGTTCCACGGACTTTGGGAGCCAGTGGATGAATTCTGCTGTGAGAATATATCATTTATTTTTTTATTTGGAATTGAACATTTGTCCTTTTATAAATTCTCCCCTCTTTGATATGACTGACTGTAGTGAGACCAAGCTCTCAGACATTGAATGAGAGTCAAAGATTGAGGGATAGTATGTATGTGTATGTGTGTCTGTAGTTGTGTTCAAATGTCACCTTCTATGAGTTTCTTTGAATAATTTATGATGCCAGCATCTGTGTAGCATATTGGTACATACTATATTGGTACATACTATATAAGATGCATCACATTGTGTTCTCACCATAGGAGCATTCTACTACATTATAATGTTTTATTACAGAGATTTGGATATATTCAAAATCAAATTGTCCCATGAAGCCTATACTACTATAAAAGACATGTTCTGACATTATCACCTCTTTGGTGGATGTTAGCCTCTTCCCCAAATACCAATATGATAAAGAACTCTCCACTATTTGACATCATCTGTATATCAGGTGTGTGAGGCTCTATGTAGGATACTCTAGGAGGAAGTCACGTGCTGCAGCACCAGCCATTGCAAATTTAGTTCCCAAGTGTCTTGCCTGGGAATATACTAGCTTAAATGAAAGCATCTACTTCTTAGACACACACAGAGTAACCACTGGAGATATATACAAGAGCAGCAGGAAGCTCCTCGCAGTTATGGAAGCACACAGCACACTGATCTGTTTCATGATACCATCTGGAAATGAGGACAGTAGAAGGAAGAAGGTGGTTCACTTCTGTATGATGGCATAATTGTAGGAGAAGGATCTATGAATAAATTAAACAACCTCTTTTTCAGCTCTTGCCTCCTCGTTTGTTCCATTTTTCACTAATGCTCTTACCCAAATCTTCATTTTGTGTTCTTAATTACATTTAAAAATGCACCTGATTTCTAGAATGAAGAGGCAGGATATAAATACATATCTATATTATACAACATATAAAAAAACATAGATCCAAACATCTCATTGTTTCTTTGAAGGTTACTTCTTGTTATTATAGTTCATCCCATTTCACCTGCAAATTGCCTATTTATCACCTCATCTTCTACTGTGTTTCTTTACTCCTTCCTCTTGTAATTTTATAACAGCCTTTCTCTTACTGTTCTATTATCTCAAAAACTTTCAACCACCTATTTATCAAACCAACATACCCCACACCCCAAACTGATATTTAACTGGCAAGAAATAGTTGTGATGAAGAAAATAAGGTGAGGCACTGAACGTGCCGTCTTCATTTTCTCAACTAAAATCTTTCCTGGGCTTTTGTTTATAAAAGACTGACTACATTGCCCATAATTTGATCATTTTTCCCTTTCACATTCTTTTAATTTCTTGGTTTCTTTACTGAAAGGAAATGACCGCAATCACCTAGAGAAGTATATCTGAGAATTAGAGTTGGTCACCAGAGAGGATGTAATATTTTGTTAGCGCTGCTGTAACGAGTACAGCAAACTGGATAGCTTAAACAACAGATATTTATTGTCACCTAGTCCTGGAGGCTAGAAACCCAAGAATGAGGTATTGGCAGGATTGGCTCCTTCTAAGGGCTATGAAGAAAATCTGTTTCATGCCCCTCTCCTAGTTTCTGGTGACTTGCTGGCAATCTTTGGTGTGCCTTGGCTTGTAGAAGCATTACCCCAATCTTGGTCTTCATCCTCACATAGCATTCTCCCTGTATGTGTGTCTGTCTCTAAAATATTTTTTTAAATAAGGACAGCAGTCATATGGAATCAGAATCTACTCTAATGACCTCATTTTAACTTGACCACCTCTGTAAAATCCTCATCATCAAATAAAGTTATATTCTGAGATACTGGGGATTAGGACTTGAAATTTGGGGGACACAATTCAACTCTTAACAGGGGATTACTTTTTCTGTTCTGTGTATGGCTGGACTGTGCTATCTTGCCTCTTCAACAGTAGACAAGACAGTGGGTAGTTCCCACTTTCATTCTGCCTTTTGGGTACATGACATCGGTCTCACTTGGTATCATCATTCAAAGGAAATAGTTATTACTAGAGAGCGTGAAAATAGTGACTTGGTTTCAAAGAAACTGCCCATCATCCCTAAAAAAGAACAAAAACTTGCTCATACTCTGCACTTCCTTCTTTCTGTCCCTCCTCACCCCTCCCCACTCCCCACTCCTTTTCCCAGGCTGTAACCCCATCTGACATTTTCTTCTGACCTTCCTCAGAAATCACTCTGGTTTAAGTCACTACCTGCTGCTTTGCAGAGAGCCAGAGAAGCAGCTTATCTAGGTCTCTTACTCAAATAGCAGAAATGCTGAGCCTGCCTGCTGTGAACCCTTTGTCCCTCTCAGCCATTACCACAAAGATAGTCACTGACCCAGAGATCAGCAATAGGTTTATCTGTGAGTAGAGAGGTCAGTGGGATGAGCTGAAAATGCTACACCTGAAGGGAAAATGAGTTTAAATGAGACAAAATAAATGGCAGAGTCTATGTAGCCATCCAGAAAATTCTGCTCTAAGTTTTGGTTCATTTTCCCAATCTGCCTGTGATGTTTCCTGTTGGCCACCTTGTTAGGGAGAAAGCAGACACCTCAGCCATCTCTCAGGCCTAGGGGAACATGCTGCAAAGTTGAGTGGTGGTTTAGGAGATTTTGTTTTTGTTTTTGTTTTCCCAATGGAAAGGCAAACACATTGTTAACAACTAAGCCATTTATAATCCTTGTGTTCCAGTGATGTTATGACATCAACCAAAATAAAAGGTACTTTTGCCTCAGGGAAACAGGTAAGCTAACTGAGTTAATACAGAGACTGGGAAAGCTTATTAAAAATAATCTCCCAATACATCTGCGTATTAGACCTTCCAGAAAGGGGATCACTAGGGGAATCAGAGTGGCTAAGAAGAGAGGAAAGAGAGCCAGAGAAGCACATTTTGAGAAGATTTTGACAAACAGCATAATCTGGGTGTGGTAGAAAGGGCAACCATTTTGGAGTAAAAACGCCTCTTACCAACTTTGTGACTTCACTTCTCTGAACTCCCATGTTTGCTTCCTAACCTTGCCAAATTGGAAAAATAATTCCTGCCTAAAGGGTGAATATTGAGTGAAGTGATGCAGAATTACAAAGTTTTTGCCTCGATGCGTCATATGGAGACAAATTTTCCTACCCATTTCAGTAGAAGTATCTCAGTCTAGTTTCGATTCAAAGGTAGGAAAGGAACAGACAAGGAAATGGGAGACAATCAAAATGAGACAAGGAAAGTAGCTGCTTAATGCTGCAGTATCTTTCTGTATACAGAACTTCCTTGCAGGGCACCTCCGACTCTGATGCATTGGATTGGCCAAAGCAAGGTCAAGACAACATGCATGCTCTCCACCGGGCTGCTCTGGCCCCAAACTCCCCAATCCAGACTCAGTCTTTCTTTCTTTCTAAAAGCCTGTTTCCATGAACAGAAACACATTCACCTGTACACATGCATTCATGAATTGACAAGGAGACTTTATTTTTGTTCTGGCATAGAAGTTGAGGAACAAAGGAGACTTCCTTTGATCACTGCAGCTCACTCTAGTTTCTCTGTTCTCTCTTAATTACATACTCTTTTTTTGTAGTGTGCTGTAACTATTCTATGTATTGTCTTGTCTCTGCACATGAATGAAGGACAGGGAACAGTCTTTTATTTCTCTTTTATGCACTGAAACTCCACAATGCTGAGCAGATAGTAGATGTTCAGTAAATGTTTTATTAACTGCATTGCCACTCTGGCTACAACAGCCAACCTGTGTTAGGCCAACTTTCTACTGAACACCACTAGAACCACTGGATTTTAAAAAAGGTTGATCTGTTTGAAGTCACTGGAGTTACCAAGGCAGGCAGAAATTAGGGACAGGGTCTTGCAGAGAAAGTAAATGCATTGAGGTGAGACTCAGTTTGGGATCATGTTTCCCCTCCAGACATGTGACGATTCATAGGAGGGATGGGGCTGAGAGGCTGAAGATACAATCAGAAAGTGATGGCTAAGTGACAGAGAAGCTGAGCAGAGTGTCCAACAGGGCTGAGGAAATAAAAATTGGAGTTGTGGGTTCGTCAAGGAGAAGGGGCCTGGGTAAACACCTCAGGCTCCCAGTTGCAACTCTTAAAAGGTTGTACCTAGGAGTAATGAAGAACCAGAAATAGCTTTTTTCATCAGTAAGATTGAAACACAACTTCAGATCAGATCAATCCAAGTCTGGATTGAGGTGAACAGCCCTATTCTAACTGCCTTCCAAAAGCAAAAGTAATCCCACTCTGGAGGAAGACAACATCGTCCAGAATGTCTATAATTTTTCACACAATTATTCAATGATATTTACCTTTATATATCTTCCCTACCCTTAGTTTTCAGATTCTCCTGGTAAGATGTGAAAAATGCATGAAAAGTAAACCCTGGCCTCCAAGTCTGTTTGCTTATTTACAGTTTTATCCAGGTTTGAAATGCTTTGTCTCCATGTGTGGAACTAGACTCTGCCTCACCCTAACTGTGCTGCCTCCTGTGTTAGCCACCTCTTACTCACCCCTTTGATGAGGGAGGGATTCCTGCCCTAAGGTTGCAGGGTTGGTAGGATAGAGGATGGCCGGCACTGGACATAAACACACATGTATGGTCACATATACTCACAGCCCAGGGAAGGAAGACATTGTATGCCACATAGGGCCACATGGGGGTTGCACCTGAGAACAGAGTGAACAACCAGGAGCTGTGGGAAGTAGGCTTTGTAGTATCAAGAGGGTGGGGTGATCCCTGGTTTCCATGGAAAGATGTGATTGGCTTGTTTAAAATATTCTGTGGGCTACAGGGAACTAGAATCCACTTCTCAGGGATAAGAATGAGCTGTG